>CAOLHI010001482.1:0-371287 GCA_948474755.1 Ctenosaura bakeri | reverse complement strand
AAGTTTAAAATTATTTAAAAGTGCAATGCATACACAGATTTCAATAAAATAATTTACCCAATCCACTTGAATTCATTCCTGGCTAATGGGTTCTCCATTTCTTTTCATGTGGCTGAGAGGATGATGTTTTCACTTGAATTTACATTTACTTGCATTTTGGAATTATGACTATATCATCCACTTTAAAGCTGTCTTATAGCAAAGGTTGGCAACTGTTCAGGGCCAATTTTTGCCACTGTGACCCACTGCAGACTGCATTAGTACATCAGTAGCACATGCAAAGTAACGTCACATTACTTTGATTGGAATTTTATGACCAAAAAGGCCTTTGAGGATTAGTGCTTCTAGGTGGTGGGAAGGAAAAAACACTACATTTGCAAGCACTTTTCTTGCATTTTGAACTCTATTTGGGTTGGGAAAAAAATCACCCCAAATTCCTTCCCCTTAAAATTAAGCTTTTATGGTAGCCACACTTTCCCCACGTGATCTTACAGCAAGAGAGTCTTACAAGTGGATAAACAATTCCATGGGGTAGAAAAACCATTCTCGATATTTTTTTTTTAAATGTTGTATTTAGACTCTTAAAGCTTTTCCTTTTACAAAGCAAAATTAAATAAACATAACTTCATAAGATCAAAGGGAGTGAAGGATTCAGTTCCCAATCAGCTCTGTAACTTATTGCTTTTTCATCGCAAATATCAGTTGTCCCATAAGGGGACTTAAATGCCCTACTGAGTTTTGTATTCATCTTCCTTTTCTAGTCTTAAGAGTTTAGTAGGGAAAAGCAGAACCACATAGACCAGTGGTACTGAGGGGAACACGTAGTGGGTGGCTCAACTGAAATATAATTTTTTGGGCTGCATGTTTTTCTAGGGCACTAAAAATGCAAACCAGCTCTATTGCTTCTGAAAGTTTTACCCACAAGCTCAAACAAATTCACTGGTGGGCCACCAGCTGGGTGATCTGGGTGTTATATGAAAGGATTTTTCTTTCTTTGAGATCGGTAGGAAAAGAAAATGTACGGTCTGATTATTTTGTTATTTAAAAGGCTGTTGTAAATGTATGTTGTTAATATTTGAAGTGAGTGGGAGAGGTATATCTGGCTTGAGTATCAACTTTAGGCATGCTTATTCTTTGTTTTTGTTCAGTTTGATAAATTTTCTAGCATACGGATTCCAGGCAGCAAAAAAGATAGACCAACTCTGCCAAATGTGAAGCAATCATGTTCTTCAACTGGTGACTGGCCTGTCTCAGCAGATGTAGATGGCTTCATTCCTACGCCTTTGTCAGATACAGATATCCTTCTGCTGTTTGAAAAAATGATGGTAAGAATTGTGGTAAAAAATGATGGTAAGAATCACAATCAGTTGTGATGTTATCATATTTTAAATACAATATTGAAGTGTTATAGACAAGGGTGGCCTGTATTCTGAGTGGTGGGAGGTACCAACTCTGAAATGGCAGCATGAGACACGAGCCACTAGTAGTTGTCATGTGCTATAACATTTTTTTTCCTTGCAAGCCAGTGTGGTGTACTGGTTGAATGTTGTACTAGGACACAGGGAGACCAGTGTTTGAATCCCACTGGATGGGCTTGGGCAATCCACATGTTCTCAGCCTCAGGGGAAGGCAAAAGCAAGCCCCCTCTGAAAAATCTTGCCAAGAGAACTATGATAGGTTCACTTTAGGGTCACCATAATTTGGAAATGACTTGAAGGTACAGAACAATGGCTGAGGCAAGAATTTGTTTTGAGCCACTGTGGTGGTCTATGTACAGTGAATTAAATTTTAAATTTTATGGCAGTATATTTTACTCTGAGTGCCAGTGTGGTATAACAGTTTCAATGTTGAACAAGGACACTCAGAAATGAGAATGTGTATCCCCACTTGACCACAGAAACATATTAGGTTTGCCTGGACAAATCACAATCTCTTACAGCCTTAGAGAAAGGCAAGGACAACCCCCCTCTGAACAAATCTTGCCAAGAAAACCCTGTTATAGATTCAGCTTAGTGTCGCCATTAGTCAGAAATGACTTGAGAACACAGACCAACAAACAGTATTACTCCATGATATGAATAAGTTTGTTGTTACTTGCCATCAAATTGACTGTGGCTTCCTTGATTGAGTCTATTCATCTATAATGCAGTCTTCCTCTTTTCCTGTGTTCTACCTTACCAAGCATTATTACCATTTCTAGTGAGCTATGTCTCCTTATTATAAGACCAGAGTACAAATATCTCAGATGACTAGCTTCTAGGAGCAGTTCAGCCTTTGTTCTTAAATTGTTTAAGTCTGTTCTTCCAGTTTTCATGCCTCCTTCCTCAGAGTCTAATCCTGCTTTACATATGCTATGTTCAGTGTGCAACTTACACATCTTTGCCTGCTCTCTTTGTTAATTGAAAATCATTCTATTTCTCCATATTCTGTCCTGATGGTAGCCTCTAATCCTGAGTACAGGTTACACATCGAGAGAATCAAATGTTGTGGCACACTTTTTTATTCAAGAGCTATGCATAGCTTTTCATGATCTACAAAATCAAGGTGTTATCTCATCTATATGCTATGTCCTGAGGATCATAATTATTTTATATCAAACATAGTGAGCCATAGAGATCTACAGGAAGGACATGTAGGCAGTAGAACTATGGAAATAGATCAAAGGGTAGCACTGTTTTCTGTCATATATCATAAGTGAATCTCAAAATGGTTCTCACATTCCATTGGAATGGATTAAGAGCAAGAATAACACCAACAGGAGACAATAGGTCTCTGAGATCAAAACATTTCAGACAGCCAGGAATGTTACACTTTGGAGGCATGCATCCTCAGATGAGAAACTCATCTTGCAGGAAACTACAATGATGCTTGGGTGTATTTTCTTTGAACTACAAAGCTGAGATCCATCTTCATAAAAATGCAGCCAACTGGTTCCCAAGACATTTTTTTTAGCTCTGTTCACCACTATAACTAGGACTCCTTTTTCTCATCCATTTTGGAGGAGAAGTTCTCCCAGACTCGCAACAATGCTTCTGCCAGTGGAAAAGCTCCCCTCAGCCTCTGGGGGAGAGGCTGAGACGAACTTTTCACATGTCGTTTCCCCGCTGAAGACTTCTGGATTAGTATAGTATTACCCCAAAACCCACATGTCTCTCTCCCTCTTAATTTTCACCTCTCTCTAAATTTCTATAGTCTTGTATGCTTGTGAGAGTGAGTACGACTGAATGACTGTATGGATTTTAACATCTATTTCAATAAAATACTTAAATTTGGATAGTTAGCCTGATTCTATGTGATCCAACTCTGTAAAAGCTGGGCTAAAAGATCCTTAATGACCCTGCCCTCTTTGCATTGCTAAAGCAGTGTTCATAGCTGATTTTCCCCACAAGTGATAATTTTGTCAGGCTTTGGGAATCCCCCTGAGGGACCCCCAGCAATCAGGGTAACAAAGGGCTTTGCTATAATCTATAAATCACAGGCTGAGTTTTCCCCAAAATTCTTTAGTGCATTCCATTATCCAACATACATTTGCAATATGATCTCTAGTGCCTCTTTCTTTCCTGAACCCAGCTTGGACATATGGCATTTCTCATTCCTTATATGGTAAAAGTCCTTTTTGTAGAATTTTGAGCATGACTTTGCTTGCATGGGAATCTAATGTCCTGTGGTTACTGCAATCCCTGGTGTCCCCTTTCTTGAGTGTTAGAATATATGGAGAGTCTTTGCCCCCTGTGGGCCATTGTTTTGCTTTCCATATTTGTTCACAGATTTTAGTTAGATTCTGCTGCTTGTCATGCCCAGTCCTAGACCCAGGTGAAGACACAGGCAGGATCCTTCCCAACAGCCACAACACACAGACAGGAACAGGATAATACTTACTGCAGCCCAACATAGGTGTGAAAAGGAGGACCCAGGAGACTCAGAGTGCTTATACAGGGAAGACTAATTAATCAGGCAAACTGCCGAGGGAGACTGCTGGCCAATAAATACCAGAGAAGGCGGTAGGGAGAAGTCTGCAGTAGACAGCTGTCATTTCCAGTGGAAGTAGCCCAGTCTTTTTCTTTTTCATCCTTGCCTTGTGTTCATGAAAAACCTTGACCCTTTTTGGTGGAGTGGAGATAGTATCTTTTTGCAGTCTTCCTTGACAATGTCCATGGCTTCAGTCCAAAGTTCTTCTGTCTTCTAGTAAATTAGGCTTGATAGTACAAATCTATTTTTTAATATTAACTTTAAATTCTACAGGGATGTTCTTCAGTTTGTATTTGGGTAAGCTGGTTGGTTTAGTGTTCTTCTTTAGCTGTACTCTAATATTTGATAATAGTAGTTCATGATCTGTGTCACAATTTGCTCCTTATCTTGTTTTGCATTGAGAATGGAACTTCTGTATCTTCTTCCAAATGTGTAGCCTATTTAATTTCTTTATTGGCTATCAGGTTATACTTATATGTACACTTGCGTCTTTGGTTGCTTGAAGAATGTGTTTTTAATGTTCAAACTGTCGCCTCACAAACTTCACTCCGTTGTTCTCTTGCTTCATTTCTTGATCCTAGGCCAAATTTTCCTACAATTTTTGATTCTCCTCTGTTTTCTACTTTTGCATTCCAATAGTCTATGATTAAAAACAAGTCCTGTTTGGTGTATGATCAGTTTCGTCCTGGGTTCTGTTGCTGGAGCATGAAGTTGGATTATGGTTATATCCTTTAACTGCATTTGCTACATCTCTTCTCATGATCAATTCTGCTCCATTTCTTAAATTTTTATTTCCTGAGTAAAACACTGTAATTTTCTGGCTGAAAATGCCCCATTCCCATGCATTTTAGCTCACTCATCCCCACTATGATAATGTTTGTATGTTCCATTTCTTGTTCTATTTCCCTGTTCATGATTCTGATACGATTCTGTAATATGTGTTGTGCAACTTCATACCTTCCTTTCACCTCTGAGAATGTTAACATTTGAACCTCTTTTCGACTTGATTCTAGTTGTGTCATTAGCCACAGTGCTAGTCGTAGTTGTCCTCAGCTCTGTCCCAGTACATCGGTGAGTGGCATCTGATCTGGGAGTTTTATCTTCTGGTACTATCTCTTGCTTCATTTTGGATTCTCTCTTTATAGTTTTGTGTTTTATGTTTTTGACATTCAAAAGGATATACCGTGCCTCCTTCTGCACAATACTAGCAAGTGTCAAGTATGGTGTTGTTGTCTTTGTCTCCGAGAGATCCTCCACCAGTGTTACCACCATACAGACACCACTGTTGCTCCCCAGCAGCTGTTTGGGACATTCAGTCTGGCTCTTCAGTAGAAGTCTGTCTGGTATGGGAGACGCTACCAGCAGCATTGCTGCCATCACTGTAGCTTCTTGCCTTACAGGAGCGCACAGTTACACCACCAGGGAAAGGTTGTGCTGTTGGTGAGATGAATGAGTAGCTCCTGTTAAACTATCATGTTTAGTGCTATAGTCGTGATCACTTATAACACCAGTTTAACCCTTTTATAGAAGGGTAAAACATTTACATTTTGTAGTGTTTGTAACATTTTGAACTGTGGAGTGACCTCTGAAAATTGGGTTGTACCACACACATAAAAAATATCTGAAGGAGTGCTTCTGTGTGCAAAATGAGTGTATTTGACCCAAACATGTGGAGCTAGAAAAGAAAGTGACCAATTCCCTCCATCCAGTCCATCCAATGGCCATGCTAGATAGATGGGTTCTAGATACATGTGAAGGACCACAGAGCCTTTGTGCCAGAAGAGCCCTTGTGAATCCTGTCCACAATCCATATTGTAATAAAATGCAAGTAGCTTGCTTGCTTTTTTTTTTTTTTTTGTGCAGACATGTGTTTTTCTCCTGAAAGTAGAGAAGCAGCTTCTTCCTCATGGATTTAGTTTAAAAGTACTTCCGCTCACTTGCCTTTTGTGTGTGTGTGTGTGTGTGTGCAGACATGTATTTTTCTCCGGAAAGTGGAGAAGCAGCTTCTTCCTCATGGGTTTAGTTTAAAAGTACTTCTGCTCACTTGCCTGAGAAAGGAGGGACAGAGCTGAAGACTGAGCTTCTGTGCTTTTCTGATCAGTATGGCAAAGTGGACTGGTGGAAGAGGCATAGAGTTTTCAGCCCCTTCTGTGCTAGCCCACTTACTAGCTTGCAAGAATTCCTGCTTTCCTGTGTTTGTCTTATGAACTGTTAAGTACAGGGATCATTTGAACTAATATGGCCTCTATGTTGCTATGGTCAAAATATGTAAAATTTTTCTCAAAATTTTCTCATTTAGTCCTTAGGTCACCGATAAAAAAAAGGCTTGAATATATGTAATTGTTTTTATGTATGCCTTTGATTACCTTATACTTTACTGTCTTCATATTCTGCCATCCTTTTTGGTTGAGATTTAGGCTGTAAGCTCCTTGAGGAAAAAGAATCATCTTCTTGTTGTCTTACTCTATAAAATGCTAGGCATATTTCTTGTGCTTAAAAAAGAAAAGGGAAGAAAAAAAACCTCCCATCCTGTTTCTCAATGCTTTGAAGTAATTTTGCTTAGACGACGGAGAGCCATAGGTCTGCTATAATGCTATGTTGTCTTTTGTCCTTAGGAAGATATGAATTTAAATGAAGATCGGAAGGCTCCACTGAGAGAAAAAGACATCAGTACCAAAAGAGACATGGTTATGCAGTATATGGGTACTGCTTCTAAAGTGGTAAGTACTTATAATATGAGCTGGATTGGTGTAGTGGTTTGAGCATTGGACAGCAACTCTGGCGACAAGGCTTCACTTCCCTGCTCAGCCATGGAAACCCATTGGGTGACGTTGGGTGCGTCATGCAGTCTCAGCCCCAGAAAAAAACCATGACAGTTTGCCTAAATTTTCCATAAATTTCCATAAATTGGAAACAACTGTAAGTCAGAAATGACTTGAAGGCAAACAACAACAGCGGCAAGAACAACAATAACAACTCATAATATGGAGGAGAGAGATGGAACCTTATGCAAAGGCATTAATCCAAGTCAGCAAGAAAAATGTACAGAAATTAAATTTAGCTCAAATTCTTCATAGTGTTTTTGTTCCAGTCACATCTCAGCAAACACAGGCCAGTTCATGTTGGCATGCATGTGCTTATATGCATATTACTAAGGAATTTGATACTAGAAAATTGTATTGTGTGTTAGCAAAATCATTAGATCTCTTTACACCTAAAATAAGTTAATGAGAGCCTTGTATATGGTAACTGCTAAAACGCTGTGAATTGACATACGTGATTGTCACATTTCAGTTGTTTTTTTTAAAAAAATCATAAAATAATTACAGTAAATGATTGCTGCCTTTCAGGGATCTTTTAAGAGCAAGAAACAGATCTCACCTCAGGAGTTCATATATGAACTGAAAACAGAAACAGATGATGAAAAACTTGTCAGTTGTTTAGAATCCCTTCGTGTGTCATTGACCAGTAACCCTGTCAGGTAATTCATGCTACAGTTCTATGTAACAATGTAATCCTCTGTAACAACTTGTAATCCTATGTAACAATATTTGTATACATTTTTTTTTCATTAAGCAAATGCACAAAGATTTTACAAGGTCTCATGTTACATGGAAATTCTAGTTACCTGTAAATGTGATGGCAGATGTTCTCTAAATACCTGCCCTAAGGGTTCTGATATCTTATTCTATGTGTGTCTGAGTTTGTAAGTGGTAAATAGTCTTGAAGTTGCAAGTTCATATTTTATAGCAGAACTGGACTTGAATGTGGGATAAAATTGCTACTATTTATGCTGTGATAATAAAATAATTTGTTTTATATCTGCACAGAAAAGTCCCCTTCTATGCATTATGATGCTATTGGTGTATTTAATCTGTGTTGTTCATTCAGTTGTTGCTAAATTAATCTCCATATAATTATGATCTTGCCAAAAGGTCTCTTGAACTAAGATTAGAATTTGATTAAATCAACACTTAATAAGAGCTGTATTGTTTTATCACAGGTCTACTTATAAATTGTTTATGAGTTTATGAACACCAATTATTAATATGTTTCATAACTTAGTTCTTAAGGTAGCACTGGAGATTATATAAGGTCTTGTACTCAAAACATACCAACTCTTATTATCTCCTATGTGTGGCCATGTAGTGGTAGTGAAGAAGCATCCTTTTACAAATGGAAGGAATGATTACTGATGAGCTGTAATATGTTACCCTAAAAGGTGGGGGCCTTTGGGGTCGCTCCATAATGTCAGTATTTCGGTGGAATTTGGGGAATTATAGCTCAAAGGAGGCCTGTGAGAGGAGGGTAATGGCAGGATCTTTTCACCTGTGTGTACCAGTACTAACTGCAGAGAGGACTCCACTTAAAAGTTAGAGAGGGTATTTTATTAAGAATTAACAAACATGCAAGAAATCAGACACCCTCTAGAAATATGCAAGGCTATTGAAAAATGAGGCAAGAAGGGTTGGATAGAGAAATTAGGTGGAAAGGGTGATCGTTTCCAATCTTGAAGCAGAAGTGGAGTGGCTCAGGCAGCATGTCCGAGGGTAGCAGAAGTGAACAGAAGTCTGGGCACCACATATTACATTCAAGTACTACAATTTGCTAGGGCTGGAGCTGGGTTTTTTATACCCTGTTTCCTTCCTTGAAGGGGGTGTACATGGCCAAAGCGGGAATGACTTTCTCACAGGGTTGACAAAAGAAGTTCAGAATTAGCTGATTGTTAAAGTGTTGATGGGAGTCCTGACAATCTCTTAATGTTTTGGTCAGATAGTATGAATGGGGAAGGTCTCTGTAGGATATGCTCACAGCAGGGGTCCCTGTTGCTCCATCTGGGCAGTTTCCCCTGCTGTTGTTTTTGGGGGGCTCGCAACTTACAGTTTTTGGAAGGATTATCCCAAGTCCATCAGCATTAGGCTTTCCTGTCTAATCCTCTCTAAACTGATCATGTCTGAGATCATCCTGACTTGGCATATGCTTGCAACCAGCGCAGTTTCAAACATATGTTCCAGCCATAAAATATGTCCAGTTATGAAAATAACACATCCTGCAGAGTGTGGGGTGTATGGTGTGGTAACAAATATTTACATGGTATGTTTTGAATTCTTAATAAAGTGGCATGAAGGAGTAATAAATGGAGCCAAATATTCTGTGGTGCTAATAAATGTGCAGATTGGTTTAGTGCATGGACAGTTGGTACTATCCAGGATGTGCACTATCATCATATATTTTCCTATTGCTAGTGATAGTTGCAACTTCCAGAAGTCATTTAGTGACTAGGCCAAACTTGACATGCTGGAACTTGAAGATGAGGCTTTAGCTTTATGTGATGCAAAATGCAAAGGATAGAACAGTCTACAGAAATCATGTAACAGTGGTTTCAGAGGCATTCCACTTACTGCCAATACACTTCTAGTCTGAACTGAACATGCAGGTAATGATATTTAAAGTCCTAAATGGCTTGGGAGCTTTATCTTTGAAGGAATCCTTCATACTTGAGGACTGGGATCTGCTGGAGGAATTCTCTTCTGTGTCCCACTAGTGGTATTTGTACAATGTGAAGACATGGAAGAGGGCTGTCTCCTCTAGCATCCTGGATGGGGGCCTAACTGGCATTGGTGATTTCATTCTTGTGCTAGGTGAAGACTTGGCTTTTTATTAAATACATTATGTCCTAACAATTTTATTCAGTTCTGTAAACATACATGGTCTTGAATTATTTTAACCTTATTAAAAAGAAATTGTTTAATATCCTTTTAGTATGCTTACTGTTTTAAATTGCTTTAAGAGTTTTTATCTATCCAGAGATAGTACGAAATAGGGTGAGATATAAATATTGAAATGCATACATAGATTTATTTGTGGGAAGGGTATGTTTGCTGTCACCATATAGAAAGTATTTCTAGCTAGGGGAATGTATGAAATGTCTTAATATAATTAGAGATAAAACACTTATGGGGAAAAAAGATGCATGAGAGTTTTAATCACTGGGATTAGCAAGGTATTTTTGCTTTCACTTACCAATGTACAGATTCCTCCCTCAGTCTCATTTCACTGTGTCTCCTCCATCTTCCATTTGCTGGTTTTTCTTTTAATCTTGAGAGAGAAATTGGAGAGGGGGGTGCATTGTATATCTGGCCTTGAAACCATCAGTGCTGGAGAACACCCAAACAAATGCAAATTCAACATTCATTCCACTACCACTTCCATGCCTCTGTCCTCCGTCTAACCATCAGCATATTTTAATTATCATTTCCCAGACATTCTGAGTGTAGATCCACTTCTCTTTTCTCCCAGTGAAAAAGGTGCTTCTCCCTCCCAGTGCTTCTCCTTTAAGATGTGGGTCCAAAATGCACATTATGGAACACCTTTATTAGGACAACCAAGAGATACAAATTACATCACAATAGCTTTTGAAGCTACTGGCTCCTTCATGAGGTAGCGATGGTAAAAAGTTATTCAAGGGAAGAACTTTACAATGTGAGAACTACAGATCTACATCTTGTTTGAGTTGTTTGCTTAAGTCAGTGCTTAATAGAGTCCTTATGGATCACAGTTTGGTCTTCTAGATAAATAATTTCAAAGGAGCTGTTGTTGAAAAGCCATCAGCCCTGTGTTAAGACAAGAGACTGGGCACAATAGGGGCAAGTGGGTTGGAGAGTCAAGAAGTGGCTAACGGTGGCAGTGTTTGAAGAAGAAGAATACAAACCAGAGGCTGGCAGCTTTTCTCTAATGTGTGAGAAAAGCTGCCTTTCCATGAGTGTGGGATAGGTAGGGGATGGGCTCACAGTTCCATTACTTCATTTTGAAGTAATGAGTGAACATTACCTATCATGATGTCAGCAGAAGAGGACACTACTGGCATGAGACTTCCAGTATTAAAACTGATAGACAAAACAAAAACTGCTTTAATAATAAAAATAATAATTTTGTTTGCTTTTTTTCAGCTGGGTTGAGAACTTTGGACGTGAAGGACTTGGATTATTATTAGACATCTTGGAAAGATTGGTTGAAATAAAACAGTAAGACTCCCCCTGCTTTACACAATTTTCAGTAAGAGTAAAGTGACCTCTATTTATGGCCTAAATTTCTTCTTAATTTCTTGCCATCAGTCAGGACAAGATTTTGAAGAAGGAGCAACATAAGATCATACAGTGTTTGAAGGCTTTTATGAATAACAAGGTTAGTAAATTCATTGGCTAAATTGTTAAAGGCAACAATGACAGACCTAGTTACTAAGGTTCCCTTACATTCAGATTTACTTGTGATTAAATTTTCAAAGGATTGCCTTCATATGGAGTGGCATCCAGACTTGTCCCTGGGACTAGAAGGATTCTTTCTGCTCATAGAGGGAACTGGATTTACTGGAGACTCCACCATGGATGAAGTTGGGGGGCGGGCCAGAGCTTTTCTGTAGAACATTATTTTGCGTTTCCAAAGACAGTTTGAGATAATTGTCTCTTAGAGTAAGTATGGGAGTCATGCAGTCCTCCAGATGTCATTGAACTGATGTTCCCAGCAACTTTAACTGACATAGTCAGTGGTGAATACTTGTGGGAGTTTCTGTGCAATGGCATCTGAAGGGTCATTTCATTGTCACACTTGCTTTATACTCTGAAGTTTAGAGGGTATTTAACAGAGTAGCAAAGACAAACAAGGTGTTCATGTGCAGAAAAATATAGGCAATTATAAGTTGAAGGAATTGGCTATAAGAATTTTAGCATCAGACAGTAGAAATGAGCTCACCCTAACCATATCTTTGTTGGTGGGTAGTGTGAAGAGACAACGTACTAGGGAAGGGTATAAGACTTAAAAAAATGAGTATTTAACTGAAATCAGTTTGTGTACTATTACCTAGTCCACTATTATTGCTGTTTCCTTTTTGTAGGCATGCTTTACCAAACTACTTAATGATAGTTTTTTCCTCTTGTTCCAAGAACATGTAGTTTGGCTGCCTGGAATATTTACGTTGGAATCCAATGTGGCTCATTTGCTGATGGAATTTCTTTCATCAGTTGAATTGGGAACTGCACTTTCCCCCATCCAGCACAGCCACTTGTGATCCCAAAAATTTCCAAGCAGTGCAAGGGGAACATCCTTGGATGGGTTGTTCCTCCCTAGTGAGAGCAAGCCCCCAAAATGTCAATCAGTGTTACAGCAGTAATAACCTTCCTCAAAAAAATAAATAAAAATAAATGAATAAATAAATAACCTTTCAGAATGGCATAGAACAGAAATGGAAGGAAAAAGAGTAAATGGTTACTTCTTGCCCTAGTAGAACAATTTAAACAATTTACATTCTCCCAAACACCAGAAATTACATCAATGGTTAGGTATGATGTTCACCCCTCACTACTGGAAATGGACATATACAGGTAAGAGGGAACATTACTTTTTCCAGAAGTGAAGCGGGGAACATCCTTCAATGGGACATACCAGACCTCCCCAGTTTCTATCACATGTGATATCTAGGACTTCAGGGGAACAGGAGAGCGAGCAAGTTCTATCATGCTGCCACTGCAGTACCAGCTTGATGTTGTATTTAGACTACAGTCGGCCTCTACATATGCAGATATGACTTTCATGGATTTAATTATTTGTGAGTTTCTCTAACCCCTGCTCGCCCTGGCACATCTTTTTTTTTGGGGGGGGTCTTCCCGCTCAGCAGCTCCAATCAGGCGATGCAGCCCTCTAGAAACCTTGCTCCTCCTCCAGCCACTGTCTGGACAGATAAGGACAGATGGCAGCTCAATTTCTCAGTAGCATAAACCCTCTCCCAATGCTCCCCACACCTAAGGAAGTTGATGAGTGTGAGAGAAGAAGTATTTGGGTATTATGGTGACCCACACCCTTTCCTTCTCCTTTCTCTGACCTGGTTTTAACCATGGGTATCCATTCTCCCCACCATCTCTCAGCTCCCTTCCCACAGAAACACATTCATATTTTGATATTTGTGATTTTTCCACTTTTGTGCGGGTGCTGTGCCCATAACACTGGTGAATGTGGAAGGCTGACTGTATATGTTAAAAATATCTAAGAGCCTTGCAGCAGATCATCACCCTTTCATTTTTGTTGACCATTTTTGTTTTGTTCAGTATGGTTTGGAAAGAATAATGGGTGAACAGAGAAACTTTTTGTTACTGGCCAAAGCAATTGATCCCAGACAAATCAACATGATGACAGATGTAGCTAAGCTTCTTTCTGCGTTATGCATTGTTGGAGAAGAAAACATGTAAGTACAGCATGGAATACACAAGTTTTATATTAAATTAGAATTTAAAAACAACAACATTGGAAATCATTAAGTTAAGAACCAAGCCTAAAGTTGAGTCTTGAAAAACAGTAATGCTTCGAAACTAAGCATTTTATTTAGCATGTGGGATGTTAGTTTAACCAGATCCGTGAGGCAAACAATGTTCTGCCAAGACTTACAGAAAATGCCTGTTTTACAAACAACTATGCAGCCACAAGGGCTAAGCAGACTTTGCAAAAGAGATTCCATGGTAGTTGGCAGAATCTGTTCAGAATTTTAAATGTAGGAATGTGATCAAATGTGTGTGTATTGATGTGATCAAATGAGAGTATAAAGAGCTTGAGCAAAATATCTTTATGTGTTTTAAAATTTAAACATCTGTTTTGATATGTCTGTTAAATATTTGTTTCCCTTTGTTTCCTGTAATGCTGTAGCCTTGAAAAAATTTTGGAAGCCCTGACTACTACAGCAGAAGAGAGGAACACTGGCAGATTTTTTCCTATTGTGGAAGGTCTTCGGGGAAATTCAGTCCATTTGCAAGTAAATGATACTTCTCTGTGACATTGTTTTGCAAATAAAGGCAGCCTATCAACTGTATATTTACCTGAGGAAAAGAAATGATAGGATTTCTGGATGCAGATGGATAAGCAGAGAAATTTCTGCAGAATCAATTATGTTGCATGGCTCTGTATTGTCATGTTAATGCCTGTTTGTATAAATATTAGTCAGAGTTTGAGGGAGTAAACACCAAAAGGTACTTTGCTTTTAACCTATTGTGCCTGTGCATATATTTTTTCTCCCCAAAGAATTTAACAGTGCTGATTTCAAAACATAAATTTCTCATTTTGTCAAGTGTTGTAGAGATTAGGTGGCTTGAAATATAGTGGAAAACACAGCTTAAAAGATACAAGCACACCAGCAAGATACTTCTGTAGGGTGTTGTTGTTGTTGTTGTAGTAGTAGTAGTAGTAGTAGTAGTAGTAGTTATTTTCTGAATAAGGCTTAAGCTTTCCATGTTCATCTTTTATGGTCTTACTTGAAATTAAATAATAATACAATTTGTATATCTAATCCAAGAGATTATAATGTATTATTTTACTTCTAAATGATGTCAGTACATACTAGAATGCTCTGGTTATGCTATGAGAATTGCTATCCCATGAGTACATTTAATTTGCTGTTCTTGAGAAGAGGAAAGCCTGGAACTGGTTCTTATTGACAAATGGCTTCAGGTATGTATTGTCTGTACCTATTATGGACATCAATGTAATGAATATAAACCACTCCTTTCTGTGATCTGCAATTCAAGAATAAGGGTACACTGAAAACTTGCTTCTTCTTGGGGAGCATAACTCTGCTCACAGCAGCTGAATAGACCTTTTTACTTGAACTACTGAATCTTCTCTCTTCTGCCTTGTTTGATTTCCTTCTTAATGCCAGCTAAACATGGGTTCTGAAAAATTGCTATTGATACTTTATCTGGTGATGAAGAACAATGTTGTTAACGTAGCTTACTTGTGCTGTTTGGAAAAATACTCCATTTTGTTTTGATTTGGTCTCATTTTTTCGCTCAGGATGAAAAGATGATGCAAAACTCAAATTACTCCTTTCATGAAATTTTAACAGATATGCAGTTAGTTTGTTAACTATTGAAGTATCTTTTCATTTTATCATGAAAGGGTTTAAAGAGGAATATTTAAGAAGACTCTTTCATGTCTTGCCAGGAAGAATTGTTTTTTCAGTCAAACTTACAAGCTAATGCTGTTAACCATACCATTAAGAATAAGACTATTATTTCTTACTAGGCTGTTAAATAGGATGTGTTCCTTCTGTCTGTGGTGAGCTTGAGTCTTTTTTTTTAAAAGAAGGATTACAAAGTAAAATCTTGAAAGAATATTTAGGAAAAAAATTTGAGTAGTTGATCTCCTTACAGTATCTTCATTTTATTCTAGTTACATAGACCATGTTTTATTTTCCTAAAAAGCCCTCACAAAATCTATGGAATTTTACAGATACTTTGTATATCTTACAAATGGGTACTTTGATCTATATTGTAAAATACTTGATATTGTTACAAAATTAATACATGAATAGAATTTTTTTGCTGATGCTTTTTGGATATTAACGAAAGCTGGCAAGTGCTTATGAACAGGACGTATTTGAGATTAAAATGAGGTAATGACTGGCAGATCAAAAGGTGAAAGAGTGGAATTAAAACATTAAGACTACTGGATTATGAACTTAAAGAAAAAGTGAAACTGAATTAGGAGAAGGAAAGGAATGTTTGGGCTTGTGTAACTTGAAATAATGACTGGCAGAGCAGAAAAAAGAATGATGGCAGATGAATATATGCATATGGACATAATTATGATGGAGGGCAATTTGAAATAAGTGATTAACATTCTGTAATCTTATCAATATTAGAGAATGGGACTAAGAACTAAATATTGAAGATAATTAATAAAGGACAATCAAAATATGTTGGTGAAATCTAGTAAGAGCAGTATCATGACATGAGAGCGAAGAGTAACTTAAATATAGCTGATCAGTAGTAGAAGAGACAATGAGTTGGTTCTTTTTTGTGGTCTCTGTATGTTACAAAAATGGGTCTTAGTGCCTGTGCAGAGCATCTCTTGGAACCTTCTGGAACTGAGCAATTTTAGGCGTTAGCCCCACTTCCCTCCCTCAGTGTGCACATACAACACACCTCAGCTTTTTCTTTTCAGTTCTTTTTTTGCCACAAAAGCCCTATTGATTGAGACTTTCTCTCTCTGACTTTGTATCACATATTAAAAACCTTTCCATCTTACTTAGAGAACTGAAGCTTGAATGGCCTCTATGACCTTGTCTAAACTGTATACCTTTTGTAGAGACAAATTAACTAGGATGGATGGTCACTTGGAGAGCTTCTTGTGTCTATGAGAAAGCCTTAAAACCCAGTCTTCTCAGATCTTCAGTGATAAACAAGCACTCAGAAAAAGACAGATAAAATGAAAGCTTGTGGCTTTGGAAGTGTATGGTCAACTCAGTGGATCAGATTCCTAAAGACTGTGCAGTTAGCACAGCCCTTGCACCCCTAACAAGGTCAAGGAATAAGGTCATGTGTATGGACCGTACTTCAGCACCAACAGTTACAACTTTAGGATCAGCAGATGCTTTGGTACTGTCTCTAGTCTTGGACCTGTGGCCATCTAAATCGCACTTAGCTGCCAGAGTCTTTGCCACTGGTTACTGTGCTCCCTTCTATCGTGAATAAGATTGTTGAAAAGGCTCTCTGAAAGCTCCCTCACTTATAGGACAATGGTGATGTAAACAGAAGAAAAAAAACCTCTGGCACATCTAAAAGAAAGGACCCTCACTTTGTAACCAAAGTGATTGGTTTTGATATAACCAGTCTTTTACAAAAGCCTAGTTCTTGTTGTGCCAGATGCTATAATCCCAGAGGCTTCCCTATCTCCACAGATTGACCCAGGAACATTGATACTAATTCCAAAGTCAATTCTAATGCCAATAGAGTTTAAAAGCCAGACATTTTAGGTTGCTAGTAATGCCTAGCTTATCCATTCTACTGGCATTAGAAGGTGGTTGGCTTGAGAGACCAGCCACAATTGAGAGATTCTGGTTGATCACCAGACTTGCTCTGCATGGGCTCTTGCTTGAAAGGGAAGATTAGAGAAGAGCCTTTAGACAGAAACCTTTGATATAGTTGCCCACACTCTGTTCAGTTCCAGTCCCAGATTATGGGATTCCTTACTTTACTGTAGCCATAGGGAAGGTTGATCATGGGACTATTCACTGTTCTCTGTTACTTGGACCAGGATTGGGTTATTATTCCAAATCTCCATTTCAGATTCACTGCAGGTTTATGAGCAACAGTTGGGACAGATTATTGTGTGTGTTTTAGAAGTATGGTTCCAGCTATGCTTCTGTGTTATTATTCCTGAGATTATTGTTCCTGCACAGCTATATTATCCTTCCCAACACAGGAGGAGAGACTCAAACAGTCTTTGGCTTCAGTAACTGAGGCTTCCCAGAATGAAATCCCATAGGCATCCCAAGGGACTATATCAGCACATGCTTTATTATCATTGGTGATCAGCCCCTGTAGTGCCATTGCTTCCTGTTCAGGACAGAGCAGCTGCAATATAAGTGTCCATATCTTTGTAGCAGCTACTACAACCATCTCAGTTAGTTTTGGATAAGGCAATAAATCATTAGCCACCGCTGGGTAGAAATCAACCTACTTCTCAAGATGTCTATGAAGACTCCTCTTCTCTGGAGTCCTTTTCTCCTTAAATGTCATCTTTAGTGAAAGAAGTGCAGGATATGACTTTTTTGTCCCCATGACAGGACATTAATATTTACGCTGAGCAATTTCTAAAGATTGTTGGGTGCTCAGGATAGAAGTGAAGGAGCAATCACCACTGGATTTTGACCCAGTATTCTCCAGGCTTCATTCTGATATTAATGCCCAGTTATGTTGCCAGTGCTTCCTGTCTTGTCCACACTCATTCAGGAGTCCTATAATAACCATTATCAATGTCATGCACCTCAAAAAGCTGAGAACTTTTACAGATTGCAGAAAGAAAGAGTAGATTTTCTTTTCAGCATCCTGCTCCAAATTCCATCATTGTAGAAGCACCACAAGCAATGATCTGTAAGCTTCCCATTCTGTGTTCCCTAACAAAGAGGATAGGAAATGGAATCTAATGGATTCAGGCATTTTTATTCCTCAGCAGCTTTGTCAATCAGACTGAGTAGCTAGCTTGCTTGCTTTACTGGGTATGAGCAGCTACTGTGGCAGACAATCCAGCAGTTATTTAAAGCCATTCTGCAAAATCAAAGATATTTGGCAACTTTTATTCAAGCAGGGGCACATAGATGAGCTACAAAATATATCTACACAGTTCATGTTGCTAACTACTCATCAAATGTTATGGTAACAGCAGTTGTGCTTTGTAGACATGCTTGGCTATAATCAACTACATTATTTGTAGAAGCTAATGGAAGGTTTGAAGACTTACCATTTGATGGGGCACTATTGTGTAACACCAAGATGGATGATGCTTTGGATCATCTTCATAAAGCTTCGGTCACTGCTAAAAAATTAGGATTGCAAACTTGAATGAATCAACCTCATGCTAGGAAGTGGCAATTCCCTACTTTCAGTTGCTCTCACTCCACCCAGAGTCAAGCTTGTGCTCCATTTCAGGCCTTCTCTCCTTCCAAGAAACTTTAAGTCATCCAAATTTTGATCCTCCTTGTGATCATCTTCATCCCTCAAGTACTGCCTTCGATTCAGATCATCATTACTTAGAAGTCCATAAGCCCAGCACCCCCACACCATCACCTGTTATTGACATATGACTCAATACATCAAACTCTTGGTGCAGATCACCAATGACAAATGAGTCCTTATATTATAGAAAAGGGTTACACCATAGAATTCATATAGCCTCCATTGGAAGGCAAGTTGAGAGTTACTGCTTCATCTCAGCGTTTCAAGATAGAAGTTGACACTTTTGTATGCAAGGAGTTGATCGACAACATTCCCTTTCATCAAGAATATGTGAGTTTTTCTACTACTTCACAATGCAAAAGAAGGGTGAAGGTCTCTGACCGATTTTGGATCTTAGCGGGTCAACTGATTTAAGCCCAAACACTTCATATGGCCATACTAGTCACCATTGCTCCTCCCTTTGAAAAAGAGATTAGTTTGTGACAATAGACAGGAGAATTTTCACGTAAGTTTAAGACCAGTTCATGGGGCTGTAGGTCAATTGGAAAAAGTCCCATCCAGTACCTACTCAACACATCCAGTACATAAGAGAGATAATAGATTCCCATGATGTGAGAATGATTGTTCCAATGGATTGTGCAGAAGCCATTGTTGCAGATGTGCACCAGGAGATAATGTGTCCATCTGGCAGGACAAGATGTATTCAAACACTGCTAGGGCTTCTGGCAGCTCCACAGCAGCAGTGAAACTAGCCAGACTCCATTTCAGGTATAGTTCCCGTCTTTGTTTTCTACAGACACAGACTCCCAGACAAAGTGATGCAATCCAGTGAGAGGTTTGCAAGGACTGACACTGAATGACTCATTCTTGCAGTCCTTTCCATTCAAACAAAGTCAGCCTAACATTACTTTCAGAGCAGATACTTAATTAATAGGTTGGGAGGGTACATTGTGAGGACATTGCAGTTTGAGCAAGGTGATCCACTTGAGAGAGTTGGCTTCACATCAATACCTTGAAGCTTCTTGCAATTTCCGGGGTTTTGGGATCTTTTCAGACACTTCTATGTTGCAAGGTGATGCTGATTGCCATGGACAACATGACCAGAATGCCTTGCATCAACAAACTAGGAGGAACTATGTCAGAAATGTTGCTGACTTTGACTTTTCACATCTGGCATTTGTGTATACAGCAAAGAATTTGATCAATAGTGATAAACATTGCAAACAGACTGTAGCTATTACCCACAACTGGGAGCTGTCACGCAGGGTATTTCAAGTTGTTACAGGCTCTGGGGTATTCCGCAGATAGACCTGATTGCCATGCAGGACAACACAAAGTGCACTCTCAATTGCAGCAGGGCAGAAATGGCTTACCAGTTGATGAGCAAGACGTTTCTCTTTCAGTGGACAGGACTATTCCTTCACCTGTCCTTTCTCTTCCTGTTACTAGCAAAAGTAATTTATAAGCTCAGAAAGGATGCAGCAGTTTTATAGCCTTGCCCATCTGCTGCTCTGGCCTGCACTACCCAGCCTTTTCCCTCCTCACGCACTCAGCCCTTGGGGCCATTGTGTGTGAAAGCAAGCTGGCTCAGCTAGCCTTTCATGTCCTTCTTGCAAGCTTTCCGGGGAGGAAGCATCTGGTCGCCACTGTGGCAGTGGTGTCAATGGTGGAGCTCAGACTATAGCAGGTAACGCTATCAGAGGCAGTGATACTGAAGTGATTGTCTATAAAAATTTTCTGCAGTGTTTCAGAATAATGTAAGCCTATCTTTAGCTTACGTGTGCTACATATGTATATCTAAAAGGCTAAAACTGTACTAATTTACTTTTTGAATCTTCTAATGAGCATATGCTCCAGTCAGAGCTGTCATTACTGCTTGTTTCCAATAGTGCTTTGAATCACATAGGTTTGCCTCCATGCACGCCAAGCATGCACTGTTGTTTTTGTTGCTGTTGTTTTGTTTTTTTAACAGCCACTGAGGTCATCAAATTTTCTGGTATTTTAGGTACAATATCGTGGTATGGTCTGGTACCGGAGGAAGTCCAAGCGTTTTACCACACTGGGTGATACAAACTCTAGCGATGCCACTGGTGTTGCTTAGATTGTCAGGTCCATTTTAATCAATCAGATTTAATTGGACAAATTCAGCTCTCAGTAATTTTGGTGGATATGCTCCCATCTGATTCCAGTTTCCTGGATGGTACAGGATTGAGAAAGATGAGATATCAGAATAGTCAGGATGACTTACAATGACTGGTGGAGATGGGATGAGATTAGTGTAGTATTTCAGAAAGAAAATAATTCTTTTAATTAGTATACAGCAGGGAGACAAACTCTCATAAGAAGTATATGTTCTCCTACCTAGAAATAAGAGACATTTTTAACATAAGATATGTTATATTACCTTATACATGGCTGCTCAAGCACTGCTTTCAACAATCTGCCTAAGGTCCCTTGGACATTTTCCTTTTTCTGCTCAGTCTGACTCCAGATCTAAGTCTTGTTTCTCCAGAAGATTTTGACATAAAGAATGGTTTCATCTGGCTGAGCCTCAGGCTTCCATCAATGCAGTTAAAAGACTCTACTTATTGTCGCAATAGACAAAATAAACGTCCTCCTACTGGATCCCATTGTTGCTGGTCTTTAATTCCAGTGTTTAACCAGTAACACAAATGCAGTATGCGCATTATGGCAATTTCACACTACTACATTCATGGCAATAAACTAAATGGAGTGTTGGATCTGTTTTTTTGTGAACATTTTCCTCAGATGTTAACAATTTGCATCCAGAATATAGCTGCTTCTAACTCTGTAGCCTAAACAAATGAAAGCTAAAAGCAGTTTAAATTTATCGTCACTTGCAGGTAGCCTGCATGCAGCTCATCAATGCTCTAGTTACATCTCCTGATGATTTGGACTTCAGGCTCCACATTAGAAATGAATTTATGCGTTGTGGATTGAAAGAGCAATTGCTAGTAAGTGTCCTGAAGTATGTATGTGAATTAATATTTAAATTAGAAGATTTGCCTGAGTTAGTAGCTGCTGTATAAAGTCCCTCATGGAATAATTTATTAAGACAGAGAAAGAAACGTTGTATAAAATTTCATTTGCAATATGGTAGTTTAAAATGAAATAAAGATCACCAGTACTAGCTATGTTTTATATAATGTATTCCAAGCTTGTTTAGTCTTTGAATAATTAATATAGATCCTTCAAAATATGTACCTTGCAGTGTTAAAAAGCTGGATTCTGTTCAAAATAACTCATTTTAGTAGACAATTATTAATTAGATCCTGTTACATTTTTTTCCACTGCAGCAGTTGGAATGCATAAACAATGATGCTTTGGATATCCAGCTCAGAGTGTTCAGTGAACATAAGGAAGAAGACATGATTGAATTTTCTCATCGTTTAGGAGATATCAGATCAGAATTAGAATATCCTTTTGAAACAGAACAGAAACATTTAGACTAAATTTGTCAACAAGCATAGTACTAATGAGGCTAGTTGATGTATTTCTCACATCTTAGCTATGCACAACTTTTCCAGAAGTTCTCATTCTTTTGTGGTATTTAGAAATGGGGTATGAAAAGGGAGTTGTGCTTATTGTTCCAAGCAACTAGGAAAGGGCACTTTGGGCCAAATAGATAAGACAATTATTCTCAAAAGCTTACAAGTTTCTTTTGATATTACTGGAAAAGTTTGACTACATTTAAAATTCAAATTCTTCTTGTTAAGAGTTAAATATATAAGCTAGAATTCAAATTTGTTCTATCATCCTTGACTTGATCACTGAGGCAAATGATGTCTACAATGTACTGTGGAATACCGTTAAGGACACAACTGCAGAAGGTTCTTTTCTTTCAATACTTCAGCATCTCTTGCTGATTCGAAATGACTATTATATACGGTAAGGAAAATTTGCAGCAGCTGTTATCTGGATATTTATAAAAAAAAGTTTGCATGATGGGAATTAGAAGATATATAATAACCACAAACTTTTTCAAGTATTATAGGTAGTGACTGGAGATTTTCTAGCTCCTCAATGTCACAGTGATCTAGAAGCTTGCCAAGGAAAGGTTGTCTCTGCTCCTAACACCACAAAAATTGAAAGCAAAGATCTCAAACACCACAAATTATTTTGCCATTTTGTACATATTTTCTTAATTGAATCTCATAATTCTTTTTGTTTTGTTTTGTTGCATTTAAAGTGTTTTTTTTCCCCAGTTGATAATACAGACTATGTCTACTGAACTGCATTTTATATGTTAAGCTTTTTACAGGGTTTCATCTCTACATATAATGTGTTGTTTGAGTATTTTAAGAACAGAGACATAATAACAACAAAATTAACAGAGAATGCCTTGTAAACTCTAATAGCGTTCCTATTTACTGTGTCTCTGCTCCTAAAACAACTAATGGCCAGTTCATATGCAAGATCTAACACAATCAAAGAAACAAGTGTTAATATAGTTTGTCTACAAAATAAGAAATATGATTCTGAAGGGGATTTTTTGACACTTCTTCTCCATCCCTCTGATTTTTTTCCAATGGAAGAAGTTACTATCTTTAAAGTAATTTCATTTGGTGTTGAGCTGCAAATATGAAGAATACCATTTGAAGGCGCATCTCTTTCCAGGAGGAAACTGGTTCCAACAACACTGAGGTGGTCCTTAGATTACTCGTGATTGAATCCATGACAAAACTAGTTCGACTTTGTCATGTAGGTAGATAATCTGTGGCTTCAAAAGTTTTTGGATTTCCAACTACTGTTCAGTACAGATTTGAAAGTACAAATATTGTTTTGGATGTTCTGTTATCTTGTTTTCCTATACATTTGTCTTTTGAAGGACACCATTTTTTTTTTAAAAAAAATCACCTTTATTTCATTTATGTCTCATGATCTTTGTCACAAACTTTAGCTAGGATGATGGCTTTTTTGCTAGTACATTGGATGCTGTATGATGAGCCCTTTACCTTGAAAAGTCTGATAAGACAACCCAAAGTGAAAACAAGAGATAGTGCGAAAAGATGAGACTCCTAGGTCAGGAGGCACTCAACAAGAACAGAAGACAAATAAAAGTAGTGGCTAATGATGCAACTAGACTCAAGCAGAAAGGATGTTCAGCTGTTGACTGCTCAGAGATGAAAATAAAGTCTGAGGCTGTACAACACATATTGTAGGAACACGGGGTGTGAGAAGCATGAATCAAGAAAAGGTAGATGTAAAACAAGAAATGGAACATATAAACATTGCAGTACTTTCAGTGAGCAAGCTAAATGGACAAATGACCAAACATTAGGAAAGGAGAGATGTAGTAATGAGAGATTTCAATATTCTGATATTTGTTGGCTGTCAAATTCTGCCAAGAATATAAGGTTCAAGAAATTCCTCACTTTCCTTGCAGACAATGTTATTGTCCAGAGGCAAGAAGGGGATCAGCTATTTTAGATCTGTCCCAACTAACAGTGATGACCTGGTTAATGGACTGGAAGTAGAAGGATCCTTGGGAGGGAGTAATCATGTTCTCCCGGAGCTTGTTATACAGTAGAAAAGGGAAACCAAGCACAGGCAGACATATATTCTAGATTTTAAGAAAGCTGATTTCAGTAAATTAGGGAAATACTGGGTATGGTCCCATAGTCAGGAATACTAAAAGAGAAGAGGGTTCATGATGGGTGGGAGTTTCTTAAAAGTGAGATACTGAAGACACATTTTCAAACAGTTCTAATTTTATACAGGACTGTCCAGAAATCATCAGATATAGGAAACAGGCCTTGGAATTGTAAATTCTTCCTTAGCATAACAATGATAAAGTGTTATCTTATAAACCACAACTAATCTTAACTAGAGTTCAGTCTTGATCAATTCTAAAAAAAAAAAAAAAGGTTTAAATCAAACTTGAATTAGCATTTGTATATGGTACTATATGAAGCAGCATAAGAAACAACTTCGTGTCAGCAGTTTCAAATCTTAAAGACCCATCTTTTCTGAAATAACCGTGTTGTTTTAAGTTTTTCACACTTAAAGCAGTACAGTAAGTCCCCTGTGTCTGCTGGACTAGTATTCAAGGTTTTACTTACCCACAGTCCACAAAAATATTTTCCCTTGCTCACCTGCTTTCCCACATAGAGGAGTAGCTGAAGGGAAGACTCATATGTTGGGGTGGAACTTGTTCCCCTCAAGCACCAGGGCCAGTTGGAGGGTGAAGAACAAGATGGTGAATGCCATGGGCTCCAGGGTCATTGCTACCACCACTGTCTGGAGTCCTTCCTCACCTTCTTCCTTGTGCCAGGCTGCCGAGTCTCACAGTCACCATGCCAGATGCTCTGCCGATGAAGGTGAGGGCATCAGGGAACCAGGCCATTCACATTTCACTTCCAAAAGCAACCCCCTTCCTTGGTTGTCTAATCCATGAGAAGACCCAGCTGTGCAGAACTCTACGTTCTCTCTTAGCCAAGGAATGAGTGTCTGTCTTGATCCTCCGCTGAGAGACATATATGGCGCTGTGCAGTTGGGCCTCCTACATCTCTCTTGGCCAACAAAAGACTGCCTGTCTCCTTCCTTTGCTGAAAGAGGTGCATGGCTCCACTCAGCTGGGCTTTCCATGCCTCTCTCAGCCAAGGGATGGGGAGACACCTTCGTTGTTTAAGAGAGCTGCAGGGGCCTGGGTGCTTGAAGCCATGAACCTCTCTCCTTCCTTAGCCAAGAGAGACATGGTTGCACAGACCCAAGTGTCTCTCTGAGTTGGTAAGGGAGAGAGATTCCTTCCTTGACTGAGAAAGAGGCACAGGGGGACCAGATGTGTGGAGGTGTGTACCTCTCTCAGTTGTGGAGAGAGAGAGATTCCTTCTTTGGCTGGGATCACCCAAGGTGGCATAGCGCAAAGAGTCTTGTGCAGCCTCTGTCTCCTGTTCCTGGGACCAGCCAGATGGAGAGGGGCATGTGGGAAGTGTTCCAAGCCTTACTGGAAAGGCAGGCAGACAGACAGACAGAAAGAAAGATGGAGCCAGTCAGTGGCACTGCCGCCCTCCCTTGCCCCCCTTGCCTGTGCCAGCGGGTCAAAATGCAGTGTTTGTTATAATCCATATTTTTCTTTATCCACAATAAGCCTGGCAACATATCCCTCCTGGATACAGGTAAGCTACTGTATTTCTACAAATGTTGTTCTCTTTAGTGACATAACTTTTAGGATGAAGCTTTTGTACCTAGCTTGTTCATTCAACTATTCTGTTTTTAACTTGTGCACATTTTTTCTCTTTCACATGTTCAGTCCGCTGTATTTCAAATTAATTGAAGAGTGCATTTCACAGATAGTCTTGCACCGAAGTGGAGTAGACCCAGATTTTAGTTATCGTAAAAGACTGGATGTAGACTTTAGTCATTTAATGGGTATGTCTCTTCATATTACTGTTTCATAAAAACAAAAGAAAACAAAAAACCAAGCAAACATATATTTAAAAAATAAGAGGTGACAACCCATACTTAGAGAGAAGTCTATTGTGAAATGAAAGTACTGCCTCTTTCAGAAACTAAAAGCTGGAGGCTGTTTTATAATTGCACTATACTGATCCTGCATTTACCACTTGAATATATATTTTTCACTTGAGTGCATGTTTGACAGTAAATTGCAGTGAACCCTGGCTGCCTGATGAGTGTGCTGTATGGTGCATGTGTTTGTATACTCTTGGCTTATTCACATGTTATAAATATAAATATAAAACATTTGGGGTCACATCTTAATCCCTCCCTAAAGATATTTGTTTATTTATTGAATTTATATCCCACCTTTTTGCTGACATATGATACAAAAATTATGTGTGAAACATCTCTGATACTTTTGGGCCTGGACTATCATATCTTTGACACCATACCTTGAATACGATCCTGACCTCCATGCCTCCTTTCTAATCAGTCCAATTTTAAAAAAATGTCTGAAATCATCAAACACTATATTTCCGTACCTCTTCAGTTGCTTCTTTTGAAACAGTAGCCATGTGGAGGTCAGCCATATGGGAAACTGATTTTTTTAGAAGACTGACTAGACGTTAAATTTTAAAAAAGCTAAGAACAAACTTTGTTATCTACTAGATGTGTGCGTTGATCAAAAGAAAATGGAAGAACTTGAAGACAGAACATCAGAATTCTCAAAAAAAGTTAGTAATTTGACAGTATTTTTGTTTCCATACTTATATTTTATGACTATGCATGATTTCCAATCTGTTTTGAGACTTGTACAATTTTTAAAGGACAAAATAGACATTATACACAAGATCTGTGAGTAGTTTTCAATGTTTTACTTTTAAGCTTAAAAAAAACCCTTTGTGATTCCTAAATTAAATTTCTTTAATCTTCTGTCTCATGCATTTTGTAGTGAAAATCTGTTCCGATGCAGCTGCTATTTCCTCAGGTAGCGAAATACATGCATAGTTGTATGATATTTGCCTTCATTTTCCTTAGCAGGACTACTTGCCACAGTATTGCTTTAGAATGTGACGTGTAGGATTGAGTAAAATTGTGAACAATTTTCCTTCACTAATAATATTGATGCAGTTATGGAATCCACAGCTCATCTGAAGTAAAATGTCAAGAAGTCAGATCTCAGATATTGTACATTATATTCCTTTTACCCTTAGCATTGTGTACTTGAGTGTGTAATGTAAATAACTATATTTGAACATCAGCATTTACAAAAAAATGCCTTCTCTGTTTGCTTTTTTGTTCTTTTTTTGAAGCAAAATAAAGGCCATTTTTATATGTAGCTGACCATTGAGGAAATGTCATGAAGATGTTCAGACTGGCACATCTAAATATACATACGAAGTATTGACAGATAAAACAGACTAATACAACTGTATCATGTCCAGTTTGCCTTTAAATTGTGGAGGTCCATGAAATTCCAAAGTGTAACAGTCTATGAGTAGAAAAATGCACCTCTCCCAAGAATGTATGCTATGTCTGGAAAGCATCACTAGCATAGAAGTGCTAATGGCCTCTGGAGTTGAGACAAAGTAGATTGTGTTCTAGTTTGATCATTAGAATCTTACATTACATCCTACAGAGTGCTATCTTTTTTCACAGGAAATGCCTGTTGGCCATCACTTGTCTAGTTTTATATCTAGACCCAGGAAAAGAGAAATTAACTAATCCTTCCATTGTATTAGTGTGAGAAGGGAGGGCAGAAAAATAATACTTTGGTGCCCATAGAAGCCTGTATTTACACAATACAGAGAGGGCTACATATTGCCTGTCTTTGGTTCAGTATCAGGGAGGTGTTTGAATGCATTTCAAGGACATATTACCAGTGGTCTCAAAACCAGTCTCCTAGCTCATAAGAGCAGGGGAGTGAGGAGGTTTGAAAACAATTCTTAAAGTACTGGTCTTTTTATTTCATCTTTGTTTGTCAAATCGCTCACCATAATTTAATTTTGAGCGTTAGGCATGCTTTCCTTAATTAACTTCTATAGAGTTCAGAGGGACTTAACTGCTAGGTAAGTTTGTATAGGAATGAAACTCCATAAAGCACTCCCAATACCTTTGAGAGAGGTTTGAATAAGATGGAGTCATGTCTGTTCTCAGGTTGGAGGGGCCCCAATTATGCCTGTGGATAGCTTTCACTTTGTAGCTTTACTGCTGGCAGAGGGCCTCTAAATGAGCATTCTGCAGGCAGGTAAGGGGCAAGGTGGATGTGGATTTGGATTCAATAGCTTCATTGATGGGACAGGTGTCAGGATCAGGCTATTCCTCTAGACCAGTCAGATAACTAATTTCATCCAAAGATAGGATTTTTTTTTAAAAAAAACTTTTGAGTCTATGGGGATGCGTTGGAAGTAGTGAGTAATCCACCACTTTGTACCTCTATCCAACCTGGGAGTGCACTGTAGATGTATCAAGCTAATGTAACATATGAAACAAAACATCAAGGAGTTATGCTGGTAGTTCTGAAAGAATGAATACATTAATGTGTAGTACTTTCATGTTTATATTCTAGTTTGAAAATGAATTCTTAGCTCATCAAGAGACAAAGGCACAGCTTCAGAAAATTGAAGAAAAAATTAGTCTTCTTGAAGCAGAACAAAGAGTTTGTAAATGCAAGGTAAAGTAGCGCATTTCAAAAATATTGTTTATGCAATCAAAATGAAAAACGGACTTCTGTTTCATGGTATAGCTGCATAGTATAAAAATAATAAAAAGTGCCTACCTTTTATGAGTACAATTTGTTTTTTATTTATATTTATTTATTTATTTGCATAATACACATATAATCTCAATCTCACATTATCTCTGTTTCTCTAAATATTGTTAATCCCTCTGTTTCCCTCTGGGAAACATGCAATAAATCCAGTTGTTAGTCCCAAATATAAAGAAGGCCAATTGAATCAATAGGAACTGATAATTTCCATAAGTCTCATTAATTCAGTGGGTCTGGTCCAGCTGGTTCTATTCAGATTTAGCTCTATATTGCAAAAAATGATGGTTCAGTCAAAGAACACAGAGGGCTTGTTTTTTTGTTTTTTTTTGTTTTTTGTGGGGGAGATTTTTTTAGTGAAGGTTATCATTCTGTAATGGAGATAGACCACCGTTGAAAATACTGATATAGCATACCATATGCAGGTGTAATTGTTCCAGGTACCCTATGAATGGAAATAATTGTGAAGCAGTGAGATGAATTGTGGGTTTGAATATCTGTTACATTGACTTATCTTTCTATATCAGCAGTCAGGATTGGCTCTCGTCTTTCGAAGATGCCATCAGACTCCCTCATGGCAGTGCACATTGTCCAGCTGAACTCAATAATAGTCTTTCCAAACCCAGTATACTCCAAATGTGTGCTCACTTATCTGATACTCTTGCTTTGTTCTGGCCCAAATTAAAATGTTTATTTTTTCAAGGTATAATGAGTATTATCAGTTGTACTGATAAACTGTAGATACAGCTGTTTTATGAAGCTAAGGTTCATAAACCAACAAGCTGAGATTTGTTGCTGAAAAATAAACCATAGTTTGTTGCTTGGACATTTCTAGACACAAGCCAAAATTAAACAAATCATGCTTTTGTGTGACATGTGAATGCAGCCAGTGTTGATTATATTATCTTTAATCTGGCCTTATATATAAAGGTGTTTCTTCTAGCATTATAAGATACTGCTAGCTTCTTATTAGACTGATACAACACAATGAAAAAAAAAAAGGTCTGTTGGACAGGCTAGTAGAAGAGGGACAGCTGTCTCTGTCCTTTATCCACCACCCAGCTAGATTTACAGGCTGTCCACAGAAAAAAGGGACTCTCTTTCTGCACAGGATACTTGGAAGCTAGGTGGACTGGAAGCAGTGCAATGGAGTAATCTGTCCCTCCTCTCCTTGACCATTCCGGAGACCTACCTGCCTGAATTTATCTATTCCCCTTGTAAAGCCATCCAGATTCACACTGGGTTTCACAGTTTTATTATGAACTATGTGAAAAGGTTTGTGATTCTTTCTCTCCTCATTTGGGACAAACCAATCATAGGTTCCCAGGAACATCCACCTGGCTACACAATAATTGACCAGATGGACCTAGAACCTACTCTAGTAGACCTCCCCAGTTCTTATGACTGTGAGCCAGTCACATAAACATCATTTGAGAAAGTTAACAAATGTAGGAGTAACATATGCAAGCACTTCTGTACAGATAGCTGATCCAGCTACATTAGGTTTTATAGGCAATTGCCAGCTTTCTGCAAATGGTTAGGCAGCATAGTTGAGCTACATTACATCGTATAATTATTGGAGGCGAAGAGGTTAACATCCCAAACTGTCAAACTAATTATCATACAAAAAACTGTGTATATAAGGTGATTGTCTGCATAGACATTGTATTTTACTTTTCTATATTGAATTAATGGCCAAGAGTGGCTGTGGGATATAATAATTGACATTTCATAATTGATTGTGGGGGCATACATGTATATAATATTTCATTCCTAATCTTGAAACTTTTCTTTTCAGAATGGTCCACTAACTAATGGAACATCTTTAGAAAGCCCTACACATCCCCTCCAAGCTGGTGCAACACCTGATTTATTGGCACCTTTTACTGAAGCCGTGGCACCTCCGCCACCACCTCCACCTCCTTTACCAGCTTCCTTTACTAATAGTTCAGGAAAGCTTCCATCTGTTGGTGTCCCTCCTCCTCCTCCTCCATTACCAACATTGCCTGGGGAACAACACTCCCCTTCTTATCACATACTACCTTTTGGATTGAAGCCCAAAAAAGAGTTTAGACCTGAGGTTACTATGAAAAGATTCAACTGGTCAAAGGTAAGACAAGAATGAAAGCTATCTTATGCACGCAGAACTCTACACAGGAATAAATTCTAAGGCATTGTTAGGACGTTGACTTTAGTAAAATGGTACTTAACTAACGTGTTGGCCTAGATACTCTAAAGGCACGAGAGTCCATCTGATCTTGGAAGCTAGGCAGTGTTAGTTCTGATTAGTACTTAGATGAGAGATTGCTAGTGAATACCAGGTGCTCTAGGCTGTATTTCAGAAGAAGCAACTGGCAAAACCACATGAATATTCTTTGCCTAAGAATCACCATTAATCAACAGGCGATGTGAAGGCATGCCCATATGTCTGGATGGGGACACACACATAAAAACCCAGCAGTGGCTGTAGCTGAGCAGCAGTGAAGAGGAAACTGGTTGCATTCTGATGAGTGTTATAGGTCAGGTAATTTATCCTGAAGTCTGTGCAAGTAGCCTATGCACATCTGTTTCCAGAAAACAAGGTGTATGAAGAACACTGGCCTTTTTAAAAGGAAAAGTGTTCGTTTTGCTGCTGCTGCTGCTGCCATTTCTGCAGCAAACTTAGCAGCAGTAGTAGGTCTTTCTGCTGGCAGGTTAAAATCCTTTTTATTTGAGGAGTCTTCATTTTTATTGTGTTGTGGTTGATGGAACTTTTAATGGAAGGCTATTGTTTCTGTTTTATTATGTGTTTTTTAAAACTGCTTTTAATCTGCATTTTTTACTTGATTTAATTGTGTTAATTTTTGTACTGAAAGCTTTTTTGTTGTATGGTGTTTTAGAAGGTTACGTACTGTCTTGAATCCCATGTTGGGAGAAAGGCAGGAAATAAATAAATAGATAACCAAACAGCCAGAGGCCAGTGGTCAACACTTTTTTTTAAAGGAAAGTTGCAGACTACAGATTGCCCACTTTTGATGTATAGAATATTGCCTTTGATTTATTTTTATCTATAGCTCATTTCTTGTCATGTCGATAGATGAAGTTTTTGTCCATAGCTCATTCCTTATGCTTATATTGTGATGAATAGTGTTTAGCTGTTTTCAGAATGTGGTTGCTGGTACTTCACAGTATTCTCTCGGGACAATGTACAATGTAAGAATAGATGAGTGTGTCTTGACAGATGCAAGTATTAGTAGAGGGCAACATTTATTCACCATTGAAATTATACCAATTTGACAGATCCCCAACTTGTTATGACCTACCACAATGTTACTGAGAGTCAGCCTGGTATAGTGGTTTTGAGCATTGGACTATGACTCTGGAGAGCTGGGTTTGGGATCCTGCTGAACCTTGGAAAGCCACTGAGTTTCCTTGGGCAAGTCATACTCTCTCAGCCTCAGCGGAAGCAAAGGCAACCCTCTCTGAGCAATTCTTGCCAAGAAAACCTTGTGATAGATTTGCGTTAGGGTTCTGTAAACTACTTGAAGTCACATAGCAGTAACAACAACAACAACAAACCTGAATGATTTATTGGGATCTATTATGTGTGCCTATTTGAAGAGAAAAATATCATCATAATCTGCATTATGCATTAGCCTTTTTAAGGCTGTTTTTGTGTTTGCTTTATTATAATTGCTTTTTTATTTTTTTATTTTTGCTTAGTATCTCTCTATTCTAAAGTGCTATTCAAAGTGGAATCTATGGACTAGTCCTGGTCCCCTAACCATTGGCTATTGGTCCCTGGCTAATTACCAGGAAAAAAAATTGTAACCAATGGCATAAATATGGCACAGGTCCCTAGCACACTGGAAAAAACTGCCTGCTCCCCATCAGAGCTCAAGATACATTGCTATAAAGTATAAATAGCTAGTTCTTTTTAAAGGGGAAAAACATATTGATGCATCATAAGCTTAAGTGTTTGAAGAACTGGAAAAGCAAGGTAACAAAAGCAGATGGTGAGGATTATTTGAATGAAAGTCAGAGCCTGAAAGAATTATTTTTTGGACTCCAGCTCCTAGAATCCCCAGCCAGGATGGCCAGTAGGAATAGTGAGAAAAGATATGGGGAACTGTAGTCCAAAATAGTAATGTTTCTAAACTTGGGGCAAGAGGGAGAACTGAATCTGTATAATGCAGCACTGAGGCATCCTGTTTTCCTTCTGTACTCTAGTGCACCCCCTCCCACTCTTGCTCCCATTGGTGCCTGGAAACTCTTGGTAGTTCCATCTCTCTTTGGTCAGCTCAGTGTAACCAGTAAGAATTTGCTTGCTTGCTCCTTTAGAGGCCCAACCAGTATAGCAGGGCTGGGAGAACTGTGGCCTTCCAGATGTTTATGAAGTACTAATCATTTGTCTGTTTGTTGATTATGATTGCAGACCAATCATATATGGAAGGCCGCATACTTCCCAACCTTATCTTATAGATTAGTGTAAAACCAGAATCAAGTCTAAGAGATGGTTAAGAACAAATATTGTGTATTATGTACCTAACATTTGCATTAGAATCTCTAATTCCAGGAAGTATAATATATGTATAAACATTGGTATCACCTAGACTTGTACCGTGAGAAAGGTAGGGCATTCAACAAACAAACAAACAAATAAATAAAATTAGACATTATGATATATTTGCAGATTAGACCACAAGAAATGAATGAAAACTGTTTCTGGATATTGGCAAATGATGGCAAATATGAGAATCCTGATCTTCTATCCAAGCTGGAGCTTACGTTTTGTTGTCAAAAAAATGGTAGGTAAAAAACTGAACTGTCATTGTGCTAGAAATTAGCAAAGCAGCCATCTTTACAAGGATTAGAAACTGCTTAGTCCTTACCCACATGCTGGTGTTCTTTTCCTTTCTCTTCATACCCTCACTCTTTCTGTCATGCTGGTCTGTTTCTCTTTCAACTCCCATGCTCAATCAGCTTTTCCCCCTTTGTTCTCCCAGTGTTCCTTTACCAAGCAACAGAACCTCTTCTCTCCTTTAACTGATTGAAGATTAATGTAATAAAGTAGCATTTGGAATTCACCATAGGTTCTCTGGAGAAATGAATATCCCAGCTGTGACTTCAGGTTCCCCACTATTGGTTAGGGAAAACTGTTACCTGGTGATTGAAAATGATACTGTAGGGTGTGGGTAGATTTTAATTTTTTAAAATTATTATCATTATCATTGTGACTGTTACTGCTGTTATGTACACACTAGTAGCTTCTACTTTGTATTGTTATTGCTGTGATGTACATGCCAGTACCTTCTACTTAGTATCTAAGTTCAGGTGTCTTATGTTTGCAGCTGTGATGGTGAAAAGCAATATATTTTTTTCACTACTACAGATTGCTTAATTAATTTTTATTGAAACATTGACAGTTTTTATGACTGTAGCTGAAGAACAGAAGTCAGTTTAGTTTTAGCTTCTATGCCTTCTTCAAACCCATTATGGAATCCTGGCAATGTTCAGAGACATGATCTTCTTTATTTTTTTCGGAAAAATATATAATTGTGTGTCGTATACGTATTGGTGGCACATTACTCAAAAGCTTCAGATGACCAGATCCTGAATCTTCATGTGGCGGATAAAAGCACGGAGAACAAGATAAAACCCAGTGAAAGACATATGCCAACATCTGTGGTGTCAGATAGAAATCTCCAGCACCATTTTCTTGGTATTCTCCAAGACAAAGGATGAGATCCACTGTAATTCAGTGTCCCAATATCCAACTCTGCAAGACAGGCCAGAAGGATCTCACTGTCAGTGTTATTAAGTGGCATTAAGAGGTCCAACAGAACTACTGCACCAAGCTTCCCTATTTCTTAGAACAGATCATTAAACTTGCAATCCCATATATTGGCCAAAAGCCCAACTGAAACGAGTGCAGATAATTAGTATCAAGCATAAGTACCTGTCATTGCAGAGCCACTGCATCCTCACTCACCAGGACCCGAAATGGTATAGTTAAGAATGCGCTACTGGCCTTTCTCAGATATCATCTGCAACTGGAAGAATGCTACAAAACTCTCTCTAGAATTAATGGTAAAATGTACAGGATTTATCATTAATGAAAAAATTAACTTCAGAAAAAGACACAAAAAGAGTAAAGTTTTTAAATTGTGTGGTATCAATTTATAACATTCTATAATTTGTTCTCTTCCAAGTCACATATTGTTTTATGGACTGATGTTCTGTAATGAAAGATTTTTGGAGGGTATACTTAAATTGAATTTTTTGGAGTAAACTTACACTGCATTAGTAACAATAAGTTCAATTTTTAAAAAGAGTGCTCTAGAGTTACTTAATTCTACTGAGTGAATAGTGGTTTATTTTAAAAAGGTCTTTTTACTGCCTTCTTTTTAAGAAAGCAGGAGCATCCCTCTCCTGCAAAGAAACATTAACCGCTGGTTTGTTTGAGCAGTGCTACAGATGGTACAACCACATCTTCAAGAATTATGGATTAAAAAGGATCCAGAACAAATAACTGTCAACAATTATACCACTTTGACCTGCCCAACATTTGAACTCCAGATCGGGACTGATCTGAAAACTTTTATCTCAAAGAATGAAGATTTATATTTGTTTATATGTATATATTCATTGCATTCTCACAGACATATAACAAAGGACACTACATATCTGTATAAAAATCACACAGTAAAGTAAATAAAAATAGCACAACTCCAAATTTAAATAAATTTTAGCAATGTTAGGTGATAAAGAATAATAGAGCTGTGTATCATCTGCCTATCAGTGGCATCATATTTGAAACCTCCAGAGTTGTAGATTTCTCATGTGAATAACATTTATGCAAATCTTTATAAAATCAACCATGGACTTAAAGTTCTAAATCTCCTTGACAACACACAGCATTCTCCTTTAAGCATGTTTTCTTAGTATCAATTACTGTGAAAAAGTATTGCTTTTGGAGTTAGAGATACTAGTCTTGCCTGTAGAGAAAATAAATTAGTTTAATGGACAAACATCCCTGTTTTTCTTTAAAATCTGGCCCAAATATTGTTCCCTCACTACATTATACAAAGGGAAATATTTAATATGTATGAAGTCTTTCCCTCTGTTTCAGACCAAAAGGGTACTTACACTTACCTAGTCTCGTATCTTTTTTCTAACAAGAAGCTACAGCATGTATCACATATACTAAGTATCTATTCATTACTAGATACTTCTTTTCTTCTTGTAAAACCAGTTTATTGCAATCCCATAGAACGTGAGGGAAGATGGAATCATAGGTCTTCTTTCCCCAGCAGTGTTCCATATGACCTATGATAGCATGTGCTTATTTTGAGCTGCCATAAGTTGTAAAGCCTGGCCAGTTATTACACATTCATGAACCTCTCCCTGGTATTCTGAATTATTTACTACAGAGGTTAAACATCTAGATCTAATCTCACTGCATTAAAGTATTTCTTTCATCTCTTTTCTTTTTCTGTTAGGTGAGCATCACCAAACTACTTTATGTGAACATGGTGTTGGCAAAGAAATAAGTTTCTTTCATTTGCTCTCTCCCCCAAATCAGGTCTCTAATAGGAGTCTAATCTGTACTTGGTAGAATCCTGCTCCAAATTTAAATCACCATATGAATAATGATTAAAGGATTTCTAAGGAAGAAACTAGATATGCTTACTAGTGTATTCATTGCTCCTTAATTCCAACAATGCAGTAGAGTACCTCTAAGAGATACTAAAAAATGATCAAGACATGGCTTTTGGACTTTGATGGTGGTTGTTTTAAGTTGTACTGCTGACACTTGGACATTGAATTGTAATTTACTTTGGTAAATAGTTAGAGAACCTTTTGTGATCATGAGGATATATATCATATAAACACAATAGTACGTATAGTACATATTCTGGCAGTGGAATATGCTGCCTTGGGGTACGGTGGAGTCTCCTTCTTTGGGCATTTTTAAGCAGAGGCTGGATGACCATCTGTTGAGAATGCTTTGATGGGTGTTTCTGCACAGCAGGGGGTTGGACTCGATGGCCTCTGTGGTGTCTTCTAACTCTTTGATTCTGTGTAACATATGAACAGTGATTGTCTACTGTTCTGGATCTTTAGTAAGGAACTATTTAAAAAAATAGTTTACCCAAGGACTGAAGGACTTTACCCAAGATATGTCTAAGACTGATGAGAAAATATTTCTGTTTTCTTTGGATGTATTCTATCATGCACTAATTAGCAGCTATGTGGTAGTTGTTAGGATACCAAACATACACAGAATGGAGAAGCATCAGATAAACAACAATTACAATAGCATGTAGCAGCATCTTGATTAATAAGTCTATATTGTGGATATATCACCGTTATTTTTAGTGTATAAGAAAACAACACTTTTTAAATAGGGTAGCACAAGTTTGGGGTTTGGGAAGATGTTACATAAAAGACCACTAGAGGAGTAACTGGGTGATTTCTGCCTGTTACAGTACCACAATACTGTGAAAACTGAGTTCAAGACCACCATAAGTCTTCACATTTATGTTCTTATTCATCTGTTTCCAAAATTCATTGCTCTAAGTGTTGCAGTGCAAATGGTCTACAGTAAGTGTTGGCAAAGTATGGCATGTGGGCCACCTGTTGCTCTAAAAGGCAATTTTGGACTCTCAAGAGATCAATTATTTATTTATTTTTAAACCATTTTGCTCCAAAGTGCCTTCTGGTGTATGAGGGGCATTTCCCCCAAATTTTGGAGGGCGCAGGTCAGGTTAGGCCCAGCAGAGGCCTTTTTTGTGGCGGGGGGGGGGAAGAGGTGAAAACAAAATGACTTCTGCTGATTTCCTGTTGTTACAAAAACCCTCTCCTGAGCCCAAAATAGCCCAGAAAGGTCCCAAAACATGATGAAAGTGTCCCCATGTCCGCTAGAGGACATTTGGGGGCAAAAATGGATATTTTTTTTGGCTGGAATGATGCAATGTGTGTATGTGTGTGCACTTGCGTGTGTGTTTGCGTGTGAGTGGAAGCTGCTGGGGACTTCTGAGAGTCTAATGAGGTCCACTGCCCTTCCGTGGTTGCCCACCATGGTGTATAGTGTGCTAGCTGCTATGCTTTGTAGATAAATGAGTGAGGAGGCTGCTCATCTAGCTCCAAGTGACAATGCTTTTACAGTTTCCTCTCCTTGCTGCCTAGGAATGTTTTGAATGCACAAGAGTATCTGTATGTAAGACAATGGACATGCTCTGGGATTAATTTTGAGCTGTTGTTTTTGTTTTTTCTAAATGTCTGTCTGGGATTGTGTGGGATTCTCTAGTCATAGTCATGTTCATAGTTACAACCACCTTATCTACTACCAATTCACATGGTGCTGATACAGTGGACCCTTCCTTACCACACATGAATGTGAGGTTCTGCCCCATTATAGCCAATGGACACAGCAGATGCACACACATCTTTTGGGATGTGATGCTTCCCGTTTTTTTGTTTTACATGAATGTTTCTGGAATGGAAACTCCACATATCCAGAAGACACACTGTACATTCAGTTGGTAAAAGTTAAAAGGTTTTGTTTAGAGAAAACTATACTAGCAGGGAGGCTATAAGTAATGGAAACATGGTAAATTTAAACTTTGGGAGTTAAAGAAGTAAAATTTCAAAGATGGAGAGAATAGTTGATAATTTGTAAGTCAGATCAGGATAAATATTTGCATTTTTAATAATAAAAGGACAAAAATAAATAGTATATATAAATATAAGTAAAAGTTGCATATTTTAAAAATTCCTTGATTGCTACATAATTTTTATGTAGAATTTTAGGATGTAGCACTCTGTACTTAAGAAATTAACTACTATAAGCTCATGTGTTAGTGATCAGTTATGGAGGTTACTGTAATGATAAGATTCTTTTTAAATTGTAGGCATTGAGAAGCAATCCTGATGCAGACCCTAGCAAGATGAAATCCCTTTCTTTCTCTCTCTCTCTCTGCCTATCTAATCTGTAAAGCTGCAAGACAGATCACTGTAGTATCTACATTTCCAAATGTGATTTGTTTACAGTTCATAGATTTAATATGCTTTGTACAAAATAATAACCATATGCCCCTGGAGCTTGAGAGAGCCAAGTGGTTTTTTTCAGGGGTGGGATGAAAATGGTTGATAGCTGCTTCCTCTACTGCTGTTTCACTTGTGCATCCAATCATCCTGTAAATATATGAGATTTGTTTGTTTCTTTGTTTTCAAAATGTATCCCAAAAGAGCCTTGTAACTGAGAGCCTTTTGGTGTTGCAGTAAGTCCCTGTGGGAGATATTATGCCCATGGGCTCTGTATTGTCAAATACAGGGTTATTATTACAGAAGTAAGCCTACAGGAAATGTCCTTTTTAAAGATATGCCTTTCACTAATCCCTTCACTCAGTTTGGAGGATTTTGACCATTTGATACTCAACATTTGATGGCATCTAATCATGATTAACACTTCTCTTTAAGCTGATTTGGAGGAATTGTCCCAGATTTTTTGTATTTCTGCAAACCTCAGCTTTCCCCGAAGCATTCTGATATTTACTCTTCTTGTTCACTAGCCCCATTTTGGCTAAATAACCATTTGTGCCTGCCACCAGAGTTCATTACTAAAGGAAATGATAGACATAAGAAAAATAGTAAATATTTATGATCAAATGTGAAGATTCTGCTAATAAGCAGGGACCATCCATGTGAGAATCTTGCCCAGAGCTAACATTATTAGGCAAAGAAGGGGCAGGGGAAGAAGAAGGTGACAACACTGACTCTCCTGTACCTAGAACAGAAAAGAGATGTGACAGCATTCAGTGGTGACAGTAAGAGGAGAAGGAGATGAAAGCAGAAACACAAACCAATGTCAATAATGGGAAAAGGAGGAGGAAAAGGCTACGTGCTACTCTCCAGAGACTGGTTCTCAGCCTGCTATTTCTTGAATACTTGCAGAGGCAAGGCAGTCTAGGAACAGTAACAAAGAAATCAGTTGGGCCATAATGCAGGTGATTTTCCAAGTCACTCTTTCCATAATTCCTTGTCTCTTAGCAGATTTCTGAGCGAAATGTTCAAGAGGTAAGCATCTCTGTACAGAACTGGCACTGACAGCAACTGCATACTGCATGGCTGCCTCCTCTGCGAGTAGCGAAGGCATGTAATGGTCACCCAGCGACGTTTGTTGCCATTGGTAGTTTTGCACGTTGGATAACTTATACATATCCATGCATAGACCACTAGTTCTACAGTCTGTTGTGCAAATGGTTTGACTCCTTAGGGTCCTGGTACAGATCTTCTTGTAACTGTGTGTTGCTTTCCTTCTAGGGTTGGCATTTTGTTTAGTTACCCTTATATTGGTTTGTGGTGGCACATTACAATTCGAAACACAAGGATACTGTTAATCATCTTTATACTGTTTCCTCTTGTTTTTGCTATGTTGAGAAACAGTTTCTTTGCTTCCCTCTCCCATTCCCTGCAGGTTACAGTTCTGTGTCTGATATGTTTGTCTGATATGTTGGGACTCATGAATATGGTGACAAAGCATTCTTGAGGTCATTTTAATATAATTCTAAAACAATTGTTGCAAGAAGCTTACAAATTGCTTCTTACAAGTTGATGTAAATAGTGCAAATTTATTTTTATATGGATTTAATTCCAACACTACACTAAAACTCTTTAATATTTTAAGGAAATATGTAAGACTATTAATATTGTTGTATTCCGACACATTGTATTGTACTTTCTCTTGGCAGTGAAAAAAGCTGAAGGTCTTGAAGAAAAGAAAGCTGTTAAAAAGCGAATCAAAGAACTCAAAATTCTGGATCCAAAGATTGCCCAAAATCTTTGTAAGTAAATGCTTTATATTATTTAAAGCATCTGAGGATATTTTCTTAAATGATTTTTTACTTATTAATTTTGATCCTGTGTTTTAGGTATCAAGAGCACTATTTTTGGAACATAGTTGAAAGGCATAACAGAACTGCAAACTATCACAATAGTTTAAGGTTATGTAACAGAGAATTAACCAGAGTGGAGTAGAGGTTTGAGCACTGGACTATGACTCTGGAGACCTGGATTCAATTCCCTGCTCAGCCATGGAAATCCACTGGTGACCTTGGGTGTGTCACACATTCTCATCCCCAGTAACTTCTGTGATGAGTTTGACTTAGGATTTCCATAAGTCGCAAATGATTTGAAGGCACACAACAACAATAGCAACAGTGAAAAAATTCATTATTGTAGGTACAAGGGCATTCAGATCTATGAAACTGAAGCAAAAAAGTATAGAAATATCTTTTCATTTTTCCCCCCGAAACAAAGTCAGTTTTATTTTTACTAATTGTGTCAGTAAGTCTTCCATATGTGGGCAGTTATTCTTTGAGATTATTTTTTATAACAATAATTGCATTATTTTTAGTCATGTTGTTCTGTAACACCTTCCATCTTCACCTGATATTTAGGTTCTTCTTCATGGTCTCTGTAACTCACACAGATAGGTTTATTCTGCCTATGCAGTGCATCATTCAGAACCTTCTACAGCTGTTATGCAAATGTTTTGGTAATAACCCCTCCTCCACTGGTATATATCACAGGTCATGTTCCAGCTCAATTCCTTTTTGTCCTCCACAGCAGCATCAAAAGAAATGTTAGATGTGCATTTTGGCTTTTTAATCATTAGGTTTTGACTCACACTGCTTACTCTTCTCTTTTCTTCTGTGATTTGGCTTGGTAACTTAGATCTCTTGGTTTGATTTGGATTGTTTCTCAGCTTCTCTTTCAGTTTACCCTTTTGCACCTGCCCTGTCCATTTCTGTTTCTTCAGTAGCTATACCATCCAGATCTTTTTTAAAAATGTTCTACTTGTGGGCCAAAGATCCCAAATATTGATGGTCACTCCTGTTGCCTTTTGTGCCAGGGAGAAAATCACAATATCAGGTCCTGTTCACACGTTAAGGCAATTACTCCACAGGCCCTCAAAAATTGCTTTTCATGTCTAAAGGCTCTCTTGTAGGAGCAGGCCTTGACTTATCTGGACACTCAATATCCAGTAGATTTTCAGTTCTGCACATTCTTCAGTACCAATTCCTTCTTCTTCTGCCTCTTGAGTTGCGTCCAAGTGACTTCTGCTGAGGCTCCAGCAGCCGAAAGTGCAGAGTGTCCTACATCTAATCCCACTGTTGATACTGACCAGTCAAAGGGCATTGTCTCCTGTACCCAGGCTTCCTTTGACACCAGAATGCTCTCTTGATCTTGAGTCTGTTTCTCAATGTGCCGAATGTAAGTGCCATAAGAAGAAAAAAGATATCCAAAGATCTTTCTCAGCCTCAGTTGCCATCCCTAGTGGTCTCTACAGTCACTTCTGGACCAGCATCACCAGACCACTCACCATGTCATTCTTCTTTGGCTCAGAATCTTCAGCTTTCAGCTCCTCATACAATTCCCTGGATCATCCAGGCATCAGCCATGTCTGTTACCATATCTACCACCCCTCATGCAAGATACACGGTTTTCATAAATTAGACTTATTAATGACCAGAGAACATGATTGGGGTAACTCTGACCAGATAATTGTTTGGGGTCATGATGGTGGGAAAATCCAAATAGGATTATGTAGAAAACTCCGATGCTGATGGGTTTGTGCTAATCCTTTCACTGCTTCAGGCTCTTTGCATCTTCAAACACAATGGAAGACAAACTGCCCAGACAAAGCAATCAGAGACCTTCCTCCAGTCTTACCCTTCGGAGATCTTTCCTTTACACCCTACCTGACTGAATATTAAGAGGTTGTCATTAATCTTATCAGTGTTTTGTCACTCCAGAATTAAAGCAATCAGCCCATTCTGGACTCCTTTGTCAGTCCCATAGGAAAGCCATTATGGCTTTGTTAGCCCACCTGTTTAGGATATAAAATAGAGTATAAAAATCCTAGTTTTGGCCCCAGTCATTTGTAGTATGTAGAATGTAATCCAGACTGCCATTCCTCCGTGCTACTATCAGACACTGTCTGAACCTCTCCATTGCAACCTCCTTCTTCAAGACTTAACTGTCACCCTTTCCACCCCTAATCTCTTTCTATCCAACCATTTCACCTCATTTTCCAATAGCCTTATATGGTTCTTAGGAGTGTCTGATTTCTTGTATGTTTTTCTATTCAAATAAAATTCTTTGTTTAATTTTAATTGGAGTCCTCTCTGCAGTTAGTACTGCTTTCCATAGGTGAAAAGATCCCGCTGTTTCCCTCTCGCAGGCCTCCTTTGAGATATAATTTCTTCCAAATTCTAAGGAGACACTGGCATTGTGGGTGGACCTCAACATCCCCTACCTCTTGGGGTAACATGTCAGATGGTGAGATAGTTGACTTTCTCTCTCATGGGCCTCAACAATCTCTGGGTGTTCCTGCTCAGTCTGGGCTGCAGCCATTTCCAGTTCCTGGAACTCACTCTGCCAGGGATGTCCCACTCCCACCTTCACCTCTTTTTCATTGTGGACCTATATCTTGACATTCATATTTTGGTTCACCCGGATCCTCAATTTGGTCAGCTTTGAGGGTTCGGGAGCAACCATTTCCAGTTCATCATCAATCCAAATGATTCCATTGCCTTTCTCTCAAGTCTTTTGAGTCAGGGGAATTTGGTACTAAGCACCTCGTCCATCTCTGTGACACTGTCAGTATTCTCTTTCCCCCTGTGAAGGGGCTTCTTTGAGGTGGTTGTGGAGTATTACAGTCCTGATTATTATTATTCCATGTGCCACGGACCTGTCCATCACTGGTATGCTTATGTCTGTCAGGATTGAAGTCTATCTCAATATTATTACAGTTGGGATTGTTCCTCTTACCATATACAATAAGGCATGGAAAATCACCAGACTGGAGCAGTCTCTCTCACTCTTCTAGTCACTGTCCATGTTTCCTGATCTCCTACATGCACCCATCCTGCTCTCAAGGTGATGTTGTCTCCACTACCTACAATAATGTTGGCATGTCCTGCAACTACTTCTACCACCAACAATCCCCAGACATCTACTTCAGCCATGAACATGCTTCTTCTCTGCACTGCTTCCACCAATGCTCCTTGAACCATTGTTACCACCAATGCTATCATGGTTACTTCAGTTGTGGCATCTTCTTTATACTGTCACTCTTCTGTATCCATTGTTCCTCCTGCTGTGACTTTTTTGCCACCTCCACACAGACTGTGCTGCCATCATTCTGAGTCCATTGTATCCTATGATACTCCAATTTGATTTTATCCTCTTCCATTCTTGTCCAGCAACACTTACCTCCTAACATTTTTGGTGAACATTAATTCCTTTTGCCCACAGATGACATCTGTACCTTTTCAGAAGTAGGTCTGCATGCCCAAGTTCCTCCTGGTCGACACTAAGTTGTATGAACTGGAACCTGAAGACAGTCTTCAGAGTACTTCAGGCAGAAGTCACTACACCTTGTATTCCTCTTTTTCAGCTCTCCTTAAGATTGCAAGGTGATTATCTGGTTGACCAACCTATTTCTGTAAAGTTGGACACTGTCTGTAGAATCTTTGATTCGAGTGCCGATTGGCTCTTTCAACACCCAAAGCCCAATTCTTTTATTGTCAAGGCTGTGCAGGCCAAGACTACTCAAAAGAAAGTGAGCACTCCTACTGACAAAGAGGGTTGGAAGCTTGATACCCTTGCTAGAAAATTCTGTTCCACTACAGCATTATCCTTCTGTGTCACTACTATGAAGTGTGTATGTCAGCGTACCAATAGTATTTGTGGGAGTGAACAGCACCACTCTTGGTGAAATTTTTCAATGACAATCAACATTTAGCAGTGGCTCTCCAATCTAAGACTTATACCTTAGCATCACAGCAACTTGACAGCAAGGCATGTTGCTGAGTGCAGCACAAAATCTCTTGTGTTGGACATAGCCTTATGTGACCATGACTGGTTGTGCTCCTTGGATTTGTCTCACCAGGCCAGGAGTATGATTGAGGACTTGCTATTAGATGATTCTGGGTTGCTCCACAATGACACTGATGACACATTGGAATCCAGAAGGTGCAAACTGCTGCCCATACCTTCTCAATCCAGGCCAAGATACTCTTGGTTGAGACACCTATCCAGCTCCAAACGAGCCTACAGCCTGCTTCCATTAAAGTGCTCCAGAGCCTCTTTTCCTGTGCTACCATTGCCAAACAAGTCCTCTACTCCATTCCATTACAAATCACAGTCTTATGAAAGGAAACTATCAGGGAGTAAGTGTCACTTTGACTTCTTCCTTCCTTCCACTTTCCCTTTTGGTGACCAGACTCCATCATTACTAACATGCCTGGTCAACATCACCACTGATTCTTGGGTCCTTGATGTCATTGACGAGTGATATGTGATTGAATTTGCCAAATATACACCTACTGGTGTAATTTACATTATCACTCCTTCCATTCCACGCTGGAAGAGATAGACAACCTTCTCCAAAAAGTAGCCTTCGAACCTGTGCCACCATGCTCCATCCTGCAGGATTTTTTTCTCCCTCTACTTCATTTTGAAGAAGAATGGTGGCCTTCGCCACAATCTGGACTTAAGGGATGTGAATTCATTCATCTATCCCAGGTGTTTCCTTATCTATCCTGCCATTGCTGAAAGAAGGAGATTAATTTGCAATCTTGGACCTAAAACATGCTTATTTTCACATTGGGATGCAACTGTTGCATCTGCTCTACATCTGCTTTGCCATAGGAAGGAAGACCTACTGATGTTGGACTGTCTACCATGTGTCTTTACAAAGTGCATGGCAGTTGTGGCAGCTTGGTTACACCAGCAGGGTGTTATTGTCTTTCCATATATAGATGACTGGCTCCTTGTCACACATTCTAGGTTTCACCTTCTGTCAGATACTGATTTCACCTTTGGCTTCTCGACTAGCTAGTTCTCATCATCAACTTCAACAAGTCCCACTTGCAGCCATTCCATACCATTCAGTTCATCAGAGCAATGCTTGACTCTTTGGATGCAAGAGCATTTCTTTTTCAAGATCACACTCTGTATTGTGCTGTTCTTTGCTGCCTCATTTCAGATTGGTGCTTGCCAAGCTCATTCAGGTTCTGCTTGGCCTTATGACTTCCATACCCTTTGTGATCCCAGATGCTTGTCTTCAGATGCAACCACTTCAAGCCTTTTTCCTCTCAGCATTTAATGTCCTTGTTGATTTGCCTTGGATGTGACTGGCCATTCCAAGGGCAGTTCATCACTCTCTGGAATGGTGGCTCCACACTGTCAATATGCTAGCTGGAATGCCCTTTCTTCCATGTCAGCCCACAAAGCCTCTGATGATGGATTCCTCCATGGTTGGTTGGGGTGCACACATGGATGACCTCTCTGTCAGGGGTCATTGGACAGACCAGGAAATTGAGCTCCACACCAATGTGATCAAAATACTGACAGTGGAGAAAGCTCTTCATGCTTTTGAGTCTCTGATAATGCACCAAGCAGTTCAAGTGATATCAGACAACACCATGGTAATCTGTTGAAAAACAAGGGGGCACATGGTCAAAGATTCTTCTGCACCTCACTGTTTGGATCTGGAATTGGTGCCTGAACGGAGACATTCTACTCTCATCTTCCCAGAGAGGAGAATATCTTAGTGGATGCCCTAAGCAGATCACCAGTTTCCTGCCATGAATGGAAGCTCCATCCCAATGTTCTCCAATCCATATTCCATTTTTGAGAGACATCAAAAGTTGATCTCTTCATGTCACCTGAGAACATGCAGTCCATCATTTTCTACTCACGGAATTAGAAGGGAAAAGGATTACTAGGTGACACCTCCTGTATCATTGGGGGAGTGCCACCGTGTACACTTCCCCCCATTCCTTCTCATTACAAGAGACCTCTCCAAGCTGATCAGGGACAGAGCAAGCTGCATTCTGGTGACTGTTGTGGCCAGGACAGCCATGGTTTGCCCATCTTTTTCATCTGTTTCACAGAGTATCTCAAGCTTCCATCAAGACCAGATCCCCTGACGCTTTACAATGGTCTGATTTGGCATCCTGACATGGACCCCCTCTAGCTGACGGCCTGGAGGATCTGTCCCTAGCTTCTTTGTTGACATCACTTTGTTGAATCATAGCTGCAGCTCTGAGACCTTCTACATGAAAATCCTGTTCATACAAGTGGAGTGAGTTCCTTTCATTCTAGTCCTCTCATTACATACCTCCGGACATGGTCCAGATTCACCATGTTTCGGACTTTCTCCTCTAACTGTTTGAGAAGGGCCTCTCGCTGTCTTCCATCAAATGCTACCTTGCTGCTGTATCCCATCAATTCTAGCTCATGGGTAAGCCTTCTTGCTCCCAATGCATTTTAGTTAAACATTTCTTAAAGAGGTCTATAAAAACTTGCACCCTCTGGATCAACTTCCCACACTCCAATGGAATCTGGTATGTATCCTTGTTCAGCTTTCTCAGAGACTATTTTAACAAATAGCAACTTGTGACATCCACCTACTGACATGGAAGATGGCCTTCCTGTTTACAATAACATCAGCCAGGTGAGCTAGAGAGCTGTGTGCTCTCTGCATCGATGCTCCCTTTCTAAGTTATTCTCAGGCCAGACATTTCCTTTCTTCCCAAGGTGGTTGCTGCTTTCCACCCTAATTAGAACATCATGCTGCCTGCATTCATGCTGAACCCATCCATGCTTCACTGTCTTAATGTTAGAAGAGCATTAAACCTCTACATTAACCAGCAGCTGACATTCAACAATCTCAAAAACTCCTTGTTTGTTACTCTAAACACAAGAAGGGACTACCAGTTTCTGCTCAGTGTCTGTCCAAAAGGATTTCCTTCATGATTCGCCTGGCCTATGAACTAGCCAAAAAAGATCCTCCTATCATTGTGTGCAGCCATCGCACAAGGGCTGTGGCTGCCCCTTCGGCCTTTCTAAAGGGTTTTTCCTTGGAGCACATCTGGAAAGCAACTACCTGGTCTCTGTCTCTGACCTTTATAACACAGTATAGACTGGACTCGAGGTTGAGGATGCTGCCTTTGGGAGAGCAGTGCTGTACTCCTGTGTCTCATGACTCACCCACCACCTGGGTTGTAACTTGTTAGTCTCCACAAATAGGAACACATTGCTCACCTGTAACTGTGATTCTTTGTGTGGTCATTGTGAACTTACACAATACCCGCCCTTCCTCTCCACTTCTGTCATGCTCAATATGCTTAGCTCATGGGCTGCTGCTTTGGCAGCCATGAAACTGAGGGTTTGAGTGGGAACATGGCTGGTCATATGTACCAGTGGAAGAGTGGCTACTGCCAAAATGCTTGCATAACAGCTCTAGAAGATTCTGATCAATGCACTGCATAGGTGCAGTAAACCCATTTGTGTGAGTTCACGGATCACCATTCGAAGAACAACAGTTGCTGGTGAGCAACCTGTTCTTCTCACACCTTGATCTTTCTACTGCCACCTTCTGAACTAGATGTTTGACAGTAGGTGGCTTGTCTTTCCTACCATATCCAGTTCATTATTCCCTACTACTTTTTTTTTTCTCCTTCAAAGCTTCTGAATCTTGTTTTGGTTGCTGGTATGTCACAAATTTCAGCTGGATTGGCAAATTTTGACTTAACAATGCTATACCTGCACTCAGAAAGCACTATAGCTGATAAATTAAACTGGGAAGATGTTAAGAAAAACAAAAGTGCATTTCTTTAAACTGGTACTGTTGATAGGGTGTGTGTACTTTTTTTTTTTAGCTATCTTCCTTGGTTCTTTTCGAGTGCCTTATGAAGAAATAAAAACAATGATTCTGGAAATAGATGAAGCTCAGCTGTCAGAATCCATGGTTCAGGTATGGTGAATTGACAAGATGTTTTATAAGCAGATGCTAATGATCTTTCCTTGACTGTACAGTTAATTTATAATTAATACTAGCTGAATTTGAAATGCATATAACAATCTTTCATCTGCAAAGTAGTTTATAATTTATTGAAGTAATACTTCATTTATAGGCTGATAATTCCACATGTTGTTTGGGATTATCTGTTCCCATAACTTCTAATTTCTCTTTCATATACATGATTGTCTTAGTTGCACTTTGAAACAAGGTCTTACAAGATTGTGATCTGCTCAAAGAAAACTGAGGATATACTGGTCAATTTGTGTTCATTCTTTAGATGTTTGGGACATATTGCCTTGTAGTCTTACAAACCTCTTTGGTATGTCCCACAACAGGCTAGGCAGATGTGGCAGGAACAAGATCCATCCATCAGAACTTGATACAATATATACAAATTTGGGATTAAACTATAGGCTACTTCTGGGCCTAGGAATGTGTTTTCAGTTTGTGAGGGTAATTGAGGTCAGAGTTCTTTCCCACAATACTCCAGACCTGGTTATCCCCAATACTTTATTTTACCATTTGGGCAGGGAAAAAAATGTCATGTTTAAGTGGAAGAAGTCATATTGTTATTGCTAGACAGTTTAACCAGGGTGTCAAACTGCTAATTTACTGCAAATCACCTAAAGAAATTTACCACTAGAAACTTATTTGCCTTTTGACCACTTTTGTCTCATGTAAAACAAAAACATTTAGTTTAAGCTTTTCTATTTAATTGGAGCTGACATGACCTGTTTTTTTCTTCCTGTGGCTGATTTAGCCAATTATCAGTAAATCCTATCTGTAGTTAATATGTCCAGTGCATCATATTATGCAGTACTTAAATAAAAGCTTAAATTACACAAGTGTATGTAGGAAGATGTAAATTAACAAACAGCAGTGCAGCTCTTTTAAAACCTGTATAGAAAACTATTGAATTCTAAATCACTAAATTGTTCTGGTTAATAATGATAAAAATTAAAATGATTTTAATTATAATAATTTTGTCCTAAAGAACTTTTGTTTTTATTTTCAAAGTTCACATAAGGCCCCCTTTTAACACTTACATGTTGATCCATGCTACTGACAAATTTAAAAAGATGAGTGCCATAAAGTTTTCTTCTCATTTTGCTTCAGAAATTATATATTTATATATTATATATATTTATTTATTTGTATCCCACCTCTCCACATGGATCGAGGCGGCGAACAACATGAAGTACATTATACATTACAAATAGCATGTATTTCTATACTGCTTATCAGCTAAGCGGTTTACAGTGTGTTTTTAGCTAATTATTTTAGATTTATAATTTTATATGGAGTATAGTTATCCAATACTGCTTCCAGTTGTATCACCTTACAAAACATCATTCCTTAATGTTTTGTTCTTCAAGTGTGCTAGTTCATAATTTCCATCATGCCTGGCCATGATTATTGGGCATGATATGAGTTATATAGTTAAATGCTTCTGAAGGAATGGCATGCTTGGGAAGACTGTTAGAACATGTTTGGAGATATTTCTTTCGAGATGAACTCAACTCAGAGCCTGCTCCTATGGGAACTGGGTAGGGGAACATGGGACTTTCATCAGTGCACAGCATGCAACCTGAATAGTATGGAAGGTAGTGTTAAGGCTGCCAAGGGAATTTGTGAAAATTGTTCCCAGACCAGCTTTGAATGGGTTTTTGTTCACTGTATCAGAAGTCTTAAGGCGGACCTGCTCCTGAAAGGATAGATGAAATCCAAGTCTGTTTCTTTAGTGCAAGGATTTCAGATGCCTGTCATGAGGGAGTAAAGATGTAAACCATATTAGTCTTGCAGCATAAAAAGGTGAAAGGGAGGGGAAGGAAAAAACCGAATGTAACAGTATCTTTAAGGGCATTTCCATGCTACATTGTAATATTACTATCATTCCACTTTCAGTTGAAGTTTAGGGAGGGGCATTTAGAATTCTCAACCAGAGAGCTCTTTTGCTTCAGTAAACTACAAATCCCAGAATTCCATAGGATGTTGAAAGTGGAATAATAGCACTAGAACAGTTTAGGGCAGAAATGGCCTAAGACTAACTGGTTTTTATTTTAGTATGAGCTCTGTGGGAATGGGATGCATCCTATTACATTCCATCCCACTCCCACAGCTGTATAAATAATATCCCTTTGTACTGCATGTGAACAACTGGGTTTATCTACAGGAAAGTTCATGCTAAAATAAAAACCATTTAGTCTTAAAGGTGCTGCTACTTTCCCTTTTTCCTCCTTCATTCTTCCTCCTTTTAAAGAAGGAGAAGAGTTCATGTATCTGGGTTGTCCTTTCTGCCTTCATGAAGTCCAGTTAATGTAAAAAATTTAGCCTGAAGAGGAAGTTAAGAAGCAGTGAAGGAGTTAATGCAATCTTATACATTAAAAAACATGTTTTTCCAGCTCAGTCCCCTGAGAACTCGGGAAATAGCTTCTCAGTGTCTGCACTCAGACACTTGAATTCCCTTCCTAGGAAAGCATACCCAGGCCTTTGGACTCTGAGTTGTATATTCTTGCTCTGTGGGACTTTTTAAAGAAGCTGTTGTTGTATTGTTATTGTACTGTTATTGTTATTGTACTAATTTTATTTGCTTATGTCTGACCTATTAAAATAAGTGTTTTTAATGATACTCTGTTTTGCTCGACCGTGGTACTAATATGGAATGGTGGAATACATATTTAAGAATGAATGAAGTTTAAAAAAAAAATGATGCACTTACACATGTTCCATTTGAAACCTATCCTGTTTTAGGGGAATTTTTTTTTAATCATTCTGCTACCTTACCATTGTCCAGTAAGCTGGGAACAAGAGGTTAGCATGTTTAAGCCAGTGTCTCGGAGCAAAATCCATCAAATGATTAGTTCATTGCAATTTTATTCATATCATAGAATCCACATGCATCAAGTGATCATCTACAACTGGAAGTATCAGGAATCTCCTGGAATCTTAATGACATGTTTGGTTTGAAGCTTTTAGGGCAGTGGGTTTACTTGCAAAGTGTCATTCCTTACAAAGACAAAGATTATTTGAAGTTGTAAATGTGCCTTTATTGGTTGCAATCCAGTGGTAAAGTGTACAAATCACACACACTCCCACACACAGAGGCAAAACATTTTTTTAAAAACTGCATTTTCTAAAATTCTAATGATAAGTTGAATATGAAGTAGAAAGAAGGTGTCAGTGATATGCCTCTCTCTCTGTAGTGGGGTAGGAAAGAACTGGAAATAATTCTATTATTTAGCTAAAAGGTAAAAATAAAAAATTGAGTCAATTTCAGAAATTCAGATAGGAAACCAGATTTATTCAGAAGTATGAAATACCAGGGAATTAACTAATTTTGATGAGACTATTTACCTCTTTTATCAATTCTCTTTAAAATTATATGATTCTGCATAGGTGTATAAATTATCCCATTATTTCACCCCTCCTCCTCCTCTTCCTGGGCTGCCTGATAGCCTGTTGAGAAATTTGTTACTCACACTGTGATCTCCAGTGTCCAGCCACAGCTTTTATTTTACATTGGAGTGTGTGGTACCATTACTGTGTTTCCTTAGTGTTAAACTGGGGTTAAACAATTTGAATTCAATTGTTATATTCAGCTAGGTCTTTAAGGTGTCCCATTGAACCCCTGTACCAGATAGTATACATGGGTTAAGATAGGTGAATCTTATATTGCATTTTTTAACTTCATCTTTCTTTCTTTTTTCTAATTTTTTAAAGGTTATAGTTTTTAAAGTATCTGTTACATTTTTAGTTACATGCATTTTTTGCATAAGGTAACATATATTAAAGTTTCTCAAAATGAATTATGTAAATAAACATTAAGTTGAGAAAAGAAACAGGCAAAAATAAATCAAAGATGGTTACAATATTGCATTCATAATAAAAAGATATATTTAAATTATATATAAAATCATACAGGAAGTTAAGGAGTACCTTTTCGGTGCAGAGGTACAACATAATATTTTCTGAGACATAGTGGTCTATGAACCAGTAACCCAACCTGAGATTTTTCTTTCTCATGGGAGTTGGAAGTTAATGTTCAATTTCACTGTTACGGTGGACTGGTAGTTTTATGCTCCTGTTTTTTTTCTGGGATATTAAGCTATTATAAAGAATTTTTTAGTCTCATAAACAGTGAAATACTTGGCTCTTGAATTAATTAAATGGCAATTAGCTCTTAATGGAGTTGATTTTAGATGTTAGATATTTAACTTTCCAATGATAAAAAGATTATTTTCTTTACAATCCATTCATTTGACAACCTCTTTAGGTTCCCTTATGAGGCTGAATTGAAGTTTATCTCTATTCTGCCAGTGTTGATTGCATAAAATAAAACCTCACAGAAAAATATGTTAGTGAAGAAAATGAAATATCTAATTCTGTATCTTCTCATGGTATGTAGAATTTAATAAAGCACCTTCCTGAACAAAAACAACTTGATGAATTGTCCAGACTGAAGAGTGAATATAATAACTTGTCTGAACCAGAGCAGTTTGCTGTTGTGGTAAGTAGCATTTCTCCTTTCATTTCTGTTTGACAGTCTCATGTTCAGTATTTCATTATTTTCTTAACACTTGTAGAAAATTTAAATCTTCTCTGTGACTTAAAAAATTACACAAGAGACTCCAAGATCCTTATACTGCACTGTTATAGTGCCGTATTCCACTTTAACTGCCATGGCAACATCCTGTGGAATTTTGGAGTTTGTAGATTAGCTGAGCCCAAGAGCTCTCTAGCTGAGAATTCCAAATGTGGAATATAGCACTTTAATAGTGTGGATTTTGAATTTTTTTGTGTCATGTTTTTGGCACTTCAAAGAATGGTGAGGCCAAGATATGTGACATGAAATCTTAACACTAGGCTTAGTATAATGAGGTTCCTCCCTAGTTCTTTCTTAAAATATCATCTCTTCTTTCAGGTAGCGTAAATCTCCTCAAATGCTCCTTCCTTGTATCTTACAGCCTTTACTTCCAAAATTCTTCTTGATTGTATTTTATGTTTTTCTACTAGCTCCTTTCCAAAAAATACATAAATAAAATTTAATTCCTTTCTCCTCTTGCTTTTCATGTTTCTTTTCTGGGCCATGAATCTAATGCCAATGTTCAACTTTCTGAAAACTGCAAACAAGAAGGGAGTTCAGCATAGGTGCATTCTCAGGTGTAAAAGAAAACAAACCACTGTGGCTGCTGGAAGAATCTTTAATGTCAGCATCTATAGAGAATGGAGAGCACGTTTTGTAACTTCATTCTTGCTTTTTAAAGAAAACAAATTTCATTAATTAATATTGTAATGTAATTGTTGAGACAGAATCAGAGTGAGCTCTTCAACTCCAAAGCAAAGTCCTTTCCATCCCAAGTCATGGAGTATGTAAAAGTGTCCTTCGCAAACATCCTTTTTGTCAAATTCAGTAAAAGATGATGACATTTCTTTCAAAAATCTGGGAGAAACTGATCACAGTTAGCTGTAAGTCCCACAAGATGGAAGGCCTGGTCTTGAAGAACTCCTTCAGATCATCTGTTTGGCATAAGAGTTTTTCTTCTAGCAGAATATGCCCTTATTCAGGAGTAATACCAAATCAACTAGTAAAGTTGAAATGTCACATAAACTGGCCAAGCCACTGGCTGTTTCAGGAGTTGCCATATGTTGACAGTCAAAAATATGTTGTAAAGAGCATAGATTTTATCAAATGTGACTGCTTCTCTAACACTAGTAAGTCTAGATGACCTGCATTCTCAGAGAAACATACTCAACTTTTTTTTCCCAAAGAAAAGGGAAAATTGTATAGCCATCATGGATCTGAAGCATATCATGTATGTATCACGAATTCTGCATGGAGAACTTGAACACAATTAAAGTGAGACAGTGCCCAATGAAATAGCTCTCATCTATAGATTTAGTAGAGGCTTATTTGCTTATCTCCTCAGGATCATGGCTTATCGATACAGGAGGCATTTAAAGTTCACATTTCAGGGTGAAAAAACCTCATCAATGCAAAGTGATCAGTGCAAAGTCTTTTCCTTTGGCCTAGTTTAAGTCCCTTCCCCTGCTCTCAACATTAATTATTGCAAAGTGGTCCAGCTCTGCCCTTAATTAGTTGACATTTATCCCTGCCTAGATAATGTATTCCTTTGATCTCTGTCACTGTCCAAGATCTCACCTAGATCTGAAGAAGAATTGATCATATCTCTACATCACTGGTGTCTGATCAAAAGCTGAGTGACAGAATGACAATTCATTCCTACTGGAGGACTGAAACCCCAAGTTGTAAAAATCTACTCCAATCTTAAATCAAACAGATTGGCAAACAAATATCCTTGCCATACATGTAATTAGCATGATACAGTTGCTATCATGTCTTCTGTTGTGGTTGCTTCTGCCATGTCAGTGCACCATCAGTACAAGAGAAACCAGAAGGTGATACAGTTTGGAGTGAGGGCCTCCTTCTAACATTGCTAAAACTCAGTCGTCTCCACAGAAACTTGCACTTAGAGGATCCCACCACAGCTGTAGTAACCATAGTTTTGAGACTTTTCATAAAGTTCAGATACTTATTTTGTTATTTGGTAGAAGCTGGACATGTACAAATGCCAATGCCAATTTTTCAAGTTCTGCAACAGAGATGCTTGTTTTAGAACTGTGAATTGCTAATAAGCCAGAAGACCTGCCCCTGCTATTTTACCAAATGCACAGCAAGCAAGATAAAGGACATATACACCCTCAACTCTTCCTGGATGAAGTATCTACTCCTAATGTTCAAGGTACTTTGGAAGACCTCAAGTTAAGACTTGATGAAGACACGCCTTTGGACTTAAATCTTGTCATCTTTCCATGAGGACCTGCCGTGAGATAAACAGGTGCAGATAATTGAGTGCAGGTGCAGATAATTGAGTTATATAAAATATATCAAATGTACATAATGAGTGATGACTTATTTATCATCTTTCTACTCATCTCACTGTGGGGCCATATACTCCACAGCAGCTGGATGGTGGTGGTTCATCACTGAGGTATACCATTCCTATCTTTGCAAAGCACCTTCACTTTCAGTTATAGTCACTTAGATAGTGACTATATAGTCTAGTGTGTGACTACAGAGTTACTACATAGAGTGACTTATTTAGTCACTAGTGGAACCTTGGCCAATATACAGAAATATGTTGTTGGAGAGCTAGATGGACCATACAGAATGCAGTCACAATTTTTTTACACACTGGACAGTTTTACCTTCAGGGCTTTTGGGAGAAGAGTACAATGACATGTACTTCTCTCCCCTGTATACATGCAGACATTTTTCTCCTTCCCTATATCTTGACTACTTTGTGCAAATTATCCTCTTGGATGGGACTTTCATACCAAAGAAAGAATGGAATATTTGATACTTTAACAAGAATGTTTGTTCTTAGTTGATCAAGAAGCATCCATAATCCGAGTATCCGACTGGCAGGTATATATTTGTCCTGTTGGTAAGCCTGCTCTCTACTGACACATTCATAATATCCTCCTTCCATTATAAATGTAATGCAGTTAACACACACTTGTACTCAATGTAACTATGTATGATGTGAATTTTACCACTAACTGTAATTGTGTATAACTATTTTTTATTATTTTATAATAACTTTTTTATATATTTTCACCTCGTCAATGACCATAAATAAATGATTGATTGATAGTTTAAAATACCATATATAAAATTTAAAAATATAAGTAAACTATCTGTAAAATTAAAACCAGTTAAAAATGTTATTTTTTTACAATGACAAATAAATAAGACACAGACACTACAGCACAGTTCTGCAAAGCCCAGCCTTCTTGAACAGTCAGTCTTCAAAGGCCTGCTGAACTGATAATAAAAAAGTCTTAACCTGCTTGTGGAAAGATAGAAATGAGAGTCTAACTGGAAGCAGTCACTGAGAAGACACTCTCCTGTGTTTCTACTAGATGTACTCGTGAGAGTGTTGAGATAGAGGTAAGGGCCCCCCATCAGATCTCAAAATATGAGCAGGTTCATAAAGGAGAATACAGTCCTTTGTATAACCTGTACCTGAGCTGTATAGGGCTTTAAAGTTCATAACCAATTGTTCTTAGAAATTAACCATTGTTGCAATAAGGGAATTATGTGCTCCTTGTAGCTTGCCCCAGTTAACAATCTGTGTGCAGCACTTTGGTTCAGCTGAAGTTTCTGGACACCTCAAAGGCAGCCACACATAGAGTAATCCAAATGAGATGTAGTTGAGGTGTGTGTCAGATCTGAGGTTTCAAGAAATGGACACAGTTCGAACAAAAGCCTTAAGTGTGCAAAGGCAGTCTTGGCCACTGTTGAGACCTGAGCTTCTGCTCAGGGCTGAATCCAGGAGTACACCTAAGCTGTGAACCTGTTTCTTCAGTGGGAGTGTAACCACACTAAGTACAGGATCAATCCCTAATCCCTTTTGACTGATCAGGACCACATTTGTCTTGTTTGGAGTAAGTTTCAATTTGATTCCCCTCATCTATTCCATTACTAATGACAGGCACTGGTTTAGAATTAAGTCAGCTTCCTTGGGTTGAAGTGGAAAGTACAATCGTGTCATCCATATACTGATTACTCTCTGATGCCTCAGTCATATCCTATCAGATAATACCACTGCTGTAAATCTCCAGTTTACCATTCTCTTTGATGGTCCATAGAAAGCAGAATGCTCTTGTTTGTAGACGTTAGCTTTGCCTTTATCAATGTTCATTTTGAATAAACATTTTAGATGCACTTAAAATGAATCTTTGCTGCTGCTGTTGCTTATATTAGCTCTGATATCATTTCTAGCTTGGTTCTGATTTTGATTGCTTTGATTTGGATTCTGATTGCTTTATTTTAGTGGTTTTATATATATATATATGACACCTTGAGTATTTCATACAAACATTGCATAATGTGGAATTCTGGATGCAGCATTTTATGATTAATTTAAGAAAATGTTTTAAATGGTTCTTAATTTTAGATTCTGATGATTTAGCTGTGCAGTACCTCTGAGAGTTAGTAAAGATTGCTCTTGAAAATGTTCAGTATAAGGACAAGTCGAGACAGATATCCCACATCTGCCCAGCAGTGAGCAATATGTCAGTTATAGGCTGTATGGCACCACGTTCAACACCTCAGAAAAAAATAAATTAATTTTTTTTTAATCTACAGCCAACATTCAGCAGCAAACTGCCAAATGCACCTACATGTTGACTAGTCTAGTCAATTACCTTGTCAATTACTAGTCTAAATGCCCGCTACACAGTGAAATTAACTTGTTAACTATCAAGAGGAAACCATAGTTATGCAAGCATTTAAAGGTGTTTATCTAGTCAATTGAAATAGAATTGCCTACTTCCATGTGGGACATACCTCCTTTGGGCACATGCCTCTTGAGCAGTTAACTGACTGGAAAAATGGTTCCTGACTTAGCAAGTTGCCCACTCTTGCTCTAGATTTTTTTTGACTACATTGCTTACATTTTCTTACCATCCGTCATTCTAAGTGGTAGCTCATGGGAGTTACGGGAGCCATAACAGGATACAGGATAGTGTGCTCAACCCAAAATATATTGATTCCCCAATAGTCTGAAAATATATGGAGAGTGAAATAGTACGGGTTTGTTTATGCTTGGGTACCATGAAATTGCTAGAAGGTGAGTATATTAGATTGCATAAGGAAGTATCATTTTTCTTAAACACTTTGTAGTGTTCATTCAAACTCTGTGCATAGTACTGCATGAAGAAGCAAGGAATTACATTTTCTAGAAATGTAGCTTAGTAGTAAGCCTTTTTAGTTGATATTTCTTGTTTAAAGGCTTTACTGTTTAGGTTGTGTGTTGTCTGAGAGTCAAGCTTTTCAGTTGCCAAAAAACAAACAAAAAAGCTATACCAGCACTCTGCTGTTGGTTATAACTGTTTATTACTGGCTAATGTTCACTTAAAGTCAGACTAAGATTAGTTTAAACTTGCCATATGGCATTTTTTTCATCTCACTGTATTATTAAATCATTATTAGGTTGCAGAAGATTTTTTCTTTAATTTATTCACAAACACAGTTCATTTGCTTGCACAATTGTGCCTTGTTCATTCATCTGTTTTGTGCTAACACACAAATGTGAGCTTATTGCTTCAAATATATAAATCATGCAAGATTATGTTGACTTATTCCATGCTAAAGCATCACATAGGTTTTTAGAGAGCCTTTTTCTTTTCAATCAGATGAGCAATGTGAAGAGGCTGAAGCCACGCTTGACTGCAATTCTTTTTAAGCTTCAGTTTGAGGAACAGGTGAACAACATCAAACCTGACATCATGGCTGTCAGTGCTGCCTGTGAAGAGATAAAGAAGAGCAGGAGCTTCAGTCAGCTTCTGGAGCTAGTGTTGCTAATGGGCAACTACATGAATGCAGGATCTCGAAATGCACAGACCTTTGGATTTAACCTCTGCTCCTTATGTAAAGTGAGTGTTTTCATGGGTATGACTGCTGAGCTCAGTCCTGCAGTCATTTCCTTTTTGTATTCATGGCACTATTTAAATTGTTTGTTCTCTCTCTCTCTCTCTCTCTCTTTTTAACACTTAACCTACTCAGTGATTTGAACTTAAATATCTGTTCACTTTTACCCACCCACACAAAACAGTCTTTAATTTTCTTTGAGCCAGACAAAAGTAGACTTGGCACATCAGGTAAATGTGTACTTTCTGTTCTGAGATCATTGTACATGCTGCTTTGAAAGCTTCTGTGTCTATCACTAATTGAAGAAGACAGAGTGAATGTCATATAATGAACCACTGTTCCTGCTCATTGTCTCAGCTTTGAATATTTTTAGCTGTGTCTTACAAATAAATCTTAAAGCCTATATCAGATGCGTCATATTAAGGGTTCAATGAGGCAAATGAGTTGAACCCATTCCTATGAAGTACTTCAGGTTTTTACAGTGGATAGTACAACCAACTATAATTAAAACCAATAGTCCTCAACTTTGATTTCAGATATTGAAAGTCAATGTTCTCCTGGGGTCACTTGCTAAATATAGTTGGCCCTTGACATTTATGGGTTTGACTTTCACGGATTTGATTATTTGCAAGTTTCTTCCATCTGGCCCTCCCCACCTCAGGTGCATTTTTTCCAGAGGAACCTTCCCATTTGGTGGGTCTAATCAGGCCTTGCAGCCCTTTAAAAACCTGCCTCTGGCCCTCATCTTCTTTCAACAGCTGTTGCCTGACCAGCTAAGGGTGGCTCACAGTCCAATTTCTCAGTACCACAAACCCTCTCCCAATGCCCCCTACACCCAAGGAAGGAGATGGGCAAGAGATAGGAAGCTATGCTACCACCATGTCAACCCACCCCTTTCTCCTTTCCTTCATCTGGGTGCTCATTCTCCCTGCTGTACTTCAGCCACCTTTCCCCCATACACACATATTTTGATATTTGTGATTTTTCCACTTTTGCAAGAGTCCTGCACTCCTAGCCCTAGTGAATGTGGGGGGCCAACTGTACACATTTCACTGATATTTGATATCAGTCATCATAATTTTAGAGCAGATTTTGCAGTTTTCCTCAGTGTGAGAGTGCTGACATATAGTCTTATTGAGCTTTTTTTTCTCAGAGCACATTTTCTCAGGTAACTGAGAAGCTCCCCCTGATGAATAAGTATACATCTCAAATAGATGAATTTCAAATCTGTCAGCATTAAATTCTGAGTGATGTATTGGCTATATTTAGGCCTGTTATCATGTTCCTTCACACCTTTATGTGATTCTTATCCAAATGGTAAAACAGAACATGAAATTTGGACTCAGAAATCAATTTTCAAATGAATCAATTTTGAAATGAATACCCCAAGTATAATAAATTTCAGGTATCAGCTACAATTCTTTTATTTAATAATGTCAACATCATACCAGATGTGGTTGAAATGTACTAATGCTTCTGATTATTTGATCTCCTAATTGCTAGTTAAAGGATACCAAATCAATTGATCAGACGATAACATTGCTTCATTTCCTGGTTGAAATTTGTGAAGAGAAGTATCCTAATGTCTTGAGGTTTGTAGAAGATTTGCAGCAGTTAGACAAAGCAAGTAGAGGTTTGTATTAAAACAGTTTTATGTGTTATGTTTTGCTAAACTTTTATTTAAAATTAATAATATTTGAATTAATAGTTTAACTTTGTTGTGTATATCAGCCTATCCTTGCAGAGTATCTAGGAATATTCCTGCTTTTTCAAGCCTTCTACCATATAACTTAAATTGACAGAGGGGGATCTGTAGGGAAAATGAATACACTTATTGAAACTAGTTCATATCACAAAGAACCACACTGAGAGCATGGCAGCATTATACAGTAAAAAAAGCAGCAACATTAGGGATAGAAATGCTTTCTGTAATCTTTACATATGCCTTCAAAATATAAAGGTAGCAAAAGTTTTTGTAGTCAAATCTGAAAAAAAGAAGCAGGCTCCTGATTTCACTACTGGCCTCCATATTTTCCAAATTTTTGTATGCTACATTACAAATAGCTTTTGCAGTGGAGCATTGGAAATGAAGCATGGATATGAGCTGCCACTAAGATGTACAGTATCTTTGAGACAGAACAACCACAACTTATTTAAACTTGAAGCAGCAGCAGTATGCTTGCATGAATGAATTGATATTTAAGAAATAGAGTGCCATGTAGAAGTATTCACTCAATACTGTGAAGATGCAACATATTTTTATTGTGGCACTGAAGTTATTTAGACAAAAATTGTCTGACTTTTGTTGGTTTATGAGTGTTCAACTCCCTGCTGGATGATGCACCTTTAGCAGTAATTACAGTCCTTTCCAGCATTCTCCGAGCCACCTTTACTTTTACACAGATGGATTAAGGGAGAGCTTAAATAGAATAATCAGCATATCTCCAGTTCCTTATTGAACTCAAAGCAAAGCTTGGAAAGTTACTTCTTAATAATTCATTTCAGTTACTCATCTGGTGTTTGCAAAACAAGTTGTCATTACTCTTTACTAAGTTGGATAGAGAAGTTCACTGAATTACTTATTGATCTGCTCATTCCTTTTCTGTTCATTTACAATACTTGTTTGAGGGGGAGAAAAAAGACAAGATTAATTTTGGACACGATAGATTTCATCCAAATTTGGACGTGAGAGGTTTTAAACTGTTTTTAAATAGTCCTCTTTTAGGAGTTCATTGGTTTAATAGTTTTTTAGCATTTTAATTTTTTATTGTTTTAAAGTGTTCAAATTGATTTTATTGTATGCTTCCTAGAAATCAGCAGATACAGGATGAGGTATAAATATTTATTTTAAAAAAATAAAATTTTATGCTAAGGAAAAGTCTTTTTGTACCAGGAAGAAAACTAGAAGTCACTTCCAGTTTTAGGAGACCCCCCAGTCTAAAACAGCTGGGAGGGGGTTTAAAAACATAAAATAGACCTTAACATGGAATCTGCCATTTCATGAAAACAGATTACAAACTACAGCTTAAAGCCCCAATCATTGTCATAGTAAAGTTTTAAACTATTAAACTATCCCATTGAAACAGCAATAATTTAAAAGAGTTTAAAAAGCATTTCAAACATAATGCAAAGCATGTACCCTCATTAAAAGACTCCTCTGCAACATTACTTAATAGCCAATTGCCAGCAAAGAAAAGGAAAACTGTGGGAGCATCAGATTGGTTTCTTGTGGAAGAGAGTTCCATAGACTAGAAGACTGTCTCACACGTTTGCACCAGACATGCCTTGGATGGGTTGGGCCAAGAGAAACGTTAAACAGGATACATTTTCCCTCTGGGACATCTCCTGTCCTGCCACCAAAAATATGCAGCTGCTGTTTCTGCAGCCACCATCGGAATCCCAAAGTCCCAGCAGAATTCCTGAGATTTTGGCAGTGATGGTGGAACCTGACTGGGCCCACAGGAGCTTAAAAGGTACACATGGGCAGCTTGTTGCCCCCTTCTGTTTTAGAACATTCTTGTCCTCTGTAAGATATGATAGACAGAACCATCTGACCCTCAGTTGTTGGTTTGCTTCATAAAAACTATGATTGAGAACAGGATATCCTTTGTGAAATCATTCAACACTTGTATTATCTAATCACAGTCCATTTGAGCTTGCTTCCTCCTTTAGGTAATGATATTTAGAATGGTGAGTTATTAAAGTAATAATTTGTAAAGGTGGAGTAGGCTATGTGCCCCGTGCTTGGGAAAAAATATACTTCCAGAATGTGAATCTTGTAGATATCTTCTTTCAAAGATTCAATTTAAATAATATTCTTGTGGTATATCTGAAGTTGTGAATTATAAATGTATGTTCAGTTTCAGTAGAAAGCTTGGAGAAGAGCCTAAAGCAGATGGAAGGACAGCTTAAACAACTTGATAGGGATTTGGAGACCTTTCCCCTCTCTGAAGATATTCATGACAAATTTGTGACAAAGATGTCCATATCCTTTTTCTCTTAAATAACTTATCTGGCTTTGTCTAAGGTTCTTTAACATATTTTAAATTTATTTGCATAATCTTTATTCAACTTAAAGCCATCAGTTTTGACAACCTTAACCTCATTTCTACCTTAAATTACTAAGACCCTAAAACAGCTTAATAAAGATTCACGTATAATTCATAATCTGAAGGTGGTACAGTGCCTTCTCCAGAGCTTCTGGGTTTTCTTTACTCAGCTATGAAAGTACTTTGCTGAATGAGAGAAAATTGCAAGAAGTAATAACAATGTTTGGAGAAGGTAGCTGATTGAGATTTTATTTGGAAAGAAAACAGCTCAGTTTAGAAATGAGAGAAGACTAAGGATGGCCATTCAGTTTTCTCATTGTGATTCTTTTTCAGCCTGAGCTTATTACTTCCTAGTACCAATAAAAGTTCATTTCAGTTTCTTTAAGCTTTTCCTTTCCCACTCATCCTTTTGAACCAGTAATTATTTCTCTGAATTTACAAGAGCCATTATAATTCCTGGAAGTAAATCTCATGCAACATGCCTGGCTATGTTCAGTCCACTCTTCCCCCTACTTACTTAATCCAAACTTGTTCTTAGACTGTTTCATAGTTTGCCAATAAAAAATATAAACCTGAAGGAAAAAGTAATGACTTGTTTGATACGCAGCAGATAAGCCGTTTTTGTGTTTTTATTTGCATATAAGAAAATTTAATTAGATTCTAAAAGAATTATTTGCTTTCATGGTCACATTCCAATTCAGATTGCCCTTTTTGTTGCTGATCAGAGATATGAGATCAACTCCAAAAGATGTTGACTCATGTTAGCTATCTGAGGCCATAGATTTATTGCCATTGTATAGTAGGCTCGAGCCTTGGGAACTGGTTGGTAACAAATAAATTTGTTGTTGTTGTTGTTGTTGTTGTTTTTTATAACTTATGCAGAAAATAGCCTTAGGTTAAGTCACCCTCCCCCGTTTGTAGAACACCTATATATGGCTAACAATAAAGTTCTTGCTGAAAGTCCTTGATGTCACAGTCAGAAAACAATTTCTGTCATAGCAACCCATGAAGGTTTAGTGTGTTTCTGAATTGGAAGCTATGGGCATCCTTGTAGAGCTTACAATTCTTAAGTGAAAATCAGCAGTTGATCTAATGAACTAAAAACAGCTTTTACAGGTGTGAGAATGACAAAAGTTTTTCTGCTTCCTTACAAAGAGGTGGCTCAGAAAATGTCTTCCCTTGCTTGCTTAGCCGTCACACTGAATGATTTCCTATGATGCATACTGCTTTTCAGACTGCTTTTCAAGACAGTCCGTAATATGAAGATGTCTACATAACAACCTACACATAACAGAAGTTTGTCTTGTTTATAAGATGGTGCATTACTGGGGAACTTCACAGAAATGTGTAACCCTTTTAGCTAAATCCACATGTGACATTTAAACAGATGGTTTGATCTTTAAATACTGTTAACATGTAATAGTTAGCTGTCTCCTCTTAACACTCCCTATAGGCAGGGGATAATTGAGGAATAGTGCAGTTACATGTGGTTTCTGGTAATGGCTTGAGCTTGCTAATTAAAGATACTCACTCCTAGAAAAAGTGAGGCTACAATAAATTATAAACCAGAGGGGACTTGATGTAAAGGTTAAATAATCCTGCACAGCATGAAGAAGTCAAGGCCTCTTTTAGCTATTACTGTTATGACATGGGAAGTTGAATGATGCCAGTATTTTGAAAGACATGTATCTTGTAAAAAAGAATCAGTAGGAATGTCAAGAGAGGAAGGATGGCACTTTGTTTTATTCTTTACCCATTATACTCCATAGGCAATAAAGCTATTATTTCCTGTCACTAAATATCACAACCTGGAGCCTCTTAATGAATTGGTTAGCATTCATGTGTCTTTTGGAAGTCTGGTATATGCACAGTCCATGTGCTTTATTATTAATAGAATGTGTAGTTAAATAGGTGACTCACTCCCTGGATTTTTCTTACTATTTCAGATGTGTACGTGACTTTATGTTACATTACTTACAATTAAATTCATTTATTACTTGGTTTTGTTTGTTGTTAAATAGGCATTATGCAGAAGGCTGAGCATTAAATCCATTTAGTGAAAAGACAATTAGAGTTACTTTAGAAGTATTATAGATCTGGAAACAACAAATTTAACATTCAGTACTTCAACAGCATTGGAGTTTTTCTTTGGGTGTGATATGGATATACTATTTTCCAAGTAAGATACCTACTGGAGTTCTGATCTACAAAAAAAAAAAAATGAAATGGAGTCCAGGTATCATTACATTGAGATTAGCCATTAGATCAGTGGTTCTCAACCTGGGGGTTGGGACCCCTTTGGGGGTCGAACGACCATTTCACAGGGGTTGCCACTCCTCAATCCTGCCCCCCCTTTTAAAAGAAGGTGGCCTCACAGCCAATGGGAGCAGTGCTTCTGAGACCCCTGTGCTGGGGTTCAAACTGCAAACCCCAGGATTCCATAGGATGGTGAAAGTGGAATAATAGTGCTATAACAGTCTAGTGCAGAAATAGCCAGGATGACTTTCTCCTCTCGCTTTTGTTGTGCGTGGACCCTTGGCGCTTGCCACATGCACGTGTTGTGTTCTTCGCCCTGACTGTCTTGCATTCCTCGCTTTTTGTATGTTCAGCATCCGCACTCCCATTAAGGGAGGGAGGAAGGGAGGGAGTGAAACAAAACACGTCTGCTTATGCCGTCGCCATCTTTCCTCTCTCCCTGTCCTTTCCTCCCTGCGCCTCGTGTAAAATGTGGGCTGTTTTGGCATTGCCTTTGGGAGTGACTGGCTTTTTGAACTGTGGAAACCCATTCTTCAGAACTAGAACTACTGCCTTAATTCTGGCATTGATGGACGCTTTCTGTGCTTAAAAAAAGGAGGGAGGGTTACCAGTTTTTAAGCATTAGAAGTCTATCCAGAGCAGTTATTTAGGGCAGTGTTTCCAATCTAGTTGATGTTGGAAATAACTAACTAAATAAATAAAAAAATAAATAAAAAATAACGAAAATGATTTTATGATTGGGGGTCACCACAACATGAGGAACTGTATTAAGGGGTCGCGGCATTAGGAAGGTTGAGAACCACTGCATTAGATCATTCTTCCATTTTCTCAGTATGTTTGCTCATTTAAAAAGCCACAGAAGATGGTATGTCCATATAAATATATATTTAAAAACCTATGCTGAATATTAATTTAATGATCAGGTTACTAAACTGTATGTTATACTTCATTGCTTTTTCAGAATAGCAGGGAAAAAGAGTGTCTCATTAAGAAACTGCCAGTATTGGAAATACAGTGTTTTAAAAGTGTGTGACTAAGTTAGAATGCTAACTTGGGTTTATGAATCATAGTAGTGTGCTTCATAGTGTGCTCAGCTTGAAAGGGATTTATATAGATGGTTCACTTTGACTTCATTGACTTCAAATGAAGATCTATTAATGTAAAATCAAGTTGCTGGGATGGCTAACTTGCTATAGTCATTCAGCAAGTATAATAACTCAGTCTAAATGATGACTTTCCAAATGTTCATTGAAATAATTGAAAATCATGGGTATAAAGCAACATAAAAATTACTGCTTCAGTAATAACCAATACCTTTCATATTTGTTTTTTTATAGTGTACCAGCAGGATACATTAGGTGTTGAGAATCTGTTAGGAAAATCAAAAAGAACTTGAGCCAAAAATTCCAAAATGACAAAGGGTAAAGTATAAGTTTAGAATTGATTTTGGTGTGGTTTATCTAGGGATAATCTCTAGCATTCCAAAGGGGTCATAAATGCTTTGGTGTACAAGATAAAATAAAAATGTGTCAAATTATGAACTAAAAGGTAATAATAACAACTTGGTGTTGTGAGATAAACAGATAAAAGTATATCTAAATCTTCAGTCCCATGGGAGTAGACCGTTAAGTGAAGGAATAGAATGGAACATTTGATTAAAAGCTTCAAGAAAAAGCCCCCACATGTATCTTTGAAATTGCTTCCAGAAATATTTATGAACATTGATAAAATATTTTTAATATCAAAAGTATCAATGGATCTGGCTTTATTATACAGATATATTTTCCACGTCCTTATAGCTGCATTAATTTCAAGTGGTAGTTGAAATGATACCTTGAAAATTTTTATGGACCAAAATAAAACATTTGTACTAATGAGCATGTGCATTGGGCTGGCAGTATTGGCTTTAGGATGATGACAGGACTTAATGCAACAGTCTCTTGGTTTTGAATAGATACTACTTTTGGTACCAAATAAATTTAGTTGGAAGTGTTTTGTCTGAGTGTTGCAGAAAACTAGCATTTCAGAAAGCTTCCTTCAAAATGTTTGGGGAAATTCATAATTAAAAGTTACATTAGCTTTTATGGAGAAATCCATAAAACTCAGATGATGAAGTGGGGCTGTAAAAAGGGAGTTCATCTGCAAGACATGAACAATAAAAATGGACAGGAGAAAATGTTCTGCATAGTCAGAACCACATGTTGAGGTATGACTGTTGTTGGAAAAAGCATTCCCATGCTGCCACCTCTTCCCCTGGTAACATTGAATTAGAATATGTGGTATGTCATAGCACTCTTTTTTTTCTAACCCTGTTCTGATTAATTTTGCTAATTTGTGACTTAACATTAAAAAGCTGCTTACTACTTGATTGTGCTGACTTTTTTAAAAAGTAATGTCCATCTTCTTGATTGTGTAACCTTAACAAGATGAATACACTTTTGCAATTCAAGCAAAGCAACAATTCCAGAAACTCTCTACAATGCATGATAGTATGGAAAAGCTCTGTCGGAATGTAATGGAATATTATGCACTTGATTTGAAGAAGGTCTCAGTGGAAGAATTTTTAACTGACTTAAACAACTTCAGAACAATGTTCATGGTAAAGTATAGCAATAAAATATTAGGCTTTCATAAGTATTATAGTAAAATATGCTTATACTTCTTAGGATCAGATACTATTTACATCCTTTTAAGAGGAAAGATAATTTACTTGGAGGGAAATGAGGCAGCAAATGGGAGGAGACAAATGCAATACTGACTGGCACAGAAAAAGAAATGAGAGGCAGAAGGAATGGTTGTTTAGGCCATAGTACTGTCTTTAATGCTCCTTGCTTTTTCTAGCCTGCATATCTCGTTTCTTTCCTCCTCCTAGAGTATACAAAACTGCTTGAACTACTCTGTTGCTCTCTCTCTTCTGCCCAGACTCATTTTGCTTGGTAGTTGACCCTCCTCACAGATTGGCCACATTTCCACTTGACATATCCACTGTCTTCCCCTTACACAGTTCTTCTGTTACTCCAAAAGGTGGGTGACTCAGGTCTGCTTGTGATGCCAATGCCTCCATGAAACAGTGGGGATATTAGCTGTGATAGCTCCTTAATGGCTGGGCTGGTGTGGAAATAAAGGAGAAATTTTGCAGGAAGAGGGAGCAGGTGGAAGACAATCAGTTGGTAGTTTTGGGTGCTATTGTTTCCAGAATTGTTGAGTTGTTGAGTGACATTTGGAAGTCCATTTTCACTGGAGCTTCCCAAACTATGACCTGGCCTTGCCATGAGGTCCCATCTGAGCTACTATTCCATCGCACATGTTCAGCTAGTCCTCTTTAGCCAACATAGCTTTGCAGCCATGCCAGTGTATATATTTCATGCCAATTAAGTGATATTTGCCAGTTATATCATAGCATAGAGTAGAGGTATATGGCATGGTAACACTATCCTTTCCCCTTTAGACTGTTATCTCCATAAATCACAGCTAGGAAGAAGGTACCATCTGGGACTATTTTCTAGCCTAGGAAAATTGTTTTCACCTTCCTCTGCTTCTCATAGTTCTTGCTCCAGTTCCTTACAGCTTATATTAGCATCCTAGATAAGGAGAGGGCTTGCTGGTTAAAGAAGCACACTGCAGTCAGAGGAGGTAATCCAGAAGCCATATTTTGTTGCAGACCCTGTTGTGGACCCCATCCCATTTGTGCATTGCTTTTTCTTCTCTCTTAAATAAGAAATTGTAACAGAGTTATGGTTCTCCCCAGTTTATCAAGTATAAGGAGCAATTATCTTTTTTCACATTCAGTTTGGATTAAGTTAGATCAATCCGTTAATTTTACTACAGTTGTGTGCTGACACATGATATGGTGAAAGTTATACATTACTTTTATTAATTCTCCATGTATTTTAGGTTTTTTCATTGTACTGGAGAACTTGAGCTTCAACAGTGACAGCTCTGTCATATTTGATTTAACTTCAAAGGAGGGTCTTTCATAATATTTAAAGTGATCAATTAATTGTCAAACTTAATTGTATGTCAAAATCCATAAATTTGTAAAACAGTTTATAAAAAGAAAATCAACAGGCTATAACTAAATGTAAATACATCTGGTGTATAAAGTTAAACACATCAATGTGTTTCAAGTTATGTTCTGCTATGATTGGGGCAAAATGTAATTACAATCTCTTCTGACAAATAGACAAATTCATCATCCAGTATTTCCATAGTAGGGTACCGTTTGACATTGGTTGACAAAAAAAAAATGTTTCCATGAAAACCAAGTGGTCTTGTTTGGGAAGTAGATAACCAGATTTTACTAACTCTGTAACTCACACAAATGGGTCATCTGCGCCTGCAGAGTGTGATATTTGGAAACTTCTAGAGCCTAATGACAGGCGTTTTGGTGGGTACCTCTCCCCCATTCCCAGGGGCTATAAAGCCACCTTCTCCCCTAAACCGTTAGTTCCTTTTTTTTCGCTATGGCAGCAGCATCTTAGGAACCTTTCTTAGAGCTTTTCTCACAGTTTTCGGCTTTTCAATCTTGGATCTCTCTTTGGCTTACGATTTCTTTTCATTGTATTTTGGCTGCTTCTTCAAACACTTTTTGGCTTCCTGACTTTAGACTGGATATTGTATTTTCATCTTCAGTTATTGGACTTCTGTCTTCAGTGTCTCTGTCCATCATTGTGTACCCTCTGCAGCTGTTTTCAAGTGCTGCTTTTCTTGCTGTGGTAAGGTCCCTAATAAAGATGGGCACTCAAAGTGCCTCCTCTGCTTAGGAGAAGGACACAATGTCAGGTCTTGTGCACACTGCCAGTTGTTTACTCTTCAAACAAAGCGCAACAGAGCAGCGAGACCTAAGGTCCTCCTTTCAGAAAAGGTTTTGAGTGCCTCTGATGTGGTTGCCTCTGTTACTGTGGCACTGACCTCGTGTTGTCCTCCTGCACAATAATCGGTACCTTCTGTGCAGAGGTCAGGGGCCTCTTCACCACTGACCTGACCTTGAGAAAATCTCAATGGTCCCATTCTACCTTGAGATCTGGAACAGCTCTTCCTTCGACTTTGGCCCGGCTTTGACACTCTTCACCATCAGATTAAGCTCAACGGTCGGTCACGTCTCATAAGACAAAATGTTAATCTCTTAAAGAATGGAAATGTGCCCCTAGCAGTAGTGGGAAGATGACTGGCCTCCCTTCTGTGAAGAAACATAAGAAGAAGTCTAAGAGCCTTCCTTCTCGTTCTCCCCTTGAGTCACTATGGAACCAGGAATGTTTGCCGCGTGGAGGCTCATCAGAGTGTTCGACCAACCTCCTGAGCACTCTGAACCTCAACGTCCATTGCCACAGGAGCATCACAATGCCTCCTGTTCGCCTCAGGATCATTGTGACAGATCACAATCCTCGGGGTCTCTTTGGCAGTGTCTTTCTGCTCCCTCTTCGGTTTCGTCCTCTTGGAATTCAAGATCCGGGAGTTGATCTCTTTGAACACAACATTGCTCCCCCAAACACACGGTCCATTGACATCAATCCCCTCAACAATCGGTTCGGGAATGTTCCTGTTCACCTTACAGGGCTTCTTCTTATGATTCCCTAGAGCTCTCTCCACATCTGAAGGACTATTATTGCCACATAGGAGCTCATTAACAGTTCCTTTGGAATAAAATCAAACTATACCTTGACTGACTCCCTGAGGAGGACAGGACAGTTATGTCTGTACTGTATGTTGAAGCAAACTGTCTAGCTTCACAGCAAATAACAGTGACTCACCTCTTTATGGATTGTAGTGGGAAAGTGTTGGCTGGTGCCATCTTGTTGGGGGAATCCAGGGGGCATGCTGTATGCCAGCATGACCCACAGAACGCCAGTGCATCAAAAAACAGATGAAAAACAACATAAGTTCAAAGACCAGAGAACAAGGCCAAAAATATACTAAACTACACTTTATTTGCAGAGTGAATAGCCAGAAGAGTAAATCACAGCGGATCGCAGAAGATGACCGCTCTGCAGAGCTTCGAAATTTTTTTCTGACCTCGAGTGAAAGTGAGGCAGATGAGTGTTGAGCAACTACAAATAAAAAGGTGACAGGTAAAATGTCCCTGGATAAAAAGAATGAAAAGAAGGTAAAAAAAGTCGAACAAACCGGGGGAAACAAAGCCCCTAGCATCAAGGTAAGTAGTCAGAAACTTACCGGGGAGAGTGCGGGACACCATCTTGGGAAGAAAGACTCCAAGATGGCATCGCAAGAGTCAGCAAATTCAGGAGGCTCAGGTGCCATGTTGAGTGCGGCGGTGTCACGAGAGTCAGCAGCTCATTCTGGAGGCTCAGGCACCATCTTGAGTGCGGTGCCACGCATGCGCAGTAACACACTGCCTGATGGAATGGCAGCGGAGGATGCACACACAGCAGCCACGTCAGTTACATCGGAGCTGCGCCCGGAGGTTTCAAACACACGCAGACCAAGTCATGTTGGTCTGCCAGTGGAGTTGACACAGTTTATATCTGAATAGTTAGTAAATGCTCCAAAGCATAGAATGGAGGTTCAAATAGAGCCGAATGAGGCTTGGCAGGGTGTCCAGCCTAATCAGTGGCAACATTCAGTGGATGCTTTACGTAATGAAATGCACCACATGATTAGAGAGACAGTATCAGCGCAGGTACAGATGGCGCTGACGAATCAGTATGGACAAAGGAATTTGTTTGCTCCGAATTTCATGGAGCAATTAGCAATGGCCACATTAATGTCTGTAAACCAACAAGTGGGAGTACAAAATCAGTTGCAAAATAACACACAGTTGATTGGTGGCCAGGTGATTGCTCAACAACAACATGAGATACATCACACAGAATGAGATACATCACACAGAAACTCCCCAAACAAGTAAAAGACTCATACAGCAAGAAAGCGGTGTTGAGCGACATCTAGTGAAAAAAAGGATAATAGAACATGCTAAGAGACCACAGCAACCAACAAGAGAATATGGGGAAAATAGCATGGAGGAGTTAATTCTCAGTGATGAGGAAACACCTCAGGAGGAAGTCTTGGATTGGGAAGATAAGAAGCATCAATACTCAGAGGATGAGGAGGATGATAAGCAGGAAACTGATAGAATGTTTGAAGCGCAATTCTTTAAGGGAACTGTAAGAAGGGTGCTTCAGGCATTAGGTTTGGATAGTGACAAGGTAGCACAGGGGAATGATAAAGAATGTAAAGTATCATCAGTACTTAGGAGAAAAGAGACGAGGGGTGCTGATATGCCTTTACCGGAATTATTCAAGGACATGATCTTGGCAGAGTGGTCTTCTCATGGAAGGAAAAATTGGGTGTCAAGTCAAAAGCTATACTCATTTGTAAAGGAGGATACAAAGTTTCTAAAAGTGCCCCCTGTGGATGCTCCAATTGTGGGGCTAGTCTCTGGTGCCATTGTTCCCAGAGAGGGGGACACTCAGTTAAAGGAGGTAGATGAACGTAGGGCAGAGTCATCGCTTCGGAAGGCACACGAAGCAGCCTTGCTAACAATCAAAGCATCAATTGCTGCTTCCATGTTTGCTAGAGCAGGGGTACTGTGGACCCAGGATATTTTGGAGACACAAGACTTGAGTATGCAGGAGTTAATGAAAGTGGTAGTGTGTATACAGAGAATTCTAAAATATGTGGCAGACGCAGGTCTGGATGCTGCAACATATGCAGCGAGAAATATTAGCATGCTGACAGTGGCCAGGCGTTCCTTATGGTTACGGCATTGGGAGGAGGACCAAAAGTCCCGCAATAACTTGGCTTTTGTGCCTTACCATAGAGACTTACTATTTGGAGAGAAGGCTTTAGAGAAGGTTTTGGTGGAAACAAAGGAGAAATGCCAATATTACAGAAAAGAAAGGTGGAAAGGAGAAATTACAGATCTTCAAACTACTCCTTTCGTGGAGGAAGATCTTATGGATTTACAGGGAGAAGTTCTGAATTTAGAGCTGGAAGGTACCAGTGGAACAGGCAGAGGCCTCCAAACATTATCAAAACAATAGGCAAGGACAAGGGAAGCTTGGGGGCAACCCCAAGCGAGGAAAGACCCAATATTGACAAACAGCAGAAAGTGGGGGGAAGACTTCTGGACTTTGGACACAAATGGGCCCAAATAACATCGGACCAATGGGTTCTAAATGTGGTGACACAAGGTTACCATATATTTTTCCATACGAGTCCAAAGGACAGATTTCTTCCGTCTCCAGTTCCAAAGGAAGACAGCAAGGAGCAGGTGGTTTATCAAGAAATAATGCATTTGCTAACAATAGGGGCAATAGAGGAGGTCCCGGAACATCAAAGGTACACAGGGGTGTACTCAGTTTTCTTTGTAGTGCCAAAAACAAACGGCAAGTACAGGCCTGTGTTGAATCTTGGGTATCTCAATCGGTTCGTGGAATATCGGAAATTCAAAATGGAAACTTTGCAAACCATAAGAGACAATTTGCTGGTGGGGAACTATATGGCATCAATAGATCTCAAGGAGGCCTACCTCCATGTCCCCATGCATTCGGACGACCGGCGATACCTGAGATTCAATTACAAGGACTGTCACTACCAGTTTAGGGCCTTACCTTTTGGTCTGGCATCAGCACCACATGTTTTTAATAGCCTTCCTGCGGATGCAGAGGGTAAGTCTTTACCTGTATTTGGACAATATCCTGCTGAAGGCACATTCGCAGGACAAGTTAAGGAAGTATTTGGACTTAACAATACAAACTCTTCTGGATTATGGATTCCTTCTGAATTACGAGAAAAGCATGTTGACCCCGATAAGGGTGCTAACACACTTAGGGGCGATAATAGACACGTCGAAAGGGAGATTGTTCCTTTCCAAGGAGAGGTTAGGCAATTTACAACAGGCAGCTCGCAGTTTGAGTCAAAGCAAGTTGGCAGACTTAATGAAGTTGGTGGAGGTGTTAGGGCTCCTAGTTTCCATGACACAGCTGGTGGAATGGGGGAGTTTCCACTTAAAACCTTTGCAGAGGCTGCTGATGAGGCATCAGCTGGCAATAGCTATCAGAAAGCATTACAAAGTGGAGGTGCCGCATCATATCCGGGTCAAGATGACTTGGTGGCTGCAAGAGAAGAATGTGAATGTAGGAGTTCCTTTCCAGAAACAGCACATGATCCATGTTACAATGGATGCAAGCCTTTCAGGATGGGGAGCCCACTGTGAAGGCTTTGCAGTGCAGATGTTGGACGGCCTTGGACAGGCACTTCAACATCAATTACCTGGCCCTCCAGAAATGTTGCCAGTTGGTGAAAGATCGTCATGTGGAAGTCTTTATGGACAACATGACTGTAAAGGCATATATTTGCAAACAGGGCGGATTACACTCAGCGTCCCTGGTGTTAGAGTCAACGGAATGTGAAATCAATTATGGCAGTTCATCTGAAAGGGGAGTTAAATACACAGGCGGACCACCTGAGCAGAAACTGGTTGCACCCAGGGGAATGGTCCCTAAACGATGACGTATTTTGGGACATAGAAAAACTTTTTGGTCCTTTACAGGTGGATTTGTTTGCCACTGGAGGAAATGCCAAATTAAAAAGATATTCTTCTATTACTGGAGAAGGCGGAGCAGAGGCACACGATGCGTTGTCAGTAAAGTGGCCTCGGGGAACTCACTATGCATTCCCGCCGATTCAAATCATACAGAGGGTGCTTGTAAAGGTCCGCATGGAGAGAGCATCGGTGGTGCTTGCGGCCCCACACTGGCCAAGGAGGCCGTGGTTTCCATTGCTGCTAGAATTGGCACAGGGGCCTCCGTGGCAGTTAAGCCGGACCTTCTGACGCAGGGTCCGGTGAGCCATCCGGACCTGGAATGGTTGAATCTGGCTGCATGGCGATTGAAAGGCAATTTTTGACGCAGCACGGATATGCAGAAAATGTGGTCAAAACTATTTTGGGATCGCGTAGAGTGACCACGCGAAAGATATATGACAGGACTTGGAAGACTTTCTGTAAATGGTGTGAGGAGAAGAACATTCTAATATCGGATGTGTGGGTACCACAAATATTCCAATTCCTTCAGGATGGTTTGGATAAAGGATATTGTCCTAATACTTTGAAAAGACAGGTGGTGGCACTGTCATCAGTTTTATTGGAGGATGGAGACTCTTATGCTAAACACCCACACATCAAACGGTTTCTCAGAGGTGCTACCTTGTCCTCTTTCCCAACTGTTCACAGGTTCCCGTCCTGGGACTTAAACCTGTTATTGAATGTTTTGACAGAACCTCCATTTGAACCTGTGAAAGAGACATCTTTGAGGTTGCTGTCTTTTAAAACAGCATTCTTGCTGGCTATAACTTCAGCTAGAAGGGTGTCAGAGTTGGCAGCGCTGTCGATAAATGAGAACTTGTGTAAATTTGAGCAAGATAAGCTTACGTTGACGTTCGATCCATCCTTCTTACCTAAATGCTTAACTTCAATATCCAGGCAGCAGACAATCCATTTACCAACTTTTTGTCCAAAGCCAGTTCATCCTTTGGAAAAGAAGTGGCACAAGTTGGATGTCAGGAGAGCTGTGAAGGTGTATATGAACAGGACTAAAGAGTTTCGACACTCGGAGGCATTACTGATACCGTTTCAGCCGAAAACGCTGGGTCAAAGGGCAAGTAAGGCGGTCATTGCGACATGGATTAAGACATGCATATTTATTTGCTATGACTATGCGAAGCAGCCACGGCCACAGAATGTGTGGCCTCATTTTACTAGGTCAATGGCAACTTCGGTGGCTTATAGTTCCTCCGGTTCTCTGGAGGATGTCTGCAGTGCAGCTGGATGGAAGGAATCAACGACCTTCATTAAGCATTACAAACTTGATAGATACAGATTGGCACAGGCAGCCTTTGGGCGCCGGGTTCTACAAGCAGTTATGTAGTTGCCCACCCATGAGTCAGCTTGGGAAAGTCCCATTCATGGTGGATTGATCCTCCTGTCAGCCCGAGAATGAGGAGTTGGTACTTACGTGAACGATCATTCTGGGATGACAGGGGGAGCAATCCACACCCACCACTAAAAAAAAAAAAAAGGAAAACAGAAAACGTGTGTATGAAGCAGTAGGGGAAGATAGGGAGATAGTTACGCTAGAGAAAGAAAACTGGCCAGAGAGGGACAGGAGTTGGTTAAATGGTTTTCATCTAGCTCGTGGACGGCTCCTGCGTATGCTAGTGCGAGGATCAACCCATGCGTGGTGGATTGTTCCTCCTGTCATCCCAGAATGATCGTTCACGTAAGTACCAACTCCTCATTTTGTCTGTGTCTCCACAGCATGACAGACAAGCAGACTGGTAAGCAGTGAATAACAAGAAGTGTGCTGAACAGAGAGTAAGACTAAATAAAAGTTAGCACACTGTGGGAAAGTCCAGGTGGCCAATTTGTTTCCCAAAACAACCCGTTCGCTTCCCACAGGGGCTGAGAAAACATAGCAGTGACTCTTTATCAGATCTTATTGTTACTTCCAGTATGGCACTGTAGGTGAGGACCCCCAGATATCATTTTGATATCACCCAATTCGGCCTTAGCTGGACTGCTTTCAGTCACCCACTCCACGTGTTTGCGAGGTTCTCCGGACAAGCACGGAGAGAGTGCGGCCGCTAATGGTTTTCACATTCCAGACTCTATTGAGCCCAGCAACTCCAGCCTCGCTCGTAGCTTCAGGGAACTTCCAGCCACAAACTCCACAATAGCCGCCTGGCTCTCAGCCAAGCCACTCTTTATGTTGGGCCATCAACGTCCCGGCCACGCTATTGTCATCAAGAGCAAATCTGATCATGTTAAACTTGACCTTTCCAAATCCTTTGTCTAGCACTAAAACTCCTTTTGTTCTCACCTGGCTTGCCATAGCCGGTAGGCACAAACTCCCCTATAAAAACCCTGCGTTTCCAAACGGTCTTCGGACTACTTTGGAGTTCCATCCCATCCTGCCACTGGTTGTCTAAGGGAACTCCCCTCAGCTCCCCACGCTGAGCTTTCTTCCCCAGAACCCCGCTCTTCTCCAGGACTACAAGACCAGGTGTATCGCCTCTCCCGAACAAATCTCCGTTTCTCTTTCCCAGCTAGTTAGTTTATGTCTTGTCTTTCATGTTCTTGTCTTTAATAAAGAATTGCTTGTTATTGGAAAAACCTTGTCTAGCCACTCTCTGACCCGCCGCTGTATACATTGGGTTAAAGATCTTGCTAAAGTTACCCTGCCTCTCGCTTAGCCAAGAGAGTGCTCCAGCTAATTTTCCCCATCTTGTATTTTAATTGGCAATCTGAGCGCCCCTCCCAAGACCCCCCAAAACACAGGGTAACATTATCACCAGTTACCATGACTACGAGAGCAGCAGAGGAACAAGACACTTAACCCTACTTGTCAGGCATGCCTGCAGTTCCACTCCAATTCAACAGGAAAGACAGTCTCAATCCAGCAGCAACAGTCCGGTTGTAAGTTACCGTCCTCTAAATACAGGTCTTCTCAAAACAAGAAGCACCAGTCAGACCAGTTCAAACATTGGGTTTGACAGTTCCCAGGATGATGCCCTTTATGTGATGTATCCTCAACTGCCTTGTCTTCCACCAACGGCTCCAAAAGCTCTGCAGCCTCTCCTGTTTTTGATACCAGCCTCTCTGATACCATAGCCCACCTCAGTTTATCGAAACTAGTGGCTCTACTTCTATTACATCTTTGTCCATGCAAGGGATTGCAAGAGATCTATTTGCATGTCAGTTCAACAAACAGTACGACCTCCACTGTTTCAGGAACAAGAGGGACGAAGGATCACTGGGGGATGCATTCTTCTACAGTTGGACAGCACCTGTCGTGTACACTTTTTTCCCGTGTTCCTGTTGATAACAAAGGTACTGGCAAAGATCCGCAGGACAAGGACAAGGCAATACTGATAACACTGTGGTGGCTGAGGCAAACATGATTTACTCCCTCGATGACACTTTCCAAAGGTTGGTATTGGAAGCTTCTGTACAAACTGAACAAATTAACCATCCATTACAGTGCATTCAGGCATCCAGATGTTGGGTCCCTCAATTTCACAGCAGGGAACCTACTCTCGTGACTGCCCTACCTCGGTCTGCCAGAGTCATTGTTGAGGCAGCTCACAAACCTTCTACTATCTTACTCCTACAAATGGTCTAAATTGTGCCAATTTCTCCAAGACAATCACCTGAACTGGGAAAACTTGGTACCATGGAGGTCCTGAGCTTCCTAGAAATGTTATTCGAGAAGGGCCTTTCCTTTTCCTTTATCAAGTGCAATCTTTCAGCAATGTCAACCTTCCTGCTTCACAGACTCTCTCATCAGTTTCTTCTTTGTGGTCTCTGGGACTCAAATGAGTCACTTGTGCCTGTGCTCTGGCCTTCTAAGTCTAACCTACAGCACCATTCAGAGACTCCAACAGGCTCTTTGTCTGTTGCTCTACTGCCAAGAAGGGTCTGCCAGTGACTGCACAAACTCTCTAAATGGGTGGCTTTAACCGTTTGTCTTACCTACAAAATAGCTAGCAAGCAACCCACTCTTCAGCTGTGAAGTCACTCTACAAGAGCCATTGCTGTTTCAATTGCCTTCCTTCATGGCATGCCTGTTCATGATATCTGCAGAGCAGCAACCTGATCTCAGCCTCTGACATTTATCTCACCTTAAAGGCTGGACAATAGGGCATGCAAAGATTCAGCCTTTGGGAGGACAGTGTTATTTTCATCTGTTGCGTGACACTCCCACATCCTGTGATTAGTAGCTCGCTAGTCTCCGATTTCTGTGAGTCTCCGAAACCATGAAGAAGAGGTTGCTTAGCTATAACTGTGGTTCTTCGAGTGGTCATCTGTGAACTCGCACAACCCCACCCTACCTCCCATCTTGTTCCTTCCTCTACCTGTTGGTTCTGCATCTGCTGTCTTAGGCGGCCAAGGAACTAACAGTTAGGTGGGAAAGGGGTTATATACCCTCTGAGGATAGAGGTAGGATTCCCACCAGAATGCCATCCTTAAGGCTCTAGCAGGTTCTGAATGACACACTGCACAGGTGCAAATGATCCCATTCATGTGAGTTCATAGATGACCATTGTACTATTTTCTGTTTTGTGCCACTTACCCTTCCAGATGTCAGGAGGTGGAACTTCATCTGTAGATTTGGCTTATGGACTGAAGGTTCTCCCTTCCTGCTTTAGATATATGAGACTGAGGTCACCTTGGGAATAAAGGCAACCTCCATAAGCACACAAAAGATTAAATTGTGTGTTTAGTTCTCACCCAGCAAATTGATGTCTCATTCATTCATTCATTCATTCATTCATTCATTCATTCATTCTATATGGTCCCTTCCATAAGTGTATTGCCAAATATTTGGGAATTAGTTAAAAACACTGCATTGAGATTCCATGGACAGAATCAGATTTAAAACTAGTTAAAGTCACTAGTCTGGCTCTTTTTGACAGGCATTTCTATTTCCTACTGCATATATATAACTAAATGGGTGTGTGTATGACAATATATACAATTTCTCTGTAGATCTTGTACAGAATTGTTATTGAGAACCAAGTGGCTGGGCAAGAACCTTTTTGCAGCTGTGTATTTTTTTTTCTAATTTTTTATACTGTATATTGATTTTTAAATTTTTTTTTAGCAAGCAGCAAAGGATAACATGAGAAAAAAGGAAGCAGAAGAAAAGCAGAAGCGTGCTAGAATTGCTAAGGAAAAAGCAGAAAAAGAAAAACTGGAAAGACAAGAAAACAAAAAACGTTTGCTAGAAATGAAAACAGGTATTGTAGATAAAAACTTCATATTCTGTGTGGTATATAACATAGCTGCTCTTCTGCAGCTCTTACTATCTTGTGGGAACTTTTTTTGTTATTATGTTAATAGTTTTTATACACCACAAGTTACTCTACAATACATCCAACACAATATATAATATTCTACAATACATCTAACACAAGTTACACCAAACTATAACCCTCTTTACCCCTTCCCTATGGAAAAAAAATTATAGATTAATGTATGACTTCCCACACACAAGTAACATTCTCAGATAGGCTGAAGGAATAATACCATTGGGTTAATCCCTCATGTCAAACCAGTCAGATAGGAGTCTAAAGTTTCAAGTTCGTTAAGACTGTTGACTCTCTTCCCTCAGTTTTTCTTTTCCTGCCTTGCCAACTGGTCAAGCTTTAACCCTCTCTTCCCTTTCTATCTTTCCTATCTTGTATAGCCCACAAAGGCTGTTCCTCCTCCTCTTTTTTTGATAAAAATTTAAAAATGGTTCCCAGTCTTTTTAAAATTAGTCTGCAAATTTGTCTTCTCTTTACTCATTATTGATAATTTATCCATTTTCGATATTGTCAACATCTGGTCATCCATTGTTGATACTCTTTTTCCGTATTTGAGCTTAGAACAATGTGGCCACTGTAATCATATAATGTAAAAGTTTATAATTTAACTTCCCAGTATACTAATCGGATATATCCAACAGAAATAATTTCGGATTCAATTGTATCCTCTTTCTGAAGAATTCTTGCATTGGACTGGATCTATACCCAGAACTTCTTTGCCTTACCACATATACACCACATGTGATAGAAAGTTCTTTCATGCTCATGACACTTCCAACATACATTCTCAAATCCTTTATACATTTTAGCTAATCTTGCTGGGGTTGGGCACCATTGGTACATTATTTTATAGACATTTTCTTGGAGATCATAGCATAATATTTCCTTTATCCTTTACTCCACATTCTCTACCATTTCTTCATTTCAATATTATAATGAATGAATATTCTGAGTCCACTTGACCATACACTCTGACTTGTTCTGTTTCTAACTCCATTTTCTTTTTTTTTAGGGAATTTTTTTATTGAACAGAAGACAAAAAAGAATGCTACATAACAATACAAATTAAATAAAACAAACAGTACATATCAAGCACGTAACAGAACTACAACTAAACAAAAATGACTACAGCTAAAAAAAAAAGATAACTAAAAGTTGGTTCCCACCCTTGTTGCAAACAGCACATGTTAATCAAGTAGTTATAACTATTAATCCTTACATTTATACAAGAAATTAATAATAATTCTTATCATCCTAAATATATGCCTACAATATTACATAATTAATAAACATCACTTATATGCAATTGGAATCATCAAATTCTATATTAGTTTAAACTAATTACCAGTCATCAAAGAATAATAATAGCTGTAAAAAGTTTAATAAGCTTAAAATTCTTTCCTTACTAGCTTAAAATATGCCCACAAAAATAGCATAATTGATAATCATTCATAAGCAATGGGAATCACTTATCAAATTATTCAATATTCTATATCAGTTTAAACTAATTATAAAAAAATAGTAAGCCTAAAATTCTTTACTTACTAGCTTAAAAAACAAATATATAAGTCAATCTTAACTTAATGTTTTATATAAATCATTCCTAGCTTGCTCTTGTACTATATTCTGTGTTAGTTTAAACTCATAGCAGTCATCAAAAAACAACAATATCACTCAAAATAGTAATAAACCAATATGTAGAAAATAACATTTAAAAGCAACAAATAGAGTAAAATTATTAATTCCAATTACTCTTCTCATATAGTACTAAGAATTTGAAGTTTAAAATCAAAGTATAAAGGGCCTGTCAATAACATCATCAGAGCACCCTCATTCCCTTCCCAGTAAACAATATTGGTAAATCCTACATTTCCCCCCCAACAATGTCCATAGACTTTCTCTCTCAGTCTTGTTGTCATCTTCATCAAAATCACTCCTTTTTTTCTTTTCAAGGATCAATTCTTTTTTAAAATACTCCTAAAAAGCAATTTATCAAATTAGTCAGGCTCAGCTTATGTTTTTCATTCTTATAAGTAAAAATCGGCTCTTCAAGTCGATCCCAGCTGGAGGATATGGTCTTTCTGATACGTTTGTCCACTACAAATATATAATTTTCCCTTTTCTTGAGTTATTTTATTAGTACAAGGAAGTTGTCATAAATTTTCCATAATGTCTTAAGCTCAGGCTCTAAAATTTGGTCATTCCTCTTCTTAGTTGAAAACAGAGCTAAAGCAACACTTGGGGCCTTCATCCTTCTTCCTTGGGTTATATTGTCTCTCTCCAGTTCGTGCTGTCATTTCTGACAGGATTCCTGTTACTTCTTCCTTCAGAAGAGCTTGAACAGATTTTTTTTCAGACATCTGTTGAGTTCTTGTAACTATGTATGCATCAAACTTATTTTCAATCATAACTTTAATTGCCTGAATTCTGCCAGGAATCTCACAAAATAAGCATATCATCTTCTTCAGCTAAAGTTGGTGTAATGCCTATATGAGGAGTGGAAAGCTTCAGCTCCTCCAAAGCACGTGACTGCCTTCTCAGCCTTGGAATCCACTGCAGCTGCACTGTTCCTGAGCAGACATCCTGACGATCCCAGTCTCAGCTGATTTTCAGCCTTTGGACTCTCTGTGTATCAGAGAGTTCACTAGCTTGACAAGAGGAGCCCCCCTTTCTTCAGGGTTCAGGGTTCATGATCTAGCAAGACTTGCTAGATCGCATCCCCATCAGCCCAACTGGACCAAGATCACTTTCAATATTTTATACATATTCCTAATTAATATTCATCTGTATGGAGTTTTACATCAAATTCACTTTTTTTCTCTTCTAAGACAACTGTTTTTCTGTTTATCAGAAACTAAATAGCTATAGCATTGCTGTCTATAACCAGAATCTACTATTTTGTCTTTTCAAAAACTATTAAATCTTGGTAAATAATCCTTCTTTCTTTCTTCTTTCTTCTTTCTTTCAGGTTTGTAGAAATCTTCCTGTGTTGAAATGCATAATGGTGTTTTTGGAGATACCTTTGATGTATATCTATTCCACATTCTTAAAATGACACAACTTACAAAATAGTTATTAAATTATGCAGACATTTTACTCTTTCTATGTTACAAATAGGTGTGCCAGCCAAATCATAGATCATGCCCTTCTAGTTGTAACACTGTTTCATCATTAAGTGTTATTTATTCCTTAAGCTACACTAAATCACAGGAAGCAAAATGTAACCTTGGATCTGGATGTCCAAGGCCTCCTCATTCTTTATCATCTGGAAGGACTTTAAGTCTAATTCTATGTTTCTTGCCTTGTCATATATTTTGAAATGTCTTTTTGCCATTTTCTACATGGAATATCATTCACTATGATCAGTATCATTTGGAAAAGGAACAGTGCTTTAGGTACAATATTCATCTTTATATTCAAAATTCTTCAAAGCAAAGAAAACTTAAATTTACTCCATCTCTATAGTTCCACATCTTCTTGTAATTGTCATGAAATAAAGTTGTAGTCTTGTTTGGCAGTGTTACATCGAAATATATTTCAGTTTCTTTACCACCTGTATACCAGATATTACCTGCAGCTTAACCTTATTGTCTTCTCTTATTCTTTGTCAACATCTTCATTTTTTTGTGTATTTATTTTGAAATCTGTCATTTCTTTAAATCCTTCACACATACTTAATAATATTTCAATACTTTCTATGGGATATTCCATCACTACTGATAAATCATCTGCCAATGCTCTCAAACGATTCTTTCTTTGTTCTGAGTCTTTCAGTTCTGTTTGTTCTTATAGCTCTCATTAAGGATTCAAACTCTATAATGGATTATAATTGGGAGAGAGAACAGCTTTGCCTGATACCTCTCTGTACATTACACATATTTGTTAATTCATCATTAACCAAGACTGTTGCAGACTGATAATTATAGGTTGGTTTTATCCATAGGATTACACAGGATTGCTTCCAAATTCCATCCTTTCCAATACTGCAAATAGAACGTCCCAATTTAAGTTGTCAGATGCTTTTTCTGCATCTGTAAATATCAGAGCTACCTCTTACTAACTGTGTTTCTCTAAAAACTCTATTATTATCTAATACACACATCAAATTGTTTCACATCTGTTTTTTGGAAGAAAACCAGACTGATTTTCATGTATAAATTCTTGCAAAGTCATTTTAACCCTTTCTCCCAAGATGGAAGTAAAAATTTTGAAATGATTATTTATTAGAGAAATCAGTCTATAATTATTAATCTTATTTGTATCTTGGCCATCTTTTGATAGAATTGTCATATCCATCTCCCAAGATTCCAGTATGTTTTTAGACTCTAAAATAAAATTAAATATTTTTTTGCATGCACATAGTTCTTTTTTCATATTTTTTTTATAATTAATTGCTGATAGCCCATGTGGCCCAGCAGTTTTACTTGCCTTCACTCTCATAGTTGCATCTGATACTTCCTCAATCATGATAGCTGCATTCAACTGCTGTTGTGGTAGCTCACATTTATCTTCAAAATCTTCTCATTATCAACCATCATTTCATCTTTATTAATTATAGGTTTATATAATAATTTCTCCTCTTTCTTTCCTTATTCTGTAGGCTAGCCACTTTTGGTTTATTGGCAGATTCAAAATGTTTATGTTTCACAGACTGTATCTTCCTTTCAGTCTCTTTTCCTGTCAACATTGAGACGTGTGCTTGTAAAATCTTAATCATTTGAAGAGTCCCCAAATTACCTGGGAACTTCTTTAATTCATCTTTCTTTTTAATTTCTTCCATAATTTTCTGTATTTGTTCCTATTGCTTCCTCTTTAATTCTGCACTCTGCTGTATAAAAAATTCTCATATTACAGCTTTCCAGCATCCCAAACTGTTTTAATATCACCAAGGTGTCCTCAGAGTACTTGCTTTTTCATTATTTTGCTTTTTCAACAATCACATCATATCTTCATGGAGATTCATCTAGTTTCCAGGTAAAACACCTCTTTCCCTTCAGCCTCAGTGTTACAGGATAATGGTTTGAAAATATCCTTGGAAAGTTTCCCATGTTATCTATTCTCATAGCTAATGATTTTGAAATTACTTACACATCAATCTTCGATAATGATTTGTGACTTTCAAAAAAAGAACATATATTCTACGGCATCCTCATGTTTTGATCTCCAAGCATCCACTAAACCCAAATTATCTATCCTACCAAAAAAGAACCTGGCTGATTTCCCATGTTTAGTATCTTTCTCTGATTTTGTTTCTAATTTTGGTGTAATTGCCCCTTTCCAATCCCCCATTAGAATCACATTCTTACAAAGAAAATATAGAATATTTTTCATTAATTTTTCAGAACTGCACTGATTTGCTTTCCAGTGGCACATAGTCCCCCACTGCCATTTCTTTTCTGATTGTGACTGCATTTGTATTCCCACATATCTTCCTTATTAGTCTGCAAATACCTCTTCTGGCACACAAGCAGTGTTAATGTGCATTACTGCCCCTTTTCTTTCTTTTTTATCTGCTGATGCTGCATAGTTTTTCCCTAAACCTGGGTAGAAAAGGTATTTTGAATCTGCTTTTTTTACATGTGTCTCTTGTGTGCATATTTTGTCATATTTATATTTATTCAGATGATGAGTTGATTCTCAAGTTAGTTATCCATATTTGCAAGTTTAATTTCAGAGTTTTGATTATTTATGAGTTTTTCTAACCCCTGCCCCTTTAACACAGTTGCTTCTTTTCCATGAGAACCTTCCCTCTCAGTAGCTCTAAGCAGGTTGCTCAACCCTTTAAAAAAGCACTGCTGATCCCCCTCCTCCTCCTCCAGCTGCTACCTGGCAGCTGTGGTTCTGATAACAGGAGCATAGGTATGTGGTACTGGGTGGCAAATCCTAGGTCCATGAAGTTTTTAGAGACCCCTGAGTCCCCTCTCAACCCTCAATATAAATACAGTTCAGCCTGTCTCCTCTGCTCCTTTTCCAACACAGTGAGGCAAGGATATGCCCCCCCCCAGCTGCACTGGTTCCCCAAGAAGGGCAAGACCAGTGGATGGAGTACCAGAGGTAGCTGGAACATAAGCAGGGGGTGCACCTGTGGTGGCTGAAGTGCATGTGGCAGAAGGTCTGGAGTCCCAGGGAATTGCTTATCAGGAAGCCTGGTGATAGGCCTCCAAATGGCTATTTATTTGGAGGGCCAGCTCGATAAGCTGTTGCAGAGTAGGAGGAGGTGGGCTGCAAGCCAGCACATCTAGAATTTCAGAAGCCAGATCTGCCTTGTTCCTGTCCCCGAGAGCAAAGTCATTGTAATCCAGGTCCTGGGCCAGAAGATGGAAGGCTGTGGTGTAGACTTGCACAGTCCCCTTCTCCTCCCACAACTGGCAAATTTGCTGACTGGCAGTCTCAGTTTGTAATGGGTCTCCCCACACAGTTCTGAGTTCTTGCAGGAAATTCAGGGCTGTTTTGATACAGCAGTAAAATACCGTATTTACTAGCATATAAGACAGTTTTTCTCCCAAAAAGTGCCTTTTGAAAATGGGGTGCATCTTATACACTGACACATATAGTAACTCCTGCCTACTAAGGCAAACAGAAAAGAAGAGGCAACCTTCTGTTCCTTTTTGCCTCTGCCCTGGTGTCATGGCATTTTGTGGGATTAATCCTGCCTAACTAGCTGTTACCTGAGTAATCACTGCCAGCTGTAAATCCTCTGAGATTGGCACAAGTTCTCTCTGTGCTGTCTCTGTTCAGCAAAGGTGGATACAGGTAATTTATCTTCTGTGTCTGAAGGGACAGGACTCTGCTGGAGCTGGCACCATCCCCTGTTCCGTTTGTGGCACTGTAACCTCCTCCTCTACAGCAGGTCCTGGTATGTCCCCTGTTTCAGACTCTTGAATCCAATTCCATTTTCTGGAAGCAGGGCGTGACAGTACAAATCTTTTTGTTCACTCGATCTGGTACTGATACCAAGTAAAAGAAGATGGAGAAGAGGCCTGCCAGGCACGGTCAGACCTCCTTTTGCTCCTTAAGGCCTAGCTACTTTCCCCAAGTCTTCTTACTCCTCCAGACAAGGAACTTCAGAGGCTTCAGATGACAATGGAGAGACCAGAGGCAGCAGTCCAGACAGCAGACTTTTCAGGTCAGTGGAAGATCCCATGCGGCTCCTCCAAAAAGAATAAACACAAGCACTAGCAAGCCTGATTTTCACTCTCCAACAAGGGTAGAGCTCAGGGTTTTGCGGATGTGTGGAAGGAAACAACCTCAGATTGTTTGATACCCAACACCCTCAGAATAGAATGCACCCCGTCAACTTCTTTCTTCTTTCTCCAAGATCCAGAAAACCTGTCAAGCACAGTTTCTTGCTTGAGGCAATAGACCACCTCAAGCAGATTCAGGCCACACAGAATGTACCACAGAGTTTCATAGGTTGCTCCTGATCTGAAGAAGAACAATTGAAGGTCAGTTCTGAACTTCAGAAGGATAAACTGCTTTCAGATGGAAACATTGGAAAGAATCCTTCAAGCCATCCAGCCAAGAGATTTCCAGGCCTCTCTTGATTTAACAGAAGCTTATTTACATGTAATGATCCCTCCAGTGCACCACATGTGCTTCCAATTTGCTATGTCCAATAAAGCAACTATATTTGAGCAACCTGCTAATGCACACAGTGTCCTTCCAGCATGTCCAGAGAGACATATGGCAAGTGCTGGAATTGCTGGATTGCCACAGTTTTCTGGGGAATTATAGGAAGAGCCACCTTATCCCAGTCCAGAGAATCCAGGACCTGGGACCGGTGATAGGCACCAGCTCGGCACTGTGACTGCCAGAGCATCAGGAGGACCATTTCTCAAGTAAAACAGATGAAGAAGATAGACCTACCCCCCTTAGCATATCTCCAAAGTCTTCTGATTGCAGCCATGGATTGTCTCCCTTGGTTGAGATTCAACTCCAGACCTCTGCAGTGGCTTCTCCCATATCAGTCTACCATAGTGGCCAAGAGTCACCAGAAGATCAAGGTGCCATAGAAGGCAATTCAGTCTCTGGCATGGTAGATCTCCCCAGCGATTCACACAGGGAGATCTTTTTGGGACACACCAAAGGACCAGATCAGAACTGACATCGGCCTATATGGGTGGGATGCTCATTGCAGACCTCTCCTGGCTTAGGAAGTTTGTAAGGAGGAGAAAGGAGTCCACAGGATAAACTGCCTTGAACTGAGGATTGTCAGACTGGCACTGATAGCATTCTACCAAGAGGTGGGCAGGAGAATAGCCCTTGTTAGGACAGACTTGGTCGCGATCGCAGCCAAGACCCAAATCAACCAGTGAGGAGTGGGACACCAGATTCCACCTGCTTATAGAAGAGATGAAGCCCCTTCTGGAGTGGGTGAAATCTCATCTCTTGTCCTTGGATGCAGAAAACCTCCAGGGGATCCTGAACACCAGAGCAGGTTGATTTTGAGTTGAACTGATTTAGAACAGGTGGAATAGAGCCTTCATCCAGAGGTCTTCTAGCTCTTGGAGTAGAAGTTTGGAGGCCCAGAGATCAATCTATTTGCCTCCCCAACCAATCAGAAGTGCCCAGGTTCCTATCAAAATATCAGATGGATTGGGCAGAGATTCTAGATGCTTCGACCTTTCCTTGGCTGAAGAGGTTGCCTATCCTCTGACTCTTCTACTGTCCAACCTGCTAAGAAAATCACTTCTCATACTCATTGGTCTAGCATGGCTAAGAAGATCATGGTTTTCAAAGATGACCAGCATGGTCTTGAACTGCCTGCCCCTTCCAGTGAGACTGGAGCAACTGTCTCAGGGGAAGGTCCACTATCTGGGGCCAGAGTGGCTCCAGCTTCACTCATGACTATTAAAAGGCACATGGATACTCTAGTGCACACCATAGAGTCTATAAGTTTACCTTCTATGTTTTCAGTAGGTGGTGCAGGCACAAAAAGCAGGACTACCTCTAGATCTTGATAATGCTGCTCCTGGAGTTCTTTCAGGATGGGATAGACAGTGGTTTGAGACCAAGCAAAATCATGATGTGGATTGCTGTCATCACATCTGTTCTTCCTCAAGAAAGGTGATGAGTTATCTATACCCCTTCATGTCCACATATACATAAGTGGTTTTTCCCCTCTCAACTCCACCAGGAGCATAGCCACCTTAGCAGCTTTTGCAACCTACACACTGCTGATCGAGATTTGCAGGGTGACTGCATAGAAGACAGTGGCCACCATTTTTAGCCATTACAGACTGGATGCCTTTACCTCTGTTGATTGTTTCTTTGGGTGATCAGTCCTTCAGCAGATAGTTGATCATTGAGAAATCTTTTGCCCCATTGCCAGTTGTCCTACCCTTCAAAGGGAGCTTTTGTACATCCCATAGTTCAGGATGCTCCTCCCCTCTTCACTGGAAAAAGAACTGTTTATCTTATCTGTGAGATGGTCCTTTTCAGTGGAATGGGGATGAACATCCTCCGCACCCTGAGTCAGCATTTGGTGCTTGAACAAAAACATTTGATTCTTAGTTCAGGGTGGGAATGGAATGTGGAATATCTCTCTAAATGTTGCTTACCTGTTGGAGTTATCTGGCAGTCTCCTTCCTTTTTTCTTCAGCTGTTACTGCCATTTTTTCCTGTTTTCTTCTGATAAAAAAGACGTTTGAGTACAATTGTTACCTGAGAGAGTGTTAAGACCTGTTCACTAGTGTAATAGGTTATGAGACTACATAACTAGATTCTTCCTGGAGCTTCAGAGTTATAACATGATTGTCCACATAGAGAGAGTTGCTTCCCTAGGAGTCTCCTTCAGAACATCTTGTTTGTTTTTACCTGTCAGAGAGAAAATGGAGAACAACCATTATTTCAAGATGCCCCTCCTCTCTTCCACACAAAAACACTGTCTCACAGGCAAGACAAACAATACTTGTTATTACTTAGGGAGTGCACTTTTAGCAATTAATTAATTGCTAAAGCAATTAATAATTAAAAATGGGGTAAATATTATTATGCAAAACCAAGCATATTTGCTCTAGTTATGTGATATATATGCTAACACCAGAACAAACGGAAAATTATTGTTGAAAGGGCAGTGGTTAATGGATGTAAGTAGCTCTTGAATATATATAAATACTTTTAGGATTATCTAGTGCTTTAAAAGAAAGAAGCAGATTATTTCAGATTGAGTCATCTTGTGTGAGAATTCTTTTTTTTTTCAGTGCAATGTTGAAGTGTATTTAAAAGAAAGAAAGAAGATCAAAGTATAATGAATGACAAGTCTGTTCTCATGAGTGTGCACTTGGGAGATCCACAGTGAGATACAATTTGTATGATCCATTCAGGCAAGCAAAATCTGAACAACTAATATGTTTTATGCAAATAATCAATTTCAGCTTAAAAGTGTCCTGTAGAGCAACCTGCTTTTGCAAGGAGAGTAGAGTTTATGATGAGCTGTGGCTTCACTCGGGTTCGGAGGAATGTAGAATAATATGAATAGTGTTGCATTACATTTAAAGTTACTGCTTTATTTCATTTTAGGATGCAGTGGTGTGAAGTGAATCAGATGAACTTCACTCTGCTGTGGTGGACACAGTATGAACACTAACAGGGCTAACTTTATGCAGATCTGATTTATGAGTGAATTAAAGGCTTGTCTGAATTTGGAATTGCCAGCTTTTCATTGCTGCAGTCTTTTCTCTATCCTTGTAAATCCCTTTGGCATTGCTATGGTAACCCTGAAAGCTGAAGGAATCCCCTCCATCTCTCATTCATTCTCTCTTTCTCTCTTTTTCAGAGGGTGATGAGACAGGAGTGATGGATAGCCTGTTGGAGGCCTTGCAGTCAGGTGCTGCTTTCCGAGACCGAAGAAAACGAACAACAAGGTTTAAAGGTAAATACTTTTTTCCTTGTTAGTTTCTATAGAATTATGGCAAAAGACTTTAAAGAATGCCCCTATTGGTGCAAAACCAGATGTTTAACTGCATTTGTTATCCACTTTAATTGTTTTCCCTGTAAAGAAAAATGTAACAAAGGTGTAGCATCAGTATATATTATAGCATCAATATATTCTACACATTCATATACTAAACATAATGCTTACTTTGAAAATGAAGTTTTTAGATGTTCCTGTGAGTGAGAGGATACTATCAGAGGTAATCAGGGGCTATTCACATGTTCATGAAATGGGAAGGATTTCCTCAATTCACAGCAGATAGAATAAAGAATCAGATATGGAATAAAGAAATTACAAAAATCAAAAAGAAAATAAGTGAATTTTAGAGAAAATATAATGCAGTAATTAACTGAAAAGTACAGAGTGGAATAACTTACATTAAAACAAAAGGTTAAATGTCTTTTACATACACAGTTTAAGCATCAATGTTAGTTACATTTAACCCTTTATTAAACTCCACATTTGCCATCAGTTTTCCATGAGTGCCCTGTGTAAAGTTTAGTATATTTCCAACGAAACAGCAGTTTGTCCTAAAGATTCAGAGAGAAAACTTATAGTCCAAGCAGATGAGAGAAATTCAAGTGATCTAAGATTAAAGTCACATATTTGAGGTGGAATCCAGTTAGAAAATTAATCGAGTTAAGTACATGCAGAAGTAAAAATATTTTTAAAATAAACTGAAGTGTGAGCCTCAAAAAGAAATAAAAGGAGAGTAGATATAGACAGAGAAAGAAATGGAAAGAGAAATCAAGGATATGTAGATGTATTTGAAATTGCCCATAGGCAAAAAGTTTTTTCTTTATAAAAAAAACACACTGAGCATTTCTGAATGATAGAATATCTCTCCAGGTGGGTAATAAATATTAATTGGAACTGTACAAAGAGTCTGTGCATAACCTAAAATGATAGAGCTCATTTTAAAATTATAGCAAGAAAATGGTGAAATAGAAACATAAATATTTGGTTTTCTTTTTGTTCTGGAGAAGTGACAATTTGCAAGGAGAAATGAAGGCAAGACAGGCCACCCAACTTTAAGCAACAATTCACTAGCAAGAACAGGCAGCGTTTCCTTCTGCATTCTAGGTAGAACGCGTAGGCCAATTTCACACAAAAGAATAAATAGAAAAACTTTTGATCTCATAAAAGCAGTACTCAAAAACCAGAAGAACACTTATACCTGTCAGGACACTCTGGTTGACAAACATTTGTAGGCTCTTGTGAAATTTCTTTTTTTCTCTGATATTATATAAAGACGTATCCAGCATGTTTTTATCCAACAGTTTTGCTAAGCAGCATAGTGGTTGCCAGCTGTGCCCCCCTATCAAAAGTGTTGCAGGTTCCTTTGTAGCACCACTTTTTTCCTTCCACCAAATTTCCACAACTTGCAGTGACTTCTGTATAATATGTCGAGAGAACTTGATGTTCTACCAACTTCAGTTAGGGTCTTAGCTTCTGTTATTGACCTTAAAGTTGCTTTTGTGGAACAAAGAAACTTCAAAGGATAATTAGAGAAACTACTGAGATACAGTTCATTATGAGTTTCCAGTCTATCACTAGAATTCTTAGTACAGATAATTAACATACCTAGTGTAATTAGCATACCAAGTGTCAAGTTGCTTATGATAATCATCTTATGATCAGTCTTAATATTTTCTATGCTTAAATGTTCTTCGACCTTACTATACTTAACTGTGTCTACCATACGCACAACCTCAAATTCTGGACAGTGTTGCATGCTTCTGATGAAGTGTTCCATAGTGCATGAAAGTGATAGAATATAAAACTTTGTTAGCTTTTCGGGTGCCACAGAAATATTGATTGCGTTTGCTGAAGCTAAGATGGAATCCAGTGAAAAGCACCTATCCTTTCAAAGTTCTTCCTGCTCTCTAATTAGTATAATCTCTCCTCCCTCCATAACTACTATTTGGTTGCTTAATAGTGTACTGCAGATCAGAATGGATGAGTTCATCATAGTATTTTCCTTTCCTATTCATAAACACCTTCACTTTGTCTTTGGACAACAGATGCAATTTTATCGTGCTATTAGGGTATACTCTGGCTTAGAACCATTGGAAGAAGGCATACCTTTTAAATTAAACTACAAAGCAAGATTCCCTGAGCAAATTTTCCTTTCATTCTAACCCACTGCTCTGGGTCAGGGTAGAGAACCTTTGGCTCTCTATGTATTTTGGACTTCAGCTCTCAGAATCCCCTACCATTGGCCACATTGAACTGGACTGATGGGAGTTGTGGAACAAAATATCTGAAGGACTCAAGGTCCCCACACCTTCTCTAGGCCTTGTTTTCAGTACCCTTGGACCCCTGAAGTAAGATGTGCATAGCAGCTTGATTATTTTTCATAGAACTCTTCCATGGGTTTATCTGGACCTTACAGGAAAAAAAAATTATATTGCATGTAACCAATTGCAACTTTTTTCCAGAGATAATCTTCCAGAAATAATCTGGATATTTATGTACAAATTTTAATACAAGGTATCTAGTTTGTTTTTTGTTTTTATCTTTTGTTTACCTACAGATGCACCACAGAATGTCAGCCCAGTCTTTGAGAGACCTGTTCTGAAAGCTTGTAACCATGGTAATTCATAAATCACATATTTTTACCTCTGATTTGTATTCACTATAGACTTCCATGAGGGGCTATGTATCTGGTGTAGTATAATAAAACATTGGACTAAATTGTGAAATTGAACTCTTGTTCAGTGCCTGTATTCTTAGATGTTTCCTTAGGATCTTTATATATCAGGCCTGCATTTTTTCTTTAAAATCTGATGAGTTGTAGATGTCAGATTATTTTGTTCAGGAAACTGGCAAAGTGTGATGGATAAGTGTTGAAGCAAACTAATTCTTGGGATGACAGGAGGATCAATCCACTAGTATGGGTTCTGATCTTTGTCTCTTTCATGAAGTGAGCAACTGCTTCTTGGTTTGGGCAGAGATGTTAACTGAAGACACTGAGATAATGAATATAAGCAAATAATTTTTGTAATGTATAAATTGGGCAGGCATACTGTTTCTTTCACCAATGAAATAATACTTATTTTACCTTCTCTAACAAAGAATGTTCAGCAACTTATTTTAAATATATGCGTATTAAACATGGGGGGAAAGATTTTTAGCTGTTTTATAGTGTTAGAAAACTAGTTCCAAGCAAACAGAAAATGTTCCACAGAGCAAACAGTGAAATTTAGCACATCTGGGTCTGATCAGTGGCTTTCCAAAGTTACACTCTGGTAAAGCTGTGTACACTACTATGGAAGAAGGCAGACTGAGTGAATGTGAATGCGCATATTATACAGTTTTCACACAACTACATGCAGTATGTTTTCAAGCTATTTTATTTTGTGTGATTCTGTGTGGGCTACTACATGTGTTCATTTTGTTTTATTACAAAAATATTCTTAGTACTTAAACATGTTTATCTCGACTGGAGCATGAGAATTATAAGCTAAAGGTAAGCTGAGATATGCATGTTTTTAAATAAAATGTTTTAATTTTGCAAATGATCAGTCATTAAAGAACCGTGGATTACCATGCTTGGTTGGACCAAAGTCTATGTAGTCCAGCAGTTGTTTGCAACCAGCCACATACCTTTAAGAACTGGTAAGGAAGGCATAATGCTAGCAGCCTTAATCTGTTTCTTCTCAACAGCTGATATTAAGAGGTCTGTATACAAATAAACCATTTTTGATAATTGGTTATACTTTGTAACATCTGTAAATTAGTCATGTGTGTGTATAACTACTTCTCCTTCTCTTCTGTTCCTGGTCTATTTTCTCTGGCAAGAACAACACCCCTTAATTTTTGCATGAACGCCTAAAAATGTATGGGTTCCCAGTGGGTTTTTTTAGTATTCAAGAATTTGCATGAAAATGTTTTTAAGTGTCAGCTTGATTTCATATTTTGAGATGAATATAAATAAAGCAGTCAGTAAGGAAATGGTAATGAAACTGTTTTAAACATTATTCCAGACATGTCATGTGATCCTAGGCATTAGTTGACATTCCAACCTTGACCTATTCTGTTTAAGGGCTGTATTAAATATGAAACAGAAGATTGGTCAAAAGTAACAATGTATTTCAGCAGAGATAAATGTAAGACACTACATCTAGGCCAATAAACAAACAAACAAACATAAACAGGATGGGATGAACCTGGCTTGAAAGCAGTACATGTGGAAAGGATCTACAGGTCTTAGTAAATAAGTAAATTGTGATGTGGTGACCAAAAAAGCCAATGGAATTCTAGGCTGCATCAGTAGGAGCTTACTGTCCAGATCAAGTGAAGCAGAAAGGTCAGTCTATTCTACTTTGGGCAGATACTGTGTACAGTTCTATGCAACACAGTTTTATAAGGATATTGAGCAGAACAGGGCAACAAAGATGATCAAAGGTCTGGAAACCAAGTTTTACAAGGAATGCCCTGGGGAGATGGGTGTGTTTAGTTTCGAGAAGTAAAGACTGAGAGGTGATGTAATAGCCATTTTTAAATATCTGAAGAGATGTCCTGTCGAAGATGGAGCAAATGGAATAGACTACCAGGGCAGGGAGAGGGGTAGACTCTTTCTTTACAGGTAGGGTGGGCATCTTTCAGAAGTGCTGTAGTTGCATGATCCTACGTGGAAGAGGTTGGAGAAGATGGCCCTTGTCGCTCCTTCCAACTGTATGATTTTATGTTTGGTGTTAGGTATTCATCACACAATTACTTACCTACATAGATAGATAGAGGGCTGAGTTAAAAAATGGTGGGGGGAACCACATATATATGAAAGATCCTATATGCCTTGCAAAGATGCTAGGCCACAAGAACTTACACTACTAATAAATACACTCTTACCCTCATTTTCCCAACTTGCTTCTCTTTGGTCATCCCCCAAACAGCCTTGATTCTTGTTTTTGATTTTCACTGGCCCTGAATTTGCAATGTTATTATTCCTCCTTGAAATACTTTCAGGCATCTCTGTCCCTTGCCCTTCTCCTTTGTTCATCTCCACCAGCTTTGTTAGTTTTCCATTCAGGAATGTTCTTCCTTTTCTTTCCTGATCCTTCTTTTTTTCCCCTTCCCTGTCCCATGAACCCCCAGTCTCCTTTATTTTATTCTGCCTCCTTTTGGCCATTTTCTCTCCCTTGTTCTCATTGACAGTGATCCTTAGATCCCACCCCCCGCCAGGCCAGAATCTCCTATCTTCCTTCTCCAGGTCTTGTCTCCACTTCCCTTCTTTTCTGGCTCCTCTGTCCACCCCAAGATGCAGTCACTGATTTATCCCTCCACATCACCTATAGATACTTTCCTGGTGATAGCACCCAGTTAGAAGTTGTTCACTAAGCAAGCAGAGTTCTAATTGGACTGTGATGCCATCAGCAGAGAAAACACTCTAAGTAGTTTCTATTGGCTTCAGTGCTGGTGTCCAGGTGGAAACGTTCTTTCCCTTCTATTTGAGTTTGCTAGACTCAGAATGATGGGGTAGCATAAACAGAGAGAGTGAATAGAAATGAGGCTTCAGCCATCATTTTAATTTTTAATCAATTCATGAGGTAGACAAAGGTAATTGGCACCCTTGTAGTGTCAGTCGGGGTATATTGACATTTATGGGCATCATGCTGGAGATCTCAGATACAGAGCCTATTTTAGTCACCCCAAAGGGAAGCCTTGTAGTGCTTTGGCAGATCTCATGTTTGCATTCGGAAGTCTCCAGTTTACACCCTGGTTGAGAAATAGACTTCTCTAAAACTCTAGGGAGGTGCTGCCAGTCAGTGTAAATTGTACATTGTTTGCAGATAGTACTGAGCTAAGTGGAATAAAGTTCTAGCTCTGTATAAAACAGCTTCTTATGTCCTCTTGCAGGGCAGAAACCATGGCAGCATCACTCATTTTACTAGTGGGAAGCAATGAGCAAGACAGTAGTTCATGTAGTACATGCTGTGGGATATTATCATGTCCCAAAGGGATTCAGACTGGCTATATTCCACATTTTAGTCCACAGCTCCAAGAAAATCCCTGTAAGTAATCATATGAAGGTGAGGAACAGCATCAGTAGAGGTGTTGTATAGTACTACTACTACAAAAACACTGGGCTAATTGAATAGACAAAGGAGCAGAATCCTAGATTAACAAGGATATTAATTGGAGCTCCATATCCTGGAAAGTTGTTAGGGTATAATACAGATTCAACAGTTGCCTTTCTCTGTAAGGATAATTTCTTCCAGCAATGATAGGAAGTTGTATAATAACTATGTATAGCAAAATGATAGAATGGTTGAAAGTCTTTCAGGCCACCATATTTTCTCATAAAATTATATATATATATATATATATATATATATATATATATATATATATATTTGAAATAGTAACACACAACAGGCTTGAAGAAGTTTGCACAGAAGTTTAGGGACCACTAGGCTCATAAGCTATAATATACAGACCATTAGTTCTGAAAATTGTATTCACCTGCTGATATATCCAGAACTATTGTCTGTTAATTGTAACAGCAGGGGGTGCCATTCATCCACACTTTGGTCCTTAAACTGATGAGCCACTGCTTTGAAAATGGGTGAATACAGTTGAAAAAATTTCTCTTAAGTCAGAATGAAATGAATTCTGCAATGAAACCATGGGGAGGGGGTTAACCAGGGTTAATTTTGAAGAAAATAGATGGTATATTCTCTAAGGATTCCTGCCTAGCTGTCATCCTAGTGCCTGATCAAGTAATTATTCTTGTCTTGGTGTCATTTTATAGGTCAATATACAAAAATGGAGAGTTCATCTGTGGTTATTTTAATTATGTCATGCAGTTTTTTTACAGCTTAGAGAAAAATATGATGTTAATATTTTCAACATTCTATAACCTGTATGAGCTATGCTAGTTATATCGAAACTCCAAAATAATTATACAACTTTAATCCAAATCAGCTTTGTTAGGAGCCTTTGGCGCTTTAAGTATTTATAGCTAGCATAAATATCACTTAAGTGGCATTATTATCTTGAACATTATTTGGATTATTGAGTGTTGGGTAAAGAATGTTATGATATCAAGGTAAATACCTAGTTTCACACTTGTACTGTAGATGGTACTCTTTGCCTGCTCCTACTGAGGGGAAAGGGGATAGAAATATATTTAATTCAGTATGATCTATCATGAGGCAACTGTTCAAAACGTAGCATTCTTAAATGTTCTCAAATGTCCAGTAGCAAAAATAAATGAAGGGCATAGTGCATTAAGGGATTTCCAGTGGAGTCTCTCAGGGCAGAGAAAACTGTTGTGTGAGAGAGCTCATGGGACAGATTGTGCTCTTACTGCCTTTAGCAATAGCATCTTAACTAATCAGTCTCTAGGCTTACACCCTTCTCTAAGCTGAGCTGATTTCTTGTTTGCTAGGCACTGACAGAAAACAGGACATAGCCAATTACTTTCTACTGAAGTAGTCCATTTCACTTTTTAGAAGTCAGCAGCACAATTGGAGTACATTTCTTCCCTCTCTTCATTTTTAAGTGTGTCTACCCCCTCCTCTCTCCATTAGAAAAAAATTACATTTTATTTCAAATAATCTTCAACTGATGTTTATGGGGAATCAGTGGCAAGCAGTTTCACTGTATATGGATTCTCCCCATTTTTAAAAAATATATATAGCTAGAGTGATTTTATTATTCATTGTCTTTATCATTGTACCTGGTTTAGAAGTTATCTTTATACTAAAAAGAAGGCAGCAATTGAAATGTTAAAAGCCATCAGAGACCATCAAAGCCCTGCCAAAACAATAGTTTTTCAGGATGTTTAAAATTACGTCAAACTGAGCACCATCAAAGGGAGCCCCTTAGTTAGGTTGCTCCTCTAGAAATAGACATCTTTTTCTATAAAGGTAGAGGCAGTCTTTTAGATACTTTGAGTGGCTCTTGGATAGACATTGCAAGCCAGCATAGTTGGTTCCAGACCCATATTACATGGCGTGTAGAGCATATGTCAGGGAATAGCCTAGAGCTATTTGCATTTTGCATTAGGTGATATTTTAAAACACTTTTTGAGGGCAGCCCAATTTAAAGAATGTTAAAGTAGCTGAGAGTTAATAAAGGAATAGATCTGTGAACAGATCTGTGGCCCGATCTGTTTTTTTCTAGGGAAAGGGCATAGCTTGTATACCAGCCAACAGTGAGCAAAGGGAGTTCAGACTGCAAGCACACTCCTGGTCTTCCAGGAGCAATGTGGAAGCAAGAGCAAACCCAAGCTATGAACCATGTTCTTTAGAAAGAGCACAACCTATTCTGATAGACTGTTTCCTTAAAATGGCTTGGCTCTTCAATTTTTTATCCCCACATGCCTCACTATACCCAGATAGCAATCTAGTATTTCCACATCTCTTTTTTGGCATTTGTTGAAAAAGCGAGATAGAGCTGGGTATAATAAGTATAATCATATGCCTCAAGTCTACAATTCTGAATAACCTTTCCCACTGACTTGTGTATATATTAAAAAGCAAGGAGCCTTAATACAACAAAATAGGTTTGGAAGAACTGCAAAATAGTACCACAGTATGCTAGCATTTATGATACTAGTACTTCTGATAGGTCCAGTAGAATCATCAGGGATGCACTGTGCTTTTGCAATTCCTGGTCTGCTGAGGGTTATTAAAGGTTTCAAGTCTGTTTCTGCCCCCTAAGCAAAACTGAACCCAAACAGAACAGATCCAAACAATCAACTTCATCTATGAAAGCCTGGAATTGCACTACAACCAATCACTGTAGGACCATACTTTTAAAAAAGATGATTGGGAACAAAGCAGTAGTTGCTTAGAATGTTGGATTTCATTGGCAGTCTTTTGGGAGGAAATACTTAAAACTTCTTTAGAGAAGTTGGAATCAATACATCTTTCAAAGAAGTTTTTATCAATTCATCTGGCAGCTCCTATGAGCCAGAATGGGTATATGCCTAATGAACTAAGATTTTTTAAAAATAATATTTTATTATTATAAACAACATAAACACAAAAAAAGACAACAACACAAAAACAAAGAGAGAAAAAATAAAATCCCCACAAAAATCAAAACACGATCACACTAAACTAAAATATAAATGTATATGAGTCTCCAACCAATAGTATACCAAATATTAGTCATATCCATTTAACTCTTATATTAGTAGCCAATACTAAATGATAGTTTCTCTATATTAATAAACGAGTATAGAACAAGGAGTAATGGATTCAAACTACAGGAAACGAGATTCCACCTGAACCTCAGGAAGAACTTCCTGACAGTCAGGGCTGTCCGGCAGTGGAATAGGCTGCCTCGGAGTGTAGTGGAGTCTCCTTCCTTGGAGGTTTTTAAGAAGAGGTTGGATAGCTATCTGTTGGGAGTACTGTTGGGAGTATATTTCTGCACACTATGATTCTATGATTCTCTTTCCCTCTAATATTAAAAAATCATACAATATTAATAATTTTTAAAATCATTTCTTCATATAGTTTATTTTTCTTTATCTTTTTTCCCCATTTTCCCCCTTTACCCCTTTTTCTTATTTTTACCCTATATTAGGATATTCTTATCCATAGTTCATCTCCCTCTCACAATAGTATCATATCAAAATAATATCTTGGATATTATAGAATTAGAATATAATCCATGGTGCAATTCCAAATCAAAACATTTTAACAACAAAAACCTTTGTCATAGACTTAAATTAATAAAGAAACTTTTTATCCCACCCCATTTTTTTCAGATTTTTTCAAAGTTATTCTTTTTTAAGCCATCTTTACATTTCCTTTCTTCTGAATTAGCATCCACATTTTTCCTTATTATAAGTCCTTCAAATTGACCAGCCAGACCTATTTCTTTCATTATTATCTATTCTACAAAGTTCCTTATTCCAATTTGATCATCCAACAAAGCTGTCAGTTGAATCCAGTCCTCTTTGATTTGAATGTCAGATTTTAAATGAAATATTGATTCATTCAGCTCCAATTTTTTCCTCTAAGATTTCTTCTTCACTTGCTTAATATTCCTGGAATCACTAATATCCATATCCAAAATAGTTTTTAGGTCATTGTGTCTTCTTAATTATGCATCTTTAAATTCTTTAAACTCCTTTAAAAAATCTAAAAAGTATGCTGGTACTTCCTCTTGCTGAAATTGGTAGTCCGTTTTTAAGGAAGCAGAAGATCAATGTCAATTAAATAGAAGGAGTGGTTATCTTTCAAAAAATATTAATAACAATGACATTAAATTCCAGATGTAGCTTTCCCACAGCTAATTCCAACAGTGTCCAGTAGATGGTGCCAGGAACTGTATGTCATCTACAAAAACATCAGCTAAATGCTATTTTGAGAGTTCAGTTATTAATTAATTCAATTTTGAATTGCAAAAGTCTAAAATATATTTTTTGGCCCAAGTCAATCGTAAAAGACATTCATTCTCACCACATTTTGACTCCGTTATTTTCATATAAAGTTGGTTTTATCACGTCATTTTGCCAGAGAGAGAACTTGTTTACTCTCTCTTTAAATCTAAATCCACATTAGGGAAAAAGAAATAAAAACAAGGGACTCAGCTTACTGGTTATAATGTTGGCTCCTTATTTCTCCTTTTTCTTTTTCTTTTACTAAAATATTTTTCTTAAGAGATCCCAGTCAAGATGTAGTGTCCTTAATGGGAAGGAAGAATTCCATCTCTCCTCCCTCTGCCAACATAGGATTGGGCAGTGTGATTCAGCAGAGCCCCACTAAATTGTGTCCTCTATCTTGAACTGAGGCCAGAAACTCCTATCTAATGAACTAATGTTGAGCCTTGCTTCTGTTAATAACTTGTCTACATTCTGAGATGGAAAAAAGTGGAAATCATCCATAAAAATTGGACAAGCTATTGCCTGAATCTTTTAATTTAGTCTTACTTTCAGTGTGAATCAGATACCAGCAATTTTGTCATCTAAGTGATTTTGGAAATTTATCATAGCGGATTTCCAAGGACTCTGTCTCGCTACTCAAGGATCTAGAATGTAATAGCCTCTAAGCCACCGGGGGGACGATGGAACAGACAGAAACAACTTCATCCTCTTAGACTGTCTATTGGATTTATCCAGAATCTTTTTCCACTTCTGCTGTAGTGATCTATTGAAGTATTTCATTGCCTTAAACACCTGAGAAGATTAAGGAGTCCATGTGCTGTTCTTAAGTAGAAGACTCTTAAGCACAATCATGTAAATTGTCTTAAGTCGTATCCCCACTCCACAGATCAGCTGAGAGTTCAACAAGATAGTTAGAAAATGGACACTCCTTGAGAGCACTCAGAAATCCTTCTGCAGCCATTAATCTCTGAGGGAACATTTTAATAGTTTTTCTCAGCTGTGCAGAAATGAAAAGTTCTAGGAAATCTGTACTTTGTTAGGTAGTGATTGGTGTATAACTATGACTAGATAGTAATTTGTGTGATTATTTCAACACTCTCCCCTCCAACATAGATCACTTTCATCCTGGCCAACAAAGCCTGGATTGACTGGATATTGACACATGAGCAGAACAAGATAATAGTTGAAACAGATCCATAGTTGTCATGGAAGCCATAATATCCCAATTAGAGAACTTTTCTCAAATGAGTTCTTTTCCTAGAATTTTGTTGTCCTGCCTCATGGTCCCAACCTTCAACCTTCCTTTCTCAATACAGATTTGATGCAAGGCTCTGGATCATTATGTCATTTCCGAGGGAAGTGCTTATTTTGACACTGACATGATACTATTCCATCTTTGGTATACCAGCTCTCTCATCTCCCAAGTGTGTCAGTCAGGGAAAGGTAACTGTTGGTTTTTCCTGTTCTCTTTTCCAAGGCCTGTTCCACCTTCACTGTTATATGTCCCGTTGCTTGTTATAACTGCAAAAGCAGCAGCCTTTCAACCCCCATCCTATCCAAATGCTTATCAAACCCAGTGTATGGTACTTAGTGGACTTCAACATTAATTATGCATTGTATGTGGGCACACTGAATTATAAAACCATTGTATTAAGTGGCTAAGTTAGAGCAGCAAGTGCTACCTAGAACCATCTCAGTCAATTTAACTGCCCCCTCCTCCAGCTTGTATTTATTCCCTTCCTTGTTTGTTTGAGAGATGAGGCAGGCAATTGGGTCTTCCCCTGTCAGGGTCCTAGTAAAAAAAGGAAATGAGTTTTTGCCTTCCTACCACCCAAAAGAGGAAATCTCCTATGGAAGTGACCCAGTATCAGCCAGTTCCATCTACTGCTGTCCCTCATTAAATCCCAAATCCTGGAAAAAGCTATTCATGCTGTGGCAGGAATATTGCCAATTGTTTCAGAGCAGAGCATGTGCTTCTTCCTTAGCTGCTTCTTTTTTATTGTGGCAGCTGTTATATGTATTGCTTTTCCATTCTGGCTTGGAGGTGGCCTCCTTTAAGCAAGAGCCCTCGTTGTAGATGGTCTTCTTCTCTAGTTCCTCTAGAATTCTTTCCCCTCTGCTATTGCTGTTGATAGCCTTCAGCTAGGCAATCAAACTAAGAGCCATAATGCAAGAATCGTATGGCTTTGAACTCTGAACTATACTGTATTTTCATATTAGTGAGAGCCTTTAACTAGAATGATCTTAAGCTATGAGCACTTATTAAGAGAGTCTTGTGATGTAGATTTCTCAGTAATCAGATGAAAAGGTGTTGGGAGCAACAGCAGTCAGGGTATTTATCTGAAGAACTACTGGGTCTCAAGCCTATTACACAGCTAGGAATCGTTCCTTTTCATAACAATAGCAGTTAGCAATAGCAGTTGCATTTCTATACCGCTCACTGGTTTACAATGTGTTTAGCTAATTGCCCCCAACAAGCTGGGTACTCATTTTACGAACCTACAGAAGGATGGAAGGCTGAGTCAGCCTGGACCCCTGCAGGACTGAACTCATAATGTTGTGGCTGCCGTACCGGCATTTAACCACTGCGCTATCAGGACTCTTATCTCTTTTTGAACTACAGCTCCCATAGCCTCCAGTATAGTTGGAGCATTCTGAGAAATATCATCCAAAAAATAGCTTTCCCATGTACTGAATTATTTATATATTCTTCCTTTGTACAAAACAAATTGTGTTTGTTTTTTTCTGATTGTTTTTCTGATTTAGTGTAAAATGTTATAGATAATAAGATTGACCTTGCTGGAAAACTGAATAGATTCCATATGGCTAGTTACACTTTTCTGTACCTAGACTCCACTTCATTAGATCCATGAACTATTACCTCAGTTGGCAGGTAGGTGTAGTGGTAAGATGAAGAAAAATCAAAATAGGTAAAGTAACCATTCCCAGTAGCAGAAGTTTGTAATAACATAAGAACACAATTGTGATAACTGTGTTTAATTAACACCTGTATTGAGATAGGAACTATTATCTAAATTAATGTCTAAACAAAAAGAATTAAACTTCTAATTAGTTCTAACCCAGCAGTTTCACTCTGGTATCTTCCACTGAAATTCCTTCATTAGAGAAATAGCAACATTTAGGTTGACAGCAGAGTATCCTGGGAGGCTAAAATATTCTCCCAGTCCTTTATGAAAGCAATGAAAATTTAGAATCTTTAAAGGATTAACACATTTATTTTAACACAAACTTTCATACTAGAGTCTAACAAATTGGGTAGTCTTTATGGAACTACAGATTCTTTGGGTTAGATTCAGACTTAGTCGTGTTTATACTACTACGTCAATGGTATGTAATCACTGGGATCGATTTTTGCCTCTACAGACTAATACAGCTACCTTTCTGAAAGATGATTTCTTGATGTTGCCATTTCTGATGTCAGATTTGTGTCCATTTTTCTTTTGTGTAGAGACTGGTCTGTCTGCCAAATGTAGAAGGAAGAAGAGTGTTATTGGCAGCTGTTAGTACATATCACGTTGTAAGATGAGCAGTTGAATAAGTCCCTGATATTAGGTCCTGTAGCTCTTATTACCTAAGTGGACATGTGGGTACAGGTAGTATTTGCACTTGTTGCACATTCTGTCTGTCTTTTTCTGATGAGGAGCTGTTTTAGATTAAGATCTTTCTTAATATGAAAACATAGTTCGATAATCTATAAGAAGGAATGTTCCACTTGAACTGGTAATGGTATTTCTTTATCAAATTTCTTATTTTTATTTTTTTAAATATTTTTTTTTAATTCAATAATGACAAGAAAAAGCTGAATAAAAAAATCATTATTATTTACTTGGGAGGAGAATGTTGCTTTATAACAGTAAGTGGTGCCTTTAAAAATTTTTTTAATTTTTTTATTTTTATAATGCAGAAGTGAAATCTATTGGCAGTTTAGAGATTTTCTACATTGTAACAATCTAGTATATATTTTGATAGATATTGATAGATATTTGATAGATATATATATTTTGATAGATATTGCTGGCATGTCCCAAATTTATGTATAAGGTGAAATCTTCATGGCGTATTGTATAAAAATCTTATATTCTACCATTATGTTTAATTACTTTAAGTTTATATGTCAGTCTTTCTACCCTGGCTATTTGCCATAGTTCCATATATCATATATCCATATACCAGAAGCTCCCAATTTTTCCAGTTTTTAGCTATACTTATTATTGATCAATATTAATTCCTTTGATGCCATTCTTGGATTTTGGTTTTTTTTGAGGGGGGATAATGTTTTTATTAAAGTTTAGTTACCAAATAAAAAAAGGAACAAGTGGGTCACATCTTCTTTAAATGTATCCTACCTCTCCCACTTCCGCTTATATTTCTCCAGTTGAAACTACATTATTTCTGTTTACACAAAAGAAGAGCAATTACATTTCTTTTATCAATAAAAACAATTACCCTTTATCTTGTTTCCATATCTCTACATCTTATAAATCTATGTCTTTACCCAGTCCAATACTCTTTCCATTCCCTTTCAAAATTCTGTATTGGTTTATTTTCCAGAGAGGATGCTAATTTTTCTCTTTCTACCATCTCTAAGACTTTCAACTTCCACTCTTCTAGATTTATATCTTTATTTTCTTTCCAATGTTGTGCATACAATAACCTCACTGCTGTTGTCAAGTATAACAGTATCTTCTGATGACTTCTTATCTGTCTATGTTGGCCTAGCATATTTAACAAATAAAACTCCGGTATCATTTCAAAGTTAACTTTACATATTCTTTGAATTTCATCTTGTATCCTCTTCCAATATTTCCTTGCCTTTCTACAAGTCCACCACATATGAAAAAAGGATCCAATCTTTTCATTACATTTCCAACACCTTCCAGTCCCCGATTTAGTTGTCTTCTGTAATCTTATTGGGGTCATATACCATCTATGGAGCATTTTATAATAATTTTCTCTTAAATTTAGATTTGGGGTAAATTTTATATCCGTTTTCCATGTTCTCTCCCAAATTTCTAGTTCAATTGGATGTCCCACGTTCTGTGCCCATTTGACTATTGAATCTTTAACTACCTCTGATTCCATTTGTCTTTTCAATAATAATAATTTATAGAGTTTGGAGATTCTCTTCTTTTGGTCTCCCTTCATCAATCAATCTAGTTCATTTTCTCTTCTCTTGAATCCATATAATTTTTGATCCATTTTAAATTTTTCTTTAAGCTGTCGCCATGGGAATCAATTTAGCTCATGTCCTTTTTCTTTTAATTCTTCTACTGTACACATTCTTGGTTTCTCCCCCTCCCATTTCAAAAGCTCTTGATATGTTAGTAGATTTCCTTGTTTTGTTGGAGCAATTCCATAAGCTTCTTGTGTGGAGGTCCATATTAGAAGTTTTGTATAATATTTCCGCTTTATTTGTATCCAGATCTTTAACAGTGTTTTCTGTATACAGTGATTGTTGAACTCCTTGTTTACTGTTAATCTATCATAACATAGATAACAATGCCATCCGAATCTGTTGTTTATTTCTTCCAATTCTTTGATAGTTGTTCTCTGTAGTTGAATCCAGTCCTTAATCCAGTCCAAACAACATGCATAGTAATAAGTTTTCAATGATGGTAGATCAAATCCTCCACGCTCTTTTGCATCTTTAAGTATTTTGAATTTTAGTCTTAGTTTCTTGCCTTGCCAAATAAATTTCTGTAAATCCTTTTCCCATTCTTTAAATATCTTCTCACTTCCTATTATTGGTAAGTTTAGAAAGAGGAACATAAATTTAGGTAAAAGAGACATTTTAAAAGCATTTATTCTTCCCAAAAGTGATAAATTTAAGTTTTCCCATTTATCCATATCAATTTTTATTTCTTTCCATTTCTTCAAATAATTATTTTCAAACAATTCTTGATTCTTTTTTATTATATTAATTCCTAAATATTTTGCTTTCTTAGTCAATTGACATCCGGATCTTCTCTCCAAGTCAGCTTGCTCTTTTTTTGGTCATATTTAATGTCATCATCTTTGTCTTTTCTTTGTTTATCTTATATCTTGCGACCAATCCATATTTATGTAGAATTTTCATCAAACCTCTGTATTGATTCATGTGGCTCCTCTAAAAATATAATTTTGTCATCTGCAAAAGCTTTCACTTTCAATTCCTTCTTTCTTATTTTTAGGCCTCTTATCTATAAATCCTCATTTATTATAGTCAACAATACTTCCAAAACAACTATGAACAATAGTGGACATCCTTGTCGTACCCCCTTATTTATTGCAAAGTTTGTCGTGATGTCCCCATTTATTATTAACCTTGCAGATTGATCTTGATAAATTGCCTCAGCTTGGATTTTGTTAATTGCAAGAGTGACATCCCAAATCGTTAATAACGCCAGTGCTCATGTGGCATATATATTGTGACCTGGAATGTTTACTGTTTCCACAAATAATATATTTCAGAACTGTGGCCCAACAGGACATGCCAATAAGACATATAGTCTCATTCATAAGAAATGAAGTGACAGTATTTTCAAGCAGCTTATGAGAACATATCCAACAGTTATAGAATGGAAGATGAATAAAATAAAAATATATTTTAAAAACTGAACACAGAATGGGATCAATAAAGTACAATCAACAAACAGGAAAATAGATACTATAAACTGTTTATTCCTGCAACTGTTTTTCTTCTCTCTACATGGCTCTCCTGTTCTACTTGCCCAGGTTGTCTACTTTTATAATTGGATATACTCAAATGCAGCTCCAGGAGCTGTTTCATGACTATTGAGTTGAGCACTTTCACTAATATTGGGGAATTATGTGATTGCAGAATTTGACTTGAAAGTCACCTCACACATTTATAAACCTTAGAAACCAGCCTTGTCTTATCACTCTATCTCTAAAGTGTTCCAGAAGGATGTATTTTCCAGTTTGGCTTTGTAACAGAATCAGTCTTAAAACCCTTTTGACATCAAATTTACATCCATATAAATCAGGTGTGGGTGAATGCCTCTGCAGCTGCTTGGATATTCAGACCCCATTGCCTTGCCCCACACCCTCTTTTTTCATATCACATTCCTGCCCAGAATGCTTTAGGTCCAGGAGAGTGTTGGGTTTTTCTTTCTTTCTTTAAACCAGGAGGTGAATCAGTTAAGATCCTGTCTTTGTTTGTTTTTTTAAAAGGCTGTACTGAGCCCAATATGGAGCGGGGATGGAATAGCGCAATTGGATTATGGGGCATTTTAGATGAGACAGGCAATTGTACCTTCCTCTCTACAACATCCTAGTCAAAATAAAGATGAGTTTCTGCCTCCATAACAACCAAAAAAGGAAACCTGTGGGAGTGGCTCAGTGTCTGTTACTATTATATGCTGCTGTCCCCTTTTAAATCCCCACTTCTGGAAGTAGCTTTTCATGCAGCAGCCAAAAGTTGCCATTCTTCCCAGAGCAGGGCATGTGCTTACTCCTTGGCTTATTCCTTTTATTGTGGCAGCTCGTATAAGTGTTATTTTTCCACTGTTGCTTGGAGGTGCCTTTCTTTAAGCAAGAGTCCTCCTCATAGGATTCCCACAAATCAAGATACATAGTTGGAGTAGAATTTGTCCAACATGGAGAAGTATACATTTATCTGTTGGATATTCTGGAAGAAGCAAAACAAATATACTGTTTAGTTTGGCTGTGGTGTTGATTTAACTCATTGCTACTGGGCTTCTTTCCTGAGACAGTTACATTGTTCAGTGTGGCTTTGAGTCAGTTCCCACATGAGCTGAGCCAACAGCTTTCATAGCTGTAACAAAGACACCTTGGTATTCTTGAGTGTATAGAGAAGCAACAGAAAATTCCCCAGTTAATAGAAGTGAGCTGGTAGTACCACCAATAGACCTTTCACTCAGGTTTAGGAATCTTCGTAAACAGTTCAGCCACTGGTAAAGTTCATTGTGTAGATAAGATAAATTAGTAGTGGCATTTTCATTTTAAAAATAATAATAATAATAATAATAATAATAATAATAATAATAATAATAATAATAATAATGGGTTAACAGCATTCAGCCTTTGATATGGGCATCAAATGAGCTCAAACAAATATTGTTAAGACTCTAACATTTAACTTTGTCATACGTCTTATCTAAATGTTTTCTAGCTCTTTTCAGATTCTTCTATGAAATGAGATACAAGTATCCTGATCATGTTTTATCAGTGCTTGGTAGGAAGGACACGTGATTTCCTGGGACAGTGTTAACGCAAACCAAATGGTATTGCTTTTCCTGACAGAGCTTTACATTGTTGACTCATCTACAGTTTCAATCAGCTGTAACTCTTGTCAGCTCTGCTTCCAATAGCTGTTTAGTCCCACCACAGGCTTGAACAGCCATTATTTCCTTTTAGTGATTAGTCAATTTGTTTGTGTTCATTTTAACTGTTCCCAATTCAGTGTCCCGATTAGTTGAGGTGATTTTGAATCAAGGGCATACCCTTTAAAATGTTTCTCTTATTTTCTAGTTATTTTTTTTACACAAAAACAATTGCAAGATGCTTAAGTTTTTAGGCATTCATTGTAACTTTCCACACACTATATGTATGCACCTCCAAAGTAGCACTAAGCATGCAGATTTCTTTCTTTCAGCAGAATTTTGTAAAAAACAAAACAACACCCCCCCCCACACACACACAAACAAATAATAATCTTATCATTTTTTCATTCCTGGTGCAATGTTGTTAGTTAACCTGAATTCATTCCAAATTAAGCAACTTGGTATGCACTTTGGGATAATTAAGCTGCAGCATGCTCTTATCATGGTTTGCCATACAGACTACAGACTACTGATACAGAAGCCTATAGACTACCACTGAACCAGCTTTTCTGTGTAAAAATAAATCCCCCACCCCTGCTTTCTTTCCATCAGTTGCTGTAAAATATTAGCCACCTGTGAGAATTTGCATATTTGGAAGAACTTCCTGTTTGGCTTTCTGGCTGCATTCCAGGGTGTTTTTGAAATTCATTTTATAAAGGAAAGCCAAAATTGAGCCATTTCAAATCTTTCTGCTTAATTATTCTTCGAGGCACTGTATGTTAGGAAAATAAAGACCCAGCTTCTTAATTAATCTTGAAAAATAAAGCAAACATTTCTGAAGTGCCAATGGGTAATTGCATGGGCCAGAACTCTGGCTATTCTGCTCCATAGCGATTATGTCGTACACAAGCTAAAGCCAGAGCTCTGTGTCGTCTGGGCAACTGCAGTTGTCATAGCAATGGAACTCTGTTGCAGGAGTGGGGTGAATGCTAATTGTAGCCATTTGTAGTTTCCTTCTGTATCTTCCTCTTTTTGGTACAGTTACAGAGCAGTCAGAGTTGCTGGATGGGTAGTAGTGGGTGCCCCCCAAAGCACTGCTGTTGAAGGCAGCCGGATGCTTGGCTTTAAATAATTGTTCAAGCAGTCGGCAGTGATGACAGTGCCGCTCTGTGGGCAGGAATGCCGTCTGACTTGGAGAAATAGGCAGCTGTTGGTAGAGAAAGGAGAATCACAGGTAAAAAGAACTATTTAAAACCTGTTGCGAAACGTCTGATTAGATGAAGGCTACTCTGACGCTTGAAGAGAGGGCATGGGAGGGTGTATTTGAATTCTCCATAGCAGCTTAGTTTGACCTCAACACAGTAATATAGTACGGCTCTACAGAACACTTTATTCATTAGGGCAGTACATTCTGTATTGTATTTTGTAAAGATACTGATGTTGTACTGTAGCTGCTGCTTCTTTTACACTGTGAAATCTCAGAGGTCTCTCCCTTCCCCACGCCATTCAGCAGTGGTTTGGTATTAAAATGGCACAGCTAAAGTGAACATTATTCAATCTGGAATATCTCTTTGTACTTTTAACCATATGCCCTTGGAATTGTTAAATCAGGCTGATAGTGATATACTGGAGAAATTTACAGTATATGGTTTCAAAACGAATAATATGGAATACTACTAAAGGATTTCTTAGTCTTAGAGCTGTTGTTTAGCTGTGGCTGTATATTATGGCGGGGGGGAAATCATATCAGTATTATGTAGTTGCTAAATAATATAAAAATGCATCCAGTGTTGACTGCATGCTAGGTACAGCAAGATGCAGGTTGTGCAGTCTACCTGGAGAATTCAGTGATATGGTTCCAGAAAGGATGTGGGTTGTGCTTCCTTTTCTGACAGCATTGCCTAGTGTTTAAAACATACAACACAACAATATATCTTTTATTCTGAAGTCATAACATTCCCAGGAAAGCTTCCATACAGTGTTTTGACTGCCCAAACTCAACAGAGGGGTAACACCCTTGTGATCACCTGCCCCCCGCACCACCACAATTGCACCCCCCTACATCCCCATCACTCTTCCCATCTACAAAGTTGCCAGGAAATATAGTACTGGAGGCTCCTTTCTTTTTAGCATTAATATAGAGTTGGTGAGTGCTTCAGAACAAGTGCTAGCATCTAGCTGCTATCCTCATTTCCTCAAAGTGCCTCTGCCTTTACATGGTGCTTGCCCTAATTGTGCTACGTGAATGATTAATGGATAGGTGGCATTGCAGATGCGTATGGATACTAAGGTAGAGGCAACAAGGTTTGAAGAACAGAGGTTTTCTTCTATTCCTTGCACATTAAAACTTTATCCCACTTCTCAAATCACACTTTCCTCCTGCTCTTCTTTCTCCTACACACACACGCACACACATCTAGAGTAGGGCTGGGAAACCATAGAGCAGGGGTGTCAAATTCAGCTTCATCTCGGACTGCATCAGCATTATGGTTGCCCTCAAAGGACCAATTGTATCTGTAAGACTACATAAATGTGTATACTCTTTTATCGTATTAAATAATTGCACCTGGATTTGATTATTACTGTCAGGGACATGGGCCCGGCTGGGCCTGTCGCTGCCCCTGAGGCTGCCGCTGAAGCGGCGGCAGCCGCGACGGCAGTCGACAGGGCCTACATGGAGGCTGCCGCGGCCGATGGGACCTGCGCAGAGGCCGACGGGGCCTGTGCGGAGGCCGCTGCGGCTGAGGGGCCTTGCCTGGAGGCCTCCGCGGCCGACGGCTCGGGCCTGGCGGCCATGGGAGAGGCTGCCAGGCCTGGAGCCACTTACCTAGAGGCTGCAGGCTCGAGTCCCTCATCGTCGGCCGGCTTGCCGGGGTGGGCGGGTCCCGGGCCTGCTCCCGGGGCTCTGCCCACCCGCGGCCCCGATCCGCAGGAAGCCTGGGAGTCTGCCTGCGGCCCCGATCCGGAGGAGGCTGATGCCTCCGCCTCGCCTCCTCCTTTCCAGCAGTGGCGGCAGGCCAAGGAGGCCGTCCACCGGTCCTGGCGCCTGCTGGAGAGGAGGCGACGGGCAGAGAGCTCGCAGCTGTGAGGCACAGCACAGCTGCGAGCTCTCAGCCACATGGCCACGCCTGATTGGCTGGCGCCTGGCTTGGAGGGCTATTTGAGGCAGGCGCCGGGCTGGGGAAGGCACGGAGGAACAACCGTTGGTCAACCATGGTCCTGCTGTCCGTGCCTTGTTCCTGCCCACGCCTGAGGCCAGTCCTCCTGTTCGCCTTGGTGAAGTAACCTGCCTTATGTACTTTAACAGCCTGTGTTTATTTCTGTTAGGACTGAGTGGAAGCTTTGCCTGCATTAAGGACTATTTCTGTTAAGACTGTGTAGAAGCCTGCTTGCTTTGTACTTTTGAGTTTTGGCTGCATTAAAGCCCTTCACCTCTAACCTGCTCCCTTGCCACTGCCTGACCACCGCCTGGCACTGACAATTACTGGTTTTAGTAATAATCTGTGCCACTTTCTGCTCCCTAGACTCTCTCTGGGCCTCTTTCTGCTCCCTCTCCCCTGTGGCTCTTTCTGCCTCCCTGTCCCTCTCTGTACCTGATGAGCCTGATCCCCACATCGTGGGCCATGTGGCTGCCAGTATTCTGAAGAGGGACCCAGCAGCCAGCACTCATGATCTGCTTCTACTTCTGACTGCTCCTCTGTCCAACTCTTGTGAGCTACACAGAGCATTGCCATGGTAACCTGCAGCAACGCTCTGATGGCGAGACTTGGACAGAGGAGCAGTCAGAAGTGGAAGTAGATCGCGAGTGCTGACTGTTGGGGCCCTCTTCAGAATACGAGCAGCCAGATGGCCCACAATGTGGGGATCGGGCTCCCAAGCGAGGGGAGTGTCACAGCTACAGGAGAGGTGCGAGGGCCACATGAAATGGACTGGTGGGCTGGATTCAGCCTGCAGGCCTTGTGTTTGACACATATGCCATAGAGGCTATATTACTTTCTTGCAGCCTTCCACATGTGAGATGGCATTAAGGGCATTGCCAAGTCTCTTTCCCAAGCACCAGAAACATAGCTTCATTTTTTCTCCTTATTTTCTGCAAAGTGCTCTTAGCTGATACTAGCAAATGCAAGTTGAGAATGACAGGCTTAACAAGCCACTCTCCCTCCCAATTGGGAAACCATTTTACCCCAAAGATTATAAGAGTGGCTTGAAGAGGGTGTAGGGGAGATGAAGAAGCCCCTAAACCAGATTCTAACCCCTTGTGTTATAGAAATGTCCAACAAATCCACCAGATCATTTCAATTTAAGGGAACAGATAATCTGTTGGTTTGTTCCGTGATGCTAAATTCTTCTTAGCAGCACTGATGCCATTCCAAAGAGCCCCAGCGTTCTACAGCTGCTAGAGGGGGAAGGCTCATCTGAATGACATTACCTGTCGGTTGTAAGATCACAGTCAATATCTGAAATAGTCTCCTATTCTTTATTCATGAAATCATTTTTCCTCTTTTTATGATCTCCTCCTTTAAAATCTCTTGCAAAGTTTTGTTATTGCTTTGTTATTGCAATCCCTAAATATTTTATCTTTTTTTCTGTCTCAAATCCCATCAATCGTATTATCTCTTCCATTTCTATTTTAGTCATATTCTTTGTTATGATTTTTGTTTTAATCTTATTAATTTTAAATCCTGCTATCTCGCCAAAGTTTTTAGTTGTTTCCAGTAAGTTTTTCACACTTGACTTTGGATCCTCAAGAAAAATCACAAGATCGTCAGCATACTTGTATTCTTGACTCTTTACTTTAGTCCCTTTGATATCTTTATCAGCTCTGATGATTCTAAGCAGCACTTCCACTACTGTTATAAATAATTAGATATAAAAAAATATATAGAACTATCTATTTATGTAGATTAAAATAGAAGATCAATAGAAAAAGAAGAAATAGAAATAGAATTAGATGTTGGATAGGTATATAAATTTATAGGTATATATATATATATATATTTAATTGTATATTGTATATAATTTTTAGCTTTCTGTTTCTTATATATTTATGAAAAGAAAGAATGATTATTTGTAAATATTGTTTGTTATAACTTTAATAAAAATATGATTTTAAAAAATAAATAAAAAAAATAAAATCTCTTACAAAGCCTTTTCAGGATCACTCTGCACTTGCTTTATGTACTGTTCTGCCTTTTGCTCCTTTCCTCTGCTTCATTTACCTGTCTTGGTCAGCTATAATATTCTTTGTATTGAAAACATTCTAGGCAAAGACTATGCACAGGCTCTAACACATTCTAGAGACTTTGGCCATTTCCGCACTACACTGTTCCACTTTCAACATCCAATTGAATCCTTGAGTTTGCGGTTTAGGGAGCAGCTTTTTAGAATTCTTACCCAGAGAGCTCTTTGGTCTCAGTAAACTACAAACCCCAGAATTCCACAGGAAGTTGAAAGTGGAATAATATTGCTATAACAGTGTAGTGCAGAAAGGCCTTTTGAATACATAGACGACTGAAATTATTATTATGAAAAAAACTATCACAATCCAGTAGCACATTTGAGATTAACTGGTAAAAGAGCCAACATAAGCTATTACTATCAATAGCTTTTGAATAACAGTTCTTCTCTTTTTCATTCATGTCCTGGAAGATTCCTTAACTTTATTATAAAATGATCAGCATATAGTGCAATGGGAATGTAAACTGCAACTACATACCGCATTTAAGTTTTTTCTTGGCTATTTGAGCAAGCTCCATGCCTCTGGCACTTAATATCCAAATGATGTGTGGGGAAAACATTATAAATCTCTCTTCAGAGGTGAAGTTAGGACTTTTTTTCCACTTCTCACCCCAAGGTGAGTCTGGACTCATTTAAGTGTTTCCTTCTTCTACCACAGGTGTATTTATTATGCAACATTTGGCACATCTTATGGAACTGTTTCTTTGAGTTCATTTACTTGAGTCTTACCAAGCCACAAGAACACAGTGTTTGTTTGTTGTTGTTTTGGTTCTTTGTTCCACCTGTTGAACCTTCATATGAATCTTGAAGGGTTCCTTTAATTATAAGCCTGATCTGATTGTTAATATGTTCATAGGCTCCCATAATTTTTCATACACCGTTTCTGGTGAATGGGAGGATCTTGTGTGGATGGCTATAAATAGGTAAAGTGTTACAGGTGGTTTCCACAGAATTAAAACGTACCCATAGCTTTTTATTCATAGTGTGTGCAACAAGGCCAATGATTTGCATCACCATATGCATAATAAAAAGAACCATAAAGGCTTTTTTTGAGCCCATGTAATCATCCCTCATTCACCCAACCTCCATGCAGTCTGTTATCTCTCTCCAAGAAAACTTACATATTTGCTTCTGTTACAGATTCTGACATTTTAAGAACCACTGACATATGAATAGAAATGGATCCAAACAGATTCACAGATTTAGATTTAGATTCAGATTTTTGTCCCCAGACCTCTATGTATCAGGAATCCCAAAATTTTTAGCAATTTTTAGCATAAATTGAGAATTCTCAAAAGGCATTGATTGAAAGTCTGTATAACCCAGATTTGAAACGAGTTTTCACAGCAATTTATATGGTCTAATTGGGTAACAGAGTAATCATCCCAAAACATCCTAATTCTGAAGTACTATTAGAGTTTAATCTCCCTCTCTCTCTTGCTCTCATTTTCTCTCTCTCTCTCACTCTTTGTGCGTTATGAAAAAATGATATTCCTTTATTCTTGTATTGCTTGTTCTGCACATCAGTGGTCCTTTGGGCTGTCTCTAGAGAACATAGTTTGAGGCACTGGAAAAACAGTGATAGAGAGTGTTCTCTTTCCAGCCCTGTTGTTGTTGCCACAGTGATAACGGGAAAATATGTACCTCTCCCTTTCCTCAAAAATGTGTGTCCAGGCCTAGTTGCCATGAGGTGTTAGTGTCTTGAGGGGACAGAGATGTCTTCTCATCCAAACTGATAGTACAGGTATCTTTCGGTTAACAAAGTGAATACGTTCCAAGGCATTACTTCTTTAACAGGAAATTTGGTACTTGGGACAGAAAGACCATGGAAAGAATAGAGATAGATTCCTGTACCACAAAACAAGAAGAGTAGTTGAACATGTTTCTGCAAACTTTTCATTCAAAATTAACAAGTAGACCCCTTCACTTTTGCAAAGGTTCAGGGTACAGAACCCTTGTAAAAGTGGAAAAACATTATCACCTCCCATTCCCTTCCAGGGCTCCCCCTTTCCATTCCCTTGCCTTTTGTGCACTGGGCCAAAGACAAGGGAATGGGAGGGGAACTCTGGAGGAGAGAAGGAAGGCTTACATCTATTGTCTTGGTGTGAGTTCTTCAAGCTGGGACTAGAGGCAAGGGAATGGGAGGGGGAGCTCCAGAGGGGAGAAGGAAGGCATACATGGGCCTCCTTCTCCATTTCCTTGCCTTTTGTCTTGGCACTTGCCTGCCTTTTCTGTGCCTGGCAAAACATAAGAGAATGGGAGGAGGAGAATGAGGAGGAGCACACATGCACCTCATGAATAATCAAATTTGTGAAGGTCAAACCCTTGGGGGCACATGTGAAATGAAACAATCCAATACTTTATATAAGTAAACAAAAACATTGTGAACTTTTTAGAGATCACTTGAAAGCTTCTTCCAAAATGCATCCCAGGATGATTTTTGCTTCCTCCCCCTCCACTTTTGTAATAATATCAATTTTGGTGGCCAGATTTATAGATCTGTAAGGCACACAACAATATCAGCACAGAAGTGGCCAGAGGGTAGGTCTATGCAATAGCAAGGATCATGAGCCTTCTTGCTCCTATGTTGATATGGTACTACCGGTGGATGTAATTTCTAGCTGTGGTAAACTTGACTTGTTGTTTGTAGTGTGCCTTCAAGTTGTTTGTGTGTGTGTGATGTACTGTGAACCTAAGATGAAACAGTCACAGGGTTTTCTGCAGCTGAGAGTGTGTGACATGCCTAAGGTAACCCAGTGGGTTTCCATGGCCAAGTGAGGAATTGAACCCTGGTCTCCAGGGTAACAGTCCAGTGCTCAAACCACTACACCAGGCTGAGTCTCTATAGTCATTACCAATGTTGATAATTAATATTTTGGAAGGTGTTGGTTTTTTTTCTTCCAGAGCTTGGAAACATTGCTGTTTTAGAGTACAACTCTCAGATCCATCTAGACATGTTTACTAGAGATTTGGGGAATCATAGCCTAATACAATAATATTTGGAAGCTCTGTTGTTTTTTAATTTGTTTTAAGGATACTAACTACATTTCCTACATTAGCTCAATCTGTAAATAACCGTCATTCAGACAGTCCCACTCTGAAGATGGGATATAGGCATGAGGCTTTGCATAAGTATAGTTAAGTAATTTGAGATGCTGAAACAGGATTTCAAAAGTTGTAGAATCCTCATTACTGGGAAAATTGTACCCATTCAATATCTGCATTGCCCGCTGCTTTTAAAAAGTATAGAGATGCTCTCTGAGGTGAAAAAATTGTCAAAGAAAACTTGCCACGGAGATGCAAAAAACCCCCTCAGACTTGCCTTCATTACATCAAGGTGGCATCAAGACTTTACTCCCCCAAGAGGGCCGCATCTCTCTACCGTACTTGCCCTTGCAAATGTGTGTGTGTGCGTGCGTGTGCGTGCACACGCACTCCTCCTCAAACAACCACTAAGGAGGCATGGAATATTTCCCATTTAAAAAAAAAACCTCTCCTGCGCTTATATTGGGCCAGGATGCCCCCAGAATGTGATGGAAATACACCTCACTGCTCCTAGAGGACGTTTTAGTGCAATTAAAACAAATGGGAAAATTGCTTTTCACCCCTGGAGTACCTATGGGCTCCAGATATGGTGGAAATGCTTTCCATACCTCCTAGAGAGCATTTTGGAGCATTTTTTTTTTTAAAAAAAATTTTTAAATCCCTTTGTTCAGTCCTGCATTATAAGCAAATAATTAAGTAAACCCAAACTTCTATTTCCTATCTGTAACTTTTTTAAGTAGGAAATTAATGGGGTATGAATGCATCACCCTTTTCATGATGCACCACTGATGTGCATAATGAACATATAGTTAGCAATGCTGAGCGAATGGGGATACTTGGTAAAGGTGAGCTAGAGAGTTAGAAGTACAGCTTCTTTTGAGACAAAATAGAGTAAGTAAAGGAAAAGAGGAAGGACTCTAATGCAAGAGAAGCTAGGTTCTGATTTGTGGTGTAGTGCTTTGTAGCTGATGACAATGCTTGAAACCTGAAATAAGCAACACGGAGCTCCTGTCTGAAACAGGCACAGTAGCATGAAAGCTGTTGCCCTGTGGTGTGATCCCACACTGCTTTGGAATGTGTGAATGAGACAAATGTCTCAGTGAAGCAGGTCATAGGTCTTTTAGTCACTTATTCATTGGGACTCCATTTGAGCAGGATTTTGACTGAAGACACAACACCCATATTCTTCTCTCACAGTCATTCCTTAGCAGTGTAGAATTCTCTGCCACAGAAACAACTTCTGTGTTTCTTTGCATATAAATGAAGAAGACTCTGGTAACCATTTCAGGGAATGGAGTTTAGCCTGTGGGTTGCACCTCTTGTATTATATTTCAAACATTATTCCATGTCTTCAGCCACAATGCCGATCATATGGAAAAGCTTGAAACTTCTTCTTGGGAGACCAGTATTCAGCAGTATGACAGCTTGATAGACAATTTGCTCTAGTTATTCCTCTGCTTCTTTGTTTATGATCTATGTCCTTAACAAACTGGGAAAGTTAGAAATGAGCAACTTAATTTTTAAAAATCCAATCAAATGGATTTTGGAAATAGAAAGACAAGGTATCATGGTATCCCAGTTTTGTTCCTTACAGTACAATGTTGCTCATTCAAGAAGGCATGCCAAGTTCACAGTGTACAAAGATGTTAGTGGTAGCGTAGAAGAGCAGGACATGTATTATGTAAATAAAATGCATTGGACACTAATGCTTGTTATGAAATAGACTGTAATATTTGGCTAATGAGTTTCTAGGATCATAGTTCCCCATGTGTATTATCGTGTGTGGTAAGGTCTTACTGTGTGGTAAGGTCTTACTGAAGAAGGATGTCCTTCTTCAGTAAGTATAGCCAGATGTGTGTGGTGGTGGGGAGGTACTTCTTGATAGTACATCCTAGATGTGGTTTAGTCTGCCTAGAGTGATTTTCCTAGTACCTAGTCTTATATTCTTTTGGCACAGGACAAAGAAGTCCACCCCACAACCACGGATTTTCAAAACTCCAGCTTCACTTTAATTTGATCTTCCTCTGGTCATTGTTCAGATAATATTCTACCACCTGATATGTGTTCACTTGTGAGGAGGTGTGTACGCACACACACACAAACACAAACAGCTAACGTGAGAATATTTACCAAATAATAGGGTGAAAATTCTCTAAATAAATAAAAGAGAATTATAGGTAGGCTACACTGCCAAAGTACTTGAAGAAATAGAATATAATTTGCAGCACTATCAGTACAGGAATGGAAAGTGATCTTGTAACACTTTTGAGACTAACCAAGAGAAAGAAGTTAATGGCATAAGTGTCAGTAGCTGTTTACCACTCGAGTTAAAGTAGGCAGTATTAGAGAGGGGGTACTTTTGGTTATGTCATTCCGTATTTGGGACCCGTTCCCTAGATAAGCTTGCCTGATGCCACTTGCATGTCTTTGCAATGCCAGGCAAAGTTGCTTATTGCTTATTTGTTCAGATGTTAATAGCATTTTCCATAACTGCTTTCAGTTGTTGTGCTGGAATTTTACTATTTCTCCATGCTTTAGTAGATTTTGTTGCATTTTGTTCTATTTCATTTAATTGTACACCTCAGTGGAAGCTTACCCCACAAGATAGCCAGTAAATATAGGACCTGGTTGCGGAATACTTTTTTTTCCTGGGCAGGCCTGTTGTTCTTGGGGTCCAGAAATGTGCTTGCCAGGTTGCATGGCAAACTTATTTTTTAATGTCAGTAATGACATACAGCATCACTGGAAGGAACTATTGCATATTTCAGGATTTTGATATATTAAACAAAGGATGGGAACCTCCAAATTATGACCTGAATTCATACCCAATGAGATCACCATCTAACCTCTAAGCTTCTTCTATAGGCCTCCTTACGTTTTCCTCCCTAGCACTGACTTGAAGTAAGTTTGAGATTTCTTTACTCAGAGCAAAAAGAAACACAGCCTTTCTTGAGTGTACTGCAGGTTCATCCTGCTTTTACCCTGCACTGAAGGTTCAATGTTTATTACTTCATGTGACGAACAAAACAAAACAAAAACTTAAGAATTATGTCACAGTTTCTTTTTTTTTCTGCTACTGCTTCTTGAAGCCTCCTAGTTACATTTCAGCTTTGTTCCATGTATTGGCATTGCTAGGTCTGTGTTTGAAGTAAATTTTCTACAAACCAGTTAATAGTGCATAAAATGGAAGGTATTCAGTTTAATATTGTGTGCAATTATTTTTACAATGAAAGTAAAATGGTTTCATTTAATTGTTTATGGGGCTGCGATAACACTGAACACTTCTTTTGCATGCCTGTCAGTCATAAGAGCCAGTCTTGTTTTTGTTTTAATCATACCATAAGACTAGAAATTTTGGCCTGGGTTTTCATGGTCCTGTTTTCTGTGTAGGTGGAACAATCCAATCCAAACAGGAAATGTTGGTATGTAGTACAGGTGAGTAGGAAATGTGGCTTAGAAAATGTGTGATGTGTATTGGGGACCCAGGAGTCCCTAATACCAATCTCAAATCAGCCATGAATCCTCTACCCATTTCCAATCTACAGTAAAGTAAAAGAATTCAACCTTACATGGCTGCTGTAGAAGTTAGTAAGATATGTTATGTGCTTTGTTTTCAGCATTTCAGAAGAGTACTAAATAAGTACTAAATGTTATGATTACTTTCAAGCATTAGGGCGTTGGTGTTGTATTTTGTATATGTGGAGTTTTTTTTTCTGAATTGTGGTATTTTTAGTTTTTAGTGAAGCTCAAAACTGAAGTATATACATTAATGTAGTTGAATAATTTCAGATAAAACTGAGGCTAAAGTAAAATCAGCTGGACTAAACAGAGTTGACAGCACCTTTCTGAGTGATGAAATTGCTATTGATTTATGACAAATACCAGTAAAAGCAGTCAGGGGCTGTTTTGCTGCTGTCACTTGAGAACTGAAAGTAGGCAGGTTTTGTTATCAATCATCTCTTGTCGGTATAAGACAGCAGCAAGCTGTTATAATTGATTTGATGGCTACATCCAACTTGAGCTCTTGTGGGCACCATGGATTGTCACAGGGCAGTGATGCAAAGAATTGACATGGAAGCGAAATGACATGACTCCTCAAAGGCAAAGTTGTATGTGCAGGAAATGTTGATCAAAATACTCTTCATGCAAGGGGGGAAAATCTGAATACCATTAGACAAGCCATCTAATGTGCTTGTCTTTCACACTGAAACAACTTTGTCCCCAGTTGTAAAGTTTGCTCCCCAAAAATATATGCCTATCACTATTGCTTTCAGAGAGTATGTCCAGTGTAGAGAGGATTGGGTTTTTTTTTAACTATTAAACTAAATTCTTATAAGCCTTTTCTGAAACTTCTTCACATCTCTGACTTCTTAAGTTATTTTGTGTGTTATGAAATCCTTGGTAATGGGTATAGTTCTGCAGTGGTTGCAACACAGCCTATACGATAAAAAGAATTTGTTGCATGTGTGATTCAAATAATGTAGTTGTATTACTTGACAAACCAGGATATTTTTTTTAAAAAAAGATAGTTTTTTAATCAGTATAAATGTACATTAAAAGCAGTGACCCAGTAATAAGAAAAGGAGATTCAAGAGCAGTGAAGTTTTCCTGTGAATTGTAAACATATTTTCCAAGGAAGAATAAGTGGAGTCATTGCTAGGGCGTACCATAATTTTTAAAAAGAATGTTTGTATGGTTATTCTTTGGGGACCTGGAAACTCTCTAAAGGGAACCAGAAAGAAACTCAAGCTGTTTACACAGTGATACATTTGGGAACATTATGTAAAAAAACATACTTTTTTACAGCTTGTGCTTTTTATGAGCAGCACGATAGTTATAACTTTAGTGAGCAGTTTTATCATAGTTTGTTTTATGATACTCATTTTTATTGCTATTTTATACCTATAAATTGTCTTAGAACCTTATCACTGAAGGCGTGACATATATTATTCTAAAAATAAGTATATGCAGAGTTTTGGTATGAGTACATACTTTTTTAAAGATTTTATAAGCTTCATCCAGGTTTTTTTTAACCAGGTTTGTGTGAATTCTGCAATAAAACATAGATCTAGCTAAAATATACTATCCAAATGCAGAAGGATTAACTCAGTGTACACTTTATTTCTTGTTTTAATTTTCTCCCAAACAGCAGTTTATAGCCTGAAACATATTAAAATATTCATACTGAGTTCATTCAATTAATTTTCCATTCAGTTTCCAGGATGCTCTCAGACAAGAGAATGCATTGACAAGTTAGTTGCTCCAGTTATGTAAACAAGAGTCTTCAACTTTTTCATTTTATTTTGAATTATTCTGAGCATCTCTGTGGTTTAGTTGCAGAAGAAGGCATGTTAGCATTTTTTTAAAAAAAAATGATAGAAAAAGATGACATAAGAAATGTGTTTGGGAATAAATTTGACTGTTGTCCAGAATTCTAAAAGAGACCAGGATAAGGTCCAAGTGTAGACTCTGTTGGTCAAAGAAACAGATAATTTGGGCAATATAGGTGCAGTGTATGTCTGGCTAGTGAAGAGGGAGGAAAAAAGCCACCATTGTGGTCCATAAGAGTAAAACAAAATACAAAATGAATGAGTAGGCCCCTTTACTATGACCCACCATGTTTGTACAGTATTGTGCAAGGTTTCAGGCTCTCCCAAACTCTTCATCAAGCTAAGTGGTAAAAAAACTAGGGAAGGGGATACTCATGGAAGTCCAACTATTTGGCTAAATCAGATATATGAAAAGTATGGACCTGGGCTACATGCAACTCCACCTATCTTTTTTCAGCCATCAAGTCTCTATTAGCCTTTGAAGACTTTTTTTTTAAAAGAAATGGCACCAAAATTAATCAGTACAATTTTCAGTCAGTGTGCTTTGGCTCTAAAATTCAGTGGCAAGCTGCCAAAGAAGATGCAGCCATAACTGCTGACTACCATAACTTTCCTTCATCTCAGTGGTGGTGTCGGCAGCAGGCTGGGGTCGAGCAGGGGAGGGTCAGGAGTCACAGGAGTCTCAGCTGTGGAGGCCCCTGCCAGCAGTCTAAGGTAAAATACAAAGAGCCCTTGCAGCAGGTATAATGAAAGTAAAGAAAGGGTTACTTCACCCAGGGCTGGCAGAAGGCGGGGCTGGCAGAGTCTCCGGACGAAGGCACGGTCGGGGCAGGTGTGGCTGGAACCAGGCTCGGACAGACGTGCCACGGAGGGCCAACGGTTGTTGCTCCATGCCTGCCGCTGCCTCTTGCTGGCCTTAAAGGCCTCCAGGGCCGGCGGCAGCCAATCTGACCGCTGGCTTGCAGCTGCAAGCCCTTAGCCGGGCTCACAGCTGCGAGCCCTCAGCCATCTGCGAGCTGACAGCCTGCAGCCGCCACTCCAGCAGCCATCGGGAGTGGCAGGTGGCCTCCTTGGCCTGCCGCCGCCGCCGGAACATGGGAGGAGGGCCGGCAGCCTCCTCTGGATCGGGGCTGCGGGTGGGTGGTGCCCCAGACGGGGGCCTGAGTCCCACCCACCCTGACAGGCCGCTCGGACGCTCCTCCTCGGCGGCAACGGCGTCTGGGCGGCCCTCCTGGGTGGCGGAGGCCTCCGCAGCCTCTGGGCGGCCTTTCCCAGCGGTGGCGGCCATCGCGGCGTCCCAGGGATCGCCCGGGCCGTCCTCCAGGCCGGGGGCCGCGTCTGCAGCGGCCTCCTTGGCGGCGACGGCGTCCGGGCAGCCCTCCTCGGCAGCAGAGGCCTCCGTGGCCTCCGGGCGGCCTTTCCCGGCGCCGGCAGCCTCCGCGGCGTCCTGGGGATCGCCCGAGCCGTCCTCCAGGCCGAGGGCCACATTCGCAGCGGCCTCCGAACCGTCGCCGGGGGGGCCAGCCGGGCCGGAGGCCCCGACAGGTGGTGGCATCCCTTTACCATTCACTTTTTTTTTTTCTGGTCCAAGTATCTATGAACAATACAATCACTGTGTTCTGTAGCCACAGTCTAAGAAACTTAAGATCACGCGTGCAGCTTCACGTACTTCTCAAGCTGTGGGAATGGTGCCTCATATGTTGCATGATAATGACACTACTTACAAAAGACAAGGGTGTTCTGGTAAACCATCTCAACCACTACATTTTGGTCACTACAAAAGGTCATTGTAGATGGCATGGTTTTTGAAGGCTTCAGGAGAAGTGAATGGATATGTTCCTTTATAGATATGTTCCACAACAAAAAATGCAGGGGGAGAAAAGACAACGAGATAGGTTTGAATATCTTTTGGGGACATACTTCTTTGTAACTGGTCCAAGAAGCTTCTGGTGCATGTTCCTCCCTTTCTTCTCATCACAAAGATGTTGGTAAAAATTGGGAATGATGAGAATCCCTAGTGGCCCAGACAACCATAGTTCACAACCCTCTTTCTTTTGTCTAGCTGTCTTCTCTCAGACCTGGATCTACTAATTCAGGTTCAAGAGCACACTCTTCCAAGTGGATATTCTCTCCCTCTGCATCACTTCATTGATGCTTCACACTCTGCTCCTTGGATATAAAGATTTGCTGAGTTCTGGAAGCTGTTGCAAGTTCATCCTGTGGTTCTGTGTTTACTAGCCCATTGGTCAAATTATCTTGCATACCTCTACTCTTTAGCTATTTCTCCGTGATGCGCACGATCATTGTCTATTGTTCTCACAGCTCACAAAGTGTCCCCACTGGTGAATGGAGACAACTTTGCTTTACATATGTATATTTGGTCTCCATCATTTCAACACAGGAAGTGAACAATCTTTATGCTGTATACTCTGACCCACCACACCCGAAAGAGAGTTTTGGTACACCCTCATATTGACTTCCATTCAAAAGTGGTCTCCTAATTTCCAAGCAGAGAAATGTAAACTCTCCCACTGATTGGGTCTTCTCCCACTGCTCCTAGCAGGAAGGACAAAGAAAAACCATCCTATGCCTTGTGGGAGGAATAACCCCTGAAGGTCAGTCTTTCTTCTGTCTATAGTTCGTAGTGGATATGCTTACCATAGCTCTGAAGACTTTTACACAGCTGTTCTTAACCATCATTTCTAGCCTCTTCCTTTCTCTCCTTTCACTTCACTTAAAAAAAAATATCTTTCCCCACTCCAAGTCCTCTTCCTGCATTCACAGAGGGAATGAGGCATACAACCCAAGAGAACACCGATTCTTTGGTGGGTTGGATGAGAGGGCAGCCAGTGGACAGAAATTCCCTTCATGTTCTTGCAGAGCCCCAGCACCAACATTCAGCCTGTTCTGGGCCAGAGGTCTTGGAGGTGCACAGGAATATCAAGATGACTGTGCCAATGGAGACCAAGGGAGAAATGAGTAATGGGCCTCCTCCTGCCCTTATAGCTCAGCAGGAACTTACCCCTGACTTGGCAGCCTAGATCTAGGACCTGGTGGCCTGGGAAACAGCGGCAGCCATGAAGCTGCAGTTCAGCAGAGACTCCCAGAAGGCAGCAGAGGGGAGGATGAGTGCTTGCTCCAATTCTCCCTCCCCTTCACCATGGACACAGAGTGTCCAGGCAGCCAGAGAAAACCTACAGGCACCAGGGAAGTACATAGAAGCCATGACAGAACCTGCGATGACTCCATACCCAGTGACTGCATAGTAAAAGCATGGGAGGAGTCTGAGGCTTCCTATTCCAGGATGGGCAACCACCATCTTAACCACATAGTGACCAGCAAGAACAACTAAACCACCTCGGATCTGAGGGGAGGAGGCAGTGGTGGTTTTGCCCTCTGGCCCCAACTCCCCCCAGAAAGTGCAGGTAACACAGTTAGGTGGCTTCTTCAGTGGGCAAGGCCTACCCTGCCTACTCCTTGGAGGAGGAGTGATGAAGGGCCTTGATATATTGGTTCTGAGGATGAGGAGGAAAAGGGAAAGGATCCTGCCCACAATTCCCTTTGCCTTTTTCACATGGCAGATTTCCCAATGTTTGTGAAGAAAACATTTAAAGACCTAGGTTTACCTCTCCCAGCAGAGGAGACTCATCTTCAGGACCCAGAGATGCCTCAAGTCACTGAGGATCATTTTCACCCTGCAGCTCCCTCCACTAGAAATGCTTTTCCTCACTAACCTCATGGCAGTGATGTAGACTTGAGTCAATAGACTCTGACTCAAGTCAAATTTAAGTCGCTTCAGTGACTTAACTTGGACTTGACTTGACCATAAATGATACACTGACTCAACTCGACTTGAGACTTGTATATTTTTAATGACTGACTTGCTGTCCTTGGTTCAATAACATAACACGTTCATCCAGAAACCTTATGACTTTGAACAACACCTCCATCTCTTTTTGCCTACTGGTCACATGACAATCTGTCGCAAGCCCGAAATGTGGGTGCGTTTCTCAGGGGAACAGCAAGTGGGTTAGACAATGGGTTTGAGGTCTGCTCAACAGCCTGTCCCCAGTGCATATCAGAGGAGCCTTCTAAAACATTTCCTAAGAACAAAAGACAAGACTCACCCCCAGAATACAGGGTGCATTTCTTAGAGAGGAACGGCAAATGTGTTAGACAACGGGCTTGAGGAAGAAGGATCGTTCCTTCTAAAGCAGTGGTTCTCAACCTTCCTAATGCCATGACTTTTTCATACAGTTCCTCATGTTGTGGTGACCCCCAACCATAAAATTATTTATTTATTATTTACAATGCCTCCCCCCGGCAAAGGCCGCCTCGCCAGCCAGGAACGGGGGTGGGGGAGGGCAGGGAGGGAAAGAGGAGCCGCACGTCTTCCCCAGGAAAAAACTCCCAGAGCCCTCCCGGGCTCTGCTTCTGCTTCGCTCTGGTTTCCGCTGGGGGGGTAGTGTGGGAAAAGTTTCCAGAGTGTCGACCCTGGCCCGGGGGGGAGGAATCCCAGCACCTTTGTCTTTTGTGCTGGGCGCAGCTCGCCCCCCCCGGAAAAGCACTGCCTTGCAGCCCCCTGGCCCTTCTGCAGCGCCCCCCTCCGTGGCAAGGAGGGGGCCTGCCCCCCCATGCTGCCACCGCCCCCTCCAAGCTGGCCCATCAGATGGGAGGTTCTCCCGGTAGCGGAGAAGGGGAGCGATTTCAGTCCCTTCTGAACAGGGGGCAGGAGGATGCAAGTGCGTGGCTCACGCTTGCGCACCACCACTCCTGCTGTGGCGACACTGTGGCTGCACACGCTCCTGCCAAAGGGGGCAGGAGGACGCGAGTGCGTGGCTTGCGCTTGCACACTACCACCGAGGAGGGAATGGAGCCTAAAACCATCGGAAATACGTATTTTCCGATGGTCTTAGGTGACCCCTGTGAAAGGGTCGTTCGATACCCCCCCCCAAGGAGCCGCGACCCACAGGTTGAGAACCACTGTTCTAAAGCTTTTGAATCTTCAGTAATGGGGAGTAAGATAGGATCCTGTTCCCCACTTCTGAATCTGCAGATGGCAAAATTGCAAATGTGGAGAGCCGACTCTGCTTAAATTATTAAAACTGACTTTATTTCACTCTGTCCAATAATTCTGGAACTTGGTTGGGGTATAAAGTTGGTTTCCAGACTTGAGACTTGACTTGAAAGCATCTTCAAGGAGACTTGAAAGTATCTTTCAAGGACTTGAGACTTGAAGGTAGAGACTTGAGACTTGACTTGAGACTTGGAGTAAAAGACTTAAATACATCACTGTCTCATGCGTGTGTGAAAGATGAATGGAGTAAGCCAGCAGTGAATAGGCTTAGCACTATTAAAAAGCTGTACAATCTCCCAAAGACCGTCACGGATAAGCTTTAGATCCCTATGGTGGATGTCCTCATATCTGCCCTTATATCCTTGGCCATTTTTTTGCAGAGAAGGTGAGGACAAATTGAAATCTCTGAGGACAGGAGAACGGACACAGTTCTCAAGAGAGCACCTGAGACCATTAGCACCCCAGCCTCTGTTGCCATTAGCACCCCAGCCTCTGTCTCCATGGTAGTAAGGGTCTCCCTACAATTGACTTGGGACTTGTTCAAAGAGGTTCCTTCTGGGGAAACTACCATTTGACAGGGCCTCTTCAAGCTGCTGAAGACCACAGCCTATTCATTAGATGGCACACTGGACGCTGTGCAGTTTCGCACTAGGAATCACCAATGGTAGCAGTCAGGCATCAGCTCTGGCTAAAGCACTGAAACATGGATGCCAAGTCGAAACAGAACCTGACCTTTGCCCCGTTCTTGGGGGCCAAATTCTTTGGGGAGTTCCTAGAGCCAATGCTGGAAAGAATAAAGACAAGGGGAAAAAAAGAGAATAAAGACAAGGAAAAAAAAAACATTAGCCTCATGGAAAAAAGAGAAAAAATAGGAAGTGTTTTATGCAGGATCGCTTTTCATTTCTTGTATCCAAACCCCACTTCTCTTCCACCCCTAACTCTTCCTTTCAGTCCAGAAACTCCAGATCCTACAGGATGCAATGAGGGGAGCAACAGTTCCAGAGCAAGTCCCAGAAAGCCAACATCATGGGCAGATGATAGCAAGTAAGCTACAAGGCGCAACAAAGGAACCAGAAGGCATGATGCTGTCCCACCAAGTAGGGAGCAAACTTTGAGAGTTTGGGCACATGTGGGAGAACTCCACCTCTGGCCACTGGGTGCTGAATACATTAAGGCATGGATACCAGGTAGAGTTCTCATGTCCACCATGCAATGTCTGGGTTGCCTCTGCCAAGTCAGGAAACCATGCAAAACATGGCCCCCTACTGAAAACTATAAACCACCTTCTTAACATAGGGGCTATATAAGAGATTGCTCTTTCTCAGAGATGCAGAGGCTGTTACTCTATCTTCTTCCTCTTGTCAAGAAAAATGGCAAGTGGAGAGCCATCCTAAAGCATGTCCTACAAGCTCTCCAACAAGTGGACTTCCTGTCATCTCTGGACTTCTTGGAGGTGTATATTCACATGCCCATCAGTCTGGCGCACCACCAGTTTCTTGTGCTTTGCATATGACAGCAGACACTTCCAATACAAGGCACTCCCATTTGGTGTATCCTCAGCTCCTAGGGTCATCAACAAAATCAAGGTGCTGTTAGTAGTACACTGGAGAATAGTCGCACTGCACATCTATCCTTACCTCAACAATTTGCTGATACGCTTGCCATTGTGACAGAAGGCACTATGGGGAGTACAGATGGTCCTCTAATCCTTGAGTCAGCATAATTTCCTGGTGAACAACACATACAAAGGGCTCTAACATAATCTCAGCAGATTCAGCATCTGGGACCCAGGATAGACACCACCCTGGGGACTAGCTCCAGGACCACATCAGCACAATTGCCAATGCCATCAATATCATCCAGGGAACTCCCTGACCAAGTCTAACCTGTCTAGCTCAGCTGCAAGGCCTGGTGGGTTCAATGACAGACTGTCTGCCCTGGGCTCATCTCCACGCCAGACCCCAGCAGCGGATTCTCTTTCCACATCAGGAAGCCATCACACAAGGAAGCAGCAGACCATCCGTGTGCCTCAGGCAATCAGGGAATCCCTCAACTGGCAGACTTCTCCAGCCATCAACAAGGGACAATCCCTTTGAAGCCGAGAGAAGATACAAATAACAATGGACACCAGCCTCTGGATAGCCCACTACAGTTCCCATGTAACATAAAGCAGACGGAACCAGGAGGAACTGGGGCACAGAATCAACTGGTTAGACTTCAGAGTGGTCAGGCTGGCTCTCCTCACTTTGGTGGACATCCTCCATGGCAAGGCAGTCCTCAACAGGACAAACAACATCAGAGTGAAGGCCACCTGAATTATGAAGGTGGGACAAAATCATGCTCCCTGATGTCAGAAGCCCAAGAGTTCCATAAAGGCCAGGCACCTTCAGACCATCCTGAATTCAAGAGCAAGCTGGTTGAGTTGGATGAGTATTGACCAAGGGGAGTGGAGCCTCCATGCAGAGGTCTTTAACCTGGTTGTGAGGGCCGTGGGTGGATTTTTTTTTTTTTTTGTATCTCCAGTAAACACCAAGGTTTATCTCAAGATAAACCAGATGAAGGGGTCCAAAGGCATGGATACCCTCACCTACCATGGCTCCTAGGGCTGCTTTATGCCTTTTTGCCAATCGCTCTGTTCTCCAGAGTAATGGGGAAGATCCAGAGGGTGGAGGCCACAGTGATACTGGTGGCCCCAGTCTGATCCAGGAGGGCGTAGTTTTCTGAGATTGCTAACATGTAGGAGACCTTCATTCCTCTGCCGATCTGTCAGGAGTTGCTCACTCAGGGATAGGTCTGCCATTGCGATTCAGCTTAGCTACATCAACACGCTTGGAAGTTGGATGGGCCATGCTGATAATGGCTACTCTGACAAGATCATAGGCACTGTAATGAATAACAGGTTGTCTTCATAATTATTTCTGCTTTGTGACAGTTCCACTCTTTAGGAAATTTTACATATTTCTAACTTAAGAAACTAGTTCCCTGAGCTTGGAGGTTGATGTGCTGTTCAGTTATGGGAACAGAAATGTTAAGCATTTTAGAATAAAGTTGATACCACATTTCTAAAATATGCTGAATTCTGTGTTTCATGTTTGTTCTGGGCAAAATTAAGCACTGAATGATGTCAAATGGCCTCTTCTGCAAGTTCAGAAGCTTCTTGCATGATTATAACATGAAATTCTAATTATTTGCAGTAGGAATGTAAATAAGGTGGCACCAAGCCTTATTTGCAATGACTAATGAAAGCTGTTGACTGTAATCAGAAAGATGCAGAGCAACAGGGGCAATTCATTAGGAAAAATGTGGCTGGCAAACAGCAACTGCATGCCAGTTCAGACCTTTCTGTTTTTATATCAAAATATATACTGTATTTGTTGTTGTAAATGATGATAAATAATTCCCTTTATGAGGAAAATTAGTGATGATAAGACATTGCTGCACAGTTAATCCTGCCAGCTTTTCTGAAATACCTACAGGGTATGTGTCATTCTTGGCTTTGCTATGGATAGCTAAAGATGTTTGCCATATTATATTGATTAAAGACATTTTAATTGTAGATTGCTTCTTTTGGGTTGCAGTTCAGTATACTAAACACTTGGTTAAAGTCTTAGTTCAAGCAATATGCATGTACTTCTAACTTCTGAATTTAACCAGTTCTTGCTCTGTTGCTTACATCCTAGATGTAAGTTGTATTTAACCCACAAATTTTTATTGCATGTGTGACCTTATTAAATACCAAGAATACTCAGATCATAAAAAGTTCATCTGGAATAGAATTTTGAATTTGTGAGTCTTGTATTTCTGGATAAAAAAGTATGACTGTATTTCTAGAAGAGGAAATAAGTATTTCTTAACTTTTATTTCTCTAGTACCTTTTCTGTAAAGAACACTCTCAAATGGCAAATGGTCACGTAAAAATACCCTTGACTATGAATAAATCAGACCCAAACAACCAGTCTCTTAAACAGCAGGCCTCCATGGTATATGGCAAATCTGTTTTTTAAGTCTTATTGTGCTATATTAGTAAAATATGTGCAATCAGTCTAGCTGATTTTTTAAAATGTTAGATTTTTGAAAGATATGTCTAGCATAGAATATAATTTGGTGCAAGTCAAATGGATGTTTCATCACTAATGACATGTCTGTGACTAATTATTGATTAATGGAAATAAACTGTAGGCTGTATCCTTTCCCTAATGTATGCGTGGCCATTCTTAGAAAGATAGGCTAGCATTCTGTACTGCGGTTACGGATTCATAATTCTAGGTTACAAAACTGCTCCATATTCACTAACGCTACATAGTCACAATCATGACACTATTGCCGCAATTGTAAATGCTGACTATATCAAGCAAGAGCTGCATTCGAGGAATGTTGACAGTCAGGGCTTAGGAGGATGACATTTCCATTTCCACCAGCAAGCAAGGCTACAATAATCAAAAATAATCTTGTCAGAATTCCTTGTTGCAGCCCTGCTCACTGGTTAGGGGATGTGTGTGTATGGTAGGTAGGTGATGTAGAATATGGCCCATAATACTGAACTAAGCAAACCCTTGATCTGATTCAGCAAGAACATTCTCATTTCTTACGACTGAACAGCAGTTTGATACAGTGTGGAAACCGGGATACGGCTTTTTAAAGAAACCTAGGTTGTTGTGTTTTAAATAAGCATCCTGACTTGCATTTCTAGCAATTCAGTTATTGATATTATTTATTGCTACTGCTAATACATTTTTCTGAGGATTTCAGGGCAGTGTTGCAATGTTCTTTGCTGTTCATTTTTCTCTTTACAACAACTCTGTGACATGGTTTAGGTTGTGAATGTGAGTGGTCCAAAATCACTTGGTATCCAGAGTAATAAAGTAAGTACCACTGTTTAAGTGCTGTATTCTGGTGATGGAGTAAACTCTAATTCACTTTTCAAAGGACAAGAAAAAGAGCTTATTGCTTCTTGTTTCTGATTTTAATGAATTGCCAAAGATGCATGAGTGATTGTTTATTTATTTAACTGGACAGCTAGAAGGAAGATCAAGTTTCTATGGTTCTTAAGAGGAGTGGGTACCCTATTACACCTGTTCAGTTGATTCAATCTGACATTTGATAGAGGATTATACATTGGCTCTGGGTATTTCCTGAAGTCTTCCCATTTCAGGTTGTTGACCGAAATGGTATATAGTTCGTTTATGGCCAGACACAGTTTTAGGTACTATAGCTTTCCTTCTACACACATTGTTCTTACTATAGGAGATAATATGTGATACTACCATTTTGCTTGGGAGATAAACATGCATATGTACATATATGTAAAAACAAATAATAAAATGTATAGCGAGTGCAAGTAGAGCATTCTCCAATTTAAAAATTAATATGAATTGATTGATTATAAACAAGTTTGCTTTGTTTCCTGGGTGGTGCAATGAGTTATCTTGTTGTCATGATCTAGGAAGGCAAGACATGTGGAAGGTAGTTTATTTAATAGTCAATAGTTCCATCTCTAGTTCCTTTCTTTGTCTCATCCAGAGTACTACTCTTTGCCTAACAGCTCAAAACTTCTCCTGTTATCTGCTTTTACTACTTTAATTTGCTCTCCTCTTTATTCTTAGCTCTCAGTCTTCAGCCTTTCAATTCTTTCATTTTCCAGATCTACTATAGCCTCCTGGATCAAAATGTGCTTGTCCACAACCTATGATACCATTTCTCATGCCTATGTCCACTGACATCATCTGCAGAATGTTAGAGCAGGGATCACCTCAGCTGTGTTCTTCCCCAAAGTTCCCCTTTCAGAAGTGTGTTGCAGCTGCTTCAGAGTGTGTGCAGTAGATTCCTTGAACTTCAGTGTCTTGCCAGAAGGTAGTGACTACTGCAGCAGTGCCCCCTCTTGATTTGGCCCAACTCCAAGTGTGATCCTCAGTGCACCATGGTGGCCAACTCTGAAAAAGGATAGCAGGGAGGAATGGGGCCTAATGAGAAGAGGGGGCACTGCTGCAGCAGGTGCCACCCCTGGCAAGACACTTGAAGTTGGAGTGAGGGATTACTATTGGTAAAATAAGCCAACACACAATTCAGACGAAAGCATTTTTGCTTATGAATGGAAATGAGGAAGTGTCCTCAGGATCTGTTTTAGATGGGTTCCTTCCAACCCCCCTTTTTTTTTCTTTCAACCCCCCCCCATTTCGTTTTGGGTTTTTTGCCTCTTTTCCCTTCCTTCCCTCCTTTCCACATCTCAGTCTTCTCTCCTCCTGATGAAGAAGAAAGAAAAGGGGAAATGCTTGAGTGTTTCTGATAGTACACTGAACTGCTCTCCACTAGAAAGGAGGAGAGGGACAGAGAGAGAAAAGACAGAGAGAAGAAGAAGTGCAAAAGCTGGCTGGCTGACTGGCTGGCTGATAGCTCTGCTGTCCATTTCACATCAGAGCAGCCATGTGACAGGAGAGTGCAGGCCCAGCTAGTCAGCCTGCCTGCCTGCTTCTTTTTGTCTTAGTTCTTTTCATGTTGCCACTCTGTTTCGGGGAGGAGACAGGCTGAGCAGCCTTCAAGCCTTTTGCAGACCCCTGGTGAGGGCATTATGGACCCCAGGTTAAGAACCACTGTTGTAGAACATTCATAAAACAGCTGACAGTCTCTCACTTCTTAGCTAAAAATTTCTCCAGCTCTTTCAGAGTTACTGTTTGTTGCTTGTTTGCATCTCTGACTAATCTCCTCCTTACCATTTACTGACTTGTTAGGTAGAGTCGAGGTTGAGCTGTTTTTACTAATAAGACAATCATACTGGATAATATGAAATTGGAACTTGTAAAGTTACTTGTGCAGCTGGTTTTCTGCATAGTATTCTGATTTTAACATCTATGGGAAAGTTTACAATGAGATTCTCTGTTATTTAATGTTTTTGGAACACAGCCTTATTGTTTAAGAAATACAGGAAATGCTCAATAGAAACTCCCATACTTTAATTGTGAATTGTGACATTTAAGCAAAAAAGGACCTAGAAAGCCCTAAAGATGTACCTGAATACTTTTTGCATTCTTGGATGAGTTTAGACAAGCTAACCTACTTACTTAGAAAAAGGTTGAAATGTGATAGGACATAGACTTGATGAGGATGAGGATTTTAAATCACAACAAATGGTTGAAATGACATGTTGGCAGCCTGATCAAAAAGAAGATGTAACACAATTACTACAAGAGATGACCTGTGACTTGGAAATCATGTTTCAAGGTGAGATAAATACACAGAAAGTGATGGAGAGATGTAATACAGCTGATTTCGGAAAGATGAAAAACACAAGGGGTGTTAACTGAACCAACAATGGTGAAACTGAATGCTCAAAACTATGGTGAATTGACATCATTTTGGAGAATTTATGACAAGTGACCTGTAAGTTGACAAGGAGTTTTCTTTGGAAAAAAATGAGAAGAATAACTCACTGATCGACCTACTGGTGGACAGATTTCCCAGATATTTTTTTCGGTGGGGACAAACTTGAAGAATTATTTGACAATGACAAAGATAGCCCTTGCTTTTTTAAAAAAATTATTAATCTTAGATTTGTTGTTTTTACTATTGCAAGAAGAATAGTTGAACACTTTTAGTTTCTTTGTTGCCTTTAAGATATTTATTATACAGAAAATTATTATTTTAGGTATTACCAATGTTTAATGTAGAATAGAATAAGAATAAGTTACTAATGATTAACTGTTAAGCAACTATTAAGTTTTGAAATATGACTATTAAATAATTTAGAATTATTATTAACTAAGCAACAGAATCAATTTGCATTGCAACCACAGCAGCAGAAACTGGCATCTGTCAAGTTTGATTTTACTTGTTTTCACATTTACACTTTTGAAGTGCAAAGTTCATTCTATTTCTATATAAGGATGTGTTTTTTTCCAACTCTAAACAACAAATTTTTCAAAATATGCACATTTTTATGTGTATTTTTAGAAGCATCAAGTCTAGCAGTTTCATACTGGTTTGGATTGTGTGGTAAGTTTTTGGAGAAGATCCCCAATTCCCAGGAATAAATTTATATATATATGATAGTTGTGTTTACACCTAAGGGTTGTACCATGGCATGGAAAAATGAAAGAATATCCCACATATATCTGGCTTTACTGAGGTTTCCCATGGCTTGAATCAGTGAAGGGCCATTAATACTTCAGATCCAAATATTAAACCACATGTAGAGTATTCAGCAGTAAGAATGTGGATTTGGTCTGCCTTTAGTCTAGTGTTCGTCTGTCCTCTAACCTTAGGCACAACAGATGTCTTGTATGGACATTAGATCTATGTATTATTCAGCGAGGACCAGCTATATCCAGCAGCCTCCGCATAAGTTCCACTTCAGACTTAATTATTTTCCTTTGTGATAACATTCCGTCTGTACAATGATGCTAAAGATTTCAATATGTTTTCATAATGAATCATGCGGATTAACTTTCATATTACAGACTGCCATTTCTACTGCTTAGTCATTAACCAGCAACAAATTGGTGGTCCTGTCATCTGTTGCTATATCTTTTTTGTATATAGGGATACCAGAACTATGCTGATGTTACAAGATTTTAGATGCTGTTCTGAGCACATCTCTGTTGCTCAGTGTTGTTGGGATTTTATTTATTTCGACTGTGTTGTATGTCTGTTGCAGAGACTATTAGCATGTAATACGGTTTTCCACTATCTTCTAGGCAGAATAGGTGCTTCACTTCCTGTACGGTGATGATTACTCACATTTGGTCTTTAAAAGCATATTCTTAAGTTTGTTATTTCATGTGTTACCAGTGATTTGATTTTGCATCCTGTGGGTTTTATTTATGAATTTTGTTCCATGATCTGCATACTTTGATTTTTTTAAAAAAAAATTGGTTTCACCACTTAATTTTCAGTGGTGAACTCATACTGGACATTTGAACACCGTCTTCTGAAGTTCCTTTATGCCTGCTCAGTGGAGAGGAACTCACCCAGTGTAGATTGCTGGCTATGGTACTTAAGAAGATGAGATGAATCCAGTGAGACTGAGGAAGATCATCTTGGGTGATAGATTACTGTATACCCTGCTTTTTCCCAGATTAGGGCTCAATATGGCTTACAACAACTGAAAAAGACATTGTTAAAACCCACAGATTACAAAAGTTAAAACTTGTAGTAAGATTTTGTATTGTTTCTTTTCCTTTACCCTTGGAGGCACATTTTGATTCTTTCCCTTAGGCACTACAGTATCTTGGGCTGTGTTTGTCAAAACTGCAAGAGGTTGTAGGTTTTCAGTTTTGTCTTTTGGGGTTTCAGTGTGGGGTTTCTTAATTTTTGTCCGGAATGTCTAAACTGTTCTGCTGGTTCCTGAGTTGTGGTTTTACCTTTTTTTTTTTTTTTAAAAGCTATTTCATATCAGTAATTTTCAGCCCTCATTTCAATTAACAGGGTGTGTTTTCTTTTGAAGATAATAGAAATTCAGTAGACCTACCTGTTTACATTAAAATTGAGAAAATAAAGAATTTTGTCAAATTCAATTTAACATTATGGGGATTACTGCACTACAACAGCCCTTTATCTATAGTAGTGTATAAAAGCACTTTGAACAGTGCATCAATTTTCACAGCCATTTAGTAGATTAGAAAGCAATTGTAAGCAAAATAAAACCCACATTAACTCCTGTCAACAGCCTGCCTTTTTCTCAGTTATGGATTGGTTTGAAATAATGGTGAGGTCTGAAGTGATTGTATCAACAGTGCAGATGTATTATAAATATGAATGAATTCACTGTAAGGGAATTCAGAGTTATACAGCAGATATTTGTCCTCTATCTGTATAGCAGCTTTCATGGTTTTTTGGGTTTTTTCACTTAAGAAAAGGAAAGCTCTGACATAGGAGAACATGTCACTGTCGCTAAGAAACAATTCCTTATGTTTTGAAACAGTAATTATATCTACTGACAGCTTTTAAAACTGTACTTAGTTTTTTGTTCTAATAATATTCTAGTAAAAGCTGTCTGATGTTCTGTATGCAGTCAACCAAATGGTTATATAAATATAATCAAAGGTCTGTTGTTTTTGAAAATGAGCATTTCTCTAAACAAATGATTGTTCTGATACATCATTTTTGCAACATTATTTTTTAGTGTCGCTGAAAAAGCAATTAGAGTCACTAAAAAAGGACATTTTATCTAAGCAGAAAGAAGTCAATTAGCTTAAAGGCAATTAAAATAGAATTGACTTTTAATCACAGATGGAAAATCACCTGTATTTAATGTTGAAGGTCTTTTTATATAATTTAAAATAAGGTTTGCTTTTGGAAAAAGAAAAAGAATGTATCTCTCCTGTTTTTCTGTGGGTGAATTTAGAAGAGGGATCTTTAAAAAAAAATACTGAAGAGGGTACCAGTGCATATCTTTTTAATTGCTTGCCTCAGTTAGAACAGTAATTTTCTTTCAGATAAGGGACATTTCTCTCCTGCTAATTTCCTCTTTGAAAAAAAAATAAAAATAATAAAAGCTCTGACCTTCAGTAAAGTTTTACTCAGCAAGGAGTGTCTCTCTTACTACAGTATATATAATCACAGATTAGCTTTTCTCATTAGGAGAGACTAATATTTCACCCTTAACTACTTCAATCAAGTGAGAAGACTCAACTGTTCTTAGATTTTTAAAAAAATCAACAGAAGCTTTACTTCATATGCATGAAATAATACAAAAAAACAAAGACCATAAGTCAAAAATAATTTCCCAAAAGTGTTAGAAATTGCTTCCATTAGATGTGTCATATCAGTTCCTGCACTGTATTATTGAACTGGTTTGTGCCTTGCCTTTATAACTGCAAAGGCAAATGCAGCTACTGCATTACTAATAGCTTTGTCACTGCCTTTTTGTTTCCAAATAAATAGGATATATTTAAGACACAAGCTAGTATACTGAGCAATTCAAAAGTTAGACTGAACCTTAAGCACCTAGATCAAATGGGAAAAAGGGAGGTGTGATGCAGAGTCTCTCTTCCTGAAGCGCTATCCCTACAAAGGCTAATTCATAGCTGGTTTTAAGGTTATGTCCCTAAGAAGCTGGTCAGTCCTAGACTAGAACCTAGATCAGATAATAAGCTATGAAGTTTTAATGATAATAGGTCACTGGGGCAGTACAGTGATTTAGAGGGGTTTGAGAAACAACCTTCAACATGACATAAGGCACTGTTTGGGAGCAAAATGGATCAAACCCAGCATGTTCGTTGAGGTGTCTGCATGCACTGAAGGTTAGATTACAACTGTTGCATATTGAATAAAGATACTACATATGTTCACATGAAGCTGTGGTTAACGGTTCATGCTGAGCAGAATTTTTGTTCCCAGAAAGTAATAATGTTAATAATTAGAAAGCAATGGCTATGATTTGCTGGAAAATGAGAGGATGATTAAGGTATTTATCTTTTTATTAGCTACTGCTTTTTATGATACTTATGGAAATGCACTTAGTAAATTATTCAAACTGAATAAATTTTACATGAAATTCTGCCAAGAGCTAAAAATACTTCTGAATTAAGTCACAGATGTTTGTATTTTTCTTCAGGTGTTTGGCATTCTTAGTTTGATATCCTCTTTAGGATAATATTTCTTACTCTAAAATATTTAAATTTTAAGTCATATTTTGCAATGAGAAGCTCCAGGCTCTGGTACCAGCTAATTTGCTACTCATACTTTTATCCTGCTCCTTACTAAGGAAACTCTAACCATTTATGGGTGGTTGTGGGCCCTACATCTAGGTACTCATCACATTCATGGCAAACTGTTCAAAGTTCTGTATACTGTGTTCTCCTTTGCTTACTAATTACAGGGTGGGGATATTAGTTCATCTAGTTGATATCCATCTTAAATAGTTTTTTTAAAAAATCTAACATTTCTAATAATGATGAAATTCTTGATCTTTTACTGTGAAGCATCTGACCAAGTGTTTGCCCTCAAGGTGTTGCTTGTTCAACCATAAAAAGCAGGGCAGAAGTGCCATGAGCCAAACCAGTCCCAATGAAAGTAGAACTTGCAAAGACAGTTCAAACCCAGGTTTCAAATCCTGATTGTGTTGTGTGCTACAAGCTTGCCTTTCTAACCCAAAATTGCCGGACCAATTGCACATGAGAGAAGATGATGATTGTAGCTATATCAAAGTGATCCAAATTCACTGAGATATCTTTGTAAAGCAAGTACCCTTTCCATGCTGCTGTTTTCAGGAAGTTATTAAAAGCAAAATACGTTAAACTGGATCTTATTAAACTAGTGGACGTGCTATTATGGAAGTAATATAAATAGCAGGTTTAAAAAAACAAGAGTATTTTAGAATCATCTCCTAAAATTATTGAGATTTATTTATTTCCACAGTTTGTATGAACTGCCCAGATTGGTGAGCAATTAGAGACCATCCCTTATCTTACCCTACAAAGATCTTCTCTATACACTTCACCTGACAGAACATTAAGAGATTATCATGAGTCCCATCAGTGTTTTGTCATCCACAGTTAAGCAGTCAGCCTATTCGAGAGCCCTTTGTCAGTCCCATGGGAAAGCCATTATGGCTTTATCAACCCACCCCTTCAGTGTGTGAAATAGAGTATTAAAACACTAGCTTCTACTCCAGACAATTGTAATATGTAGAACATTGTACATGGTGCCCCAGACGGCCGTTCCTCTGTGCTACCCTCAGACGCTGTCTGAGTGACTCTGCTGTGATGATCCCTTCTTCAGGACTGGTAACAATTTCCATCCAATCTCTCTCTATCCAACCTTTCTTGCCTCACTTTCCAATAGTCTTATATGGTTCTTAAGAAAGTTTGACTTCTCAAGTGTTTGTCAATTCAAATAAAATACTTTGTTTAACTTTAACTGGAATCATCTCTATAGTTAGCACTGGAATCCATAGGTGAAAAGATCCTGCTGTTTCCCTCTTCTTGCAGGCCTCCTTTGAGCTATAATTCCCTCAAATTCTAAGGAGATGCTGGCATTGTGGGTGGACCCCAACATCCTCCACTTCTTAGGGTAACAGCTGGCAGGGATATCACCCTGCTCATCTTCTTTTCCCTATCGCTGTCAGTCTCCTACCGTCCAGTCCTTCCCCCTACTTCCCCACCTCCTAACACGTTTCTCCAGTCCCTCATTTCTCTTCCTGCACACATTGGAAACTTCATCCTTCTCCCAGATACTCAGACCAGGAAAGCTCAATTGGGTTTTAACCTTCCCTTCCCTCCCCCTTATATATTAAGGATAACATACTTTCTGGTCCCTGTACCCAATCATGCCAATGGCGGTTGCAATCTAGCAAGCTCTGCTAGATCATGTAACCCAGAAATGTTGTGCCTGATAGGGAGGGCTCTCCCTGTCAAGCTAGGGATTCCTCAATATATGGGGAGTCTGAGAATCGGGACCGGCAAAGTGTCAACTTGGGAATGGAGCAACTACAGCAGATCCTGAGGTTTCAGGAGAATCACGTGCTTTGGTGGAGCCAGGAGCTGAGGATTTCACCCCCCATTGAGACATTACATTCCGTGCATCCAGACCTCTTGTAAAATATATAATTTGATTTGCTTCCTCTTTGAGAAGCCCTGTGTTTGCAGCAGCTTGAACTTTCCTATAGCTTTAGAGCCTTCTTGTGTTGCATTTAAAGCAATAATACCTCTTTTTTGGATTGCCATTAGGACTATATATGAATTAAGTTTAAGTACTTAATCCTTTTTTCCCCTCTTCTACCTATTACTTTTGTTTTGGGATTTTTTTTCTTTTCAATGTTTGGATTTGGATATCAATTTTATTTTTTAAAAAAAATTAAAGGACTGGTCCTCCTTCCAGCATTTGACTGCTTGTGCTGTTTGGTTATTAATTAGATATTCTTGTGCCTCTGATTTGGATCATATTTATAGCTGTTTCATAGTAATAATGGAATAATACTCTGTTTTTATTACAAAGACAATCGTGCTTGATATTATGAAAATGGCTCTTGTAAAGTTATTTTTTCTAGTCTGTTTGCTTTGTGGTGCAGTGCTAACGTTAACATCTCTGGGAAAGCTAACATGAGATCTCCTGTTATCTAATGTTTTGGGAACACAGTCTTACTGTTTAAGAATACTGGAAATACTACATGGAACCCATCATGACTTTTAACTGTGGGTTGTGACATTCAAATTCAAAAAAATCAAGGAAGGTCGGAGGAGGTACCTGAATATTTTTTTTCAATTTCTTGGGTGAATTTAGACAAGTTAAACTATCTAGTGAGATACTTTGACATTTGAAGTACTTATGGCAAAACTGTCAGGACACTACAAAGATGGGCCAGATGAAGATGAGAATTTTAAAATACAACAGGTGGTTGAAATGATATATTGGCAGCTGGAGGGAAAAGAAGATGTAAAACCACTGTTGCAAGAGCTGACCCAAGATTTGAAAATTATGTTGATACAGAATGAGATAAATGCTCAGCAAAGGAGAGAATACAGCTGATGTTGAAAACACGAAAAGCATGAGAAATGGCACAATTCAACTTCCACCTATAAAACTGAATGGTCATATTTGAAGTATGAACAGACATTACTCTGGGGAATGTATGATGATTGTTTTGTGAGCTCACAAGAAGCTTTCTTTAGAAAAAAGGAGAACCACAATATACTGGTGGACTTACTGATCTATACACATTCCAGGAAAAATGTTCTTTTCGGTAAAGATCAACTTGAAGAATTGATTTTCATGTACAATGATGAAATACACAGATTAAGTATGACTGCCTTGATAAAAGGTCTTCTAGAAATACTTAAATATGATCCATTTCTTGGAAAAAAAGAACAAAGAAAAAGAGGAAGAAAGTGTTTGATAAAGAAAGAGGTTTATGATCATGAGGAGAAAGAAAAAATATGCATCTAATAAACAAAGTGGTTTAAGATTACTAGAAGAAAAATTATGAAGGGACTGAGAATATTTGATGATGACAAAGATAACATTTCAAGAGAGAAATAAAAGCTAACTCAAACTTTGCTATTTTTGCTATCACAGGAAGAGTAACTGGAGTTGATAGCTTTACTTGGTTGCTTTTAAAAGATACTTACCATATAGAACAGCGGTTCTCAACCTGTGGGTCGCGACCCCTTTGGGGGTCGAACGACCCTTTCACAGGGGTCACCTAAGACCATTGGAAAATATGTATTTCCGATGGTCTTAGGCTCCATTCCCTCCTCGGTGGTGGTGCGCAAGCGTGAGCCACACGCTCGTGTCCTCCTGCCCCCTTTGGCAGGAGCACGTGCAGCCACAGCATCGCCACAGCAGGAGTGATGGTGCGCAAGCGCGAGCCACATGCTCGCATCCTCCTGCCCTCTGTTCAGAAGGGACTGAAATCGCTCCCCTTCTCCGCTACTGGGAGAACCTCCCATCTGAAGGACCAGCTTGGGGGGGGGGTGGCAGCACAGGGGGCAGGCACCCTCCTCACCACGGCCCCTGCCCAACTCACCACGGAGGGGGGCGCTGCGGAAGGGCCGGGGGGCCGCAAGGCAGTGCTTTTCTGGGGGGGCGAGCTGCGCCCGGCACAAAAGACAAAGGCGCTGGGATTCCTCCCCCCATGGCCAGGGTCGACACTCTGGAAACTTTTCCCACACTGTCCCCCCCAGCAGAAATGAGAGCAAAGCAGAAGCAGAGCCCGGGGGGATTCTCAGAGATTTTTCCTGGGGAAGACGCGCAGCTCCTCTTTCCCTTCCTGCTTGCCTCCTGTTCCTGGCTGGCGAGGCAGCTTTTGCTAGGGAGGAGGCATTGTTAAGTTTTTCACACTTTGGAGGAGAGATTAAGAAAATCAGAAATCCTTTCCGTAGATTAGGGGATTTTTTGGAAATTACAGAGAACATGCAGTCTGTTTTAAGTGCAGCATATCTGATCCAATGGCATACCGTACTTCAGTATGCGGTGGCCATGGATACTTTGCTCCCCTTCCTCTCCACCTGTAGCCTTCCGTAGCCTCATAAAAATCTGCTTCAGTGGTTTTCCCTGCCCTTTGGGTGGATTTTTGTGATGCACAGGGAGTCTGCAGCCATAGGAAGCCATTGTGTGGGATTGTGCAGCCATAGGAAGCCATTGATGTGAATACTGCCCCCTTGTGATAGTAACAGGTATGTAAAAAAAACGCAATTTTATTTATTTGTAATTAGAAATAAATATTTCACAATATATAATTACATATTGTTTTTGTAATTAATCACTATGCTTTAATTATGTTCAATTTGTAAGAATGAAAATACATCCTGCATATCAGATATTTACATTACGATTCATAACAGTAGCAAAATTACAGTTATGAAGTAGCAACGGAAATAATTTTATGGTTGAGGGTCATCACAACATGGGGAACTGTATTAAAGGGTCGGAGTCTTAGGAAAGCTGAGAACCACTGATATAGAAAACTATTGCGTTAAGAGCTACTAATTTTAATATGAAATGGAATAAGAATACATTAGTGATGACTAATATGTAAGATATATTAAGAAAGAATCATATAATTGGTGTTAAATTAGTAGGTAAGGAGTCAAGTTTAAAAACAACTTTGTTAAGAAATGATATTTTGTAATAGAGTCAACCTCCTAGGAAGATGGTGTGGACCATATTGGACTAATTGTCCATCTTGCTCACAACTATCTGCCTAGCTTCTGGCCCTCCAGGATATCAGAAAAAGATCTCTACCATTGTTTGATACTTGGTCTCTTAATGAGAGGAACCAGGAACTGAACTTGGGACCTTGTGCATGCAAAGTAGATGTTTTGATACTGTGGGTCTTTCATAGTTCAGTAAAAGCTTCTGCAACTTGATTTTAGCTTTCAAAACAATAGCTGTGGTAGTCTGTTGCAAGAGGGCAAACAGAGGGAGTTCAGTGATTTATTAAAGAATAAACAAATTGATTATGGAACTAGCTTTCATGGACTATGTGGTCTGTAATCCACCTTTTAATTCAACTGTCTTTCAGGTGTCACAAGACTTTCTGTTGGTTTTGATTTCATTGAGACTAAAGAAGAATGGGTAGAGGGACATTGTAACATCAGGTTTTGCTCATAATCAGAAGTGTGTGTGTATAACCAGGCATGGGGATCTTTCTGTGCAATTGAGAACCTGCTTTTTCAGAGTTCTGAATTTCCTGATGAAGAATTTCAAATGAAAGTGCATAGGGTGAAGCTAAAACTAGCTGCCTGAAAAGCCCTCTAAACCGCTGCTATACTTAAATATATTTTGGCCCAAGCTTGGACCTTATTTTGTTTTGCTGAGAATTTCTTGAATTTATTTCTTGTTTCCCTGTGTGTGCTAAGTTGCCATTAACAGAAGCTGAACAAAACAAAAGGGAGAAAAAAAGGAGTTACACCAAATTCTATCAACTGAGCTTTTTAAACACTTCATCAAATAATTTTAAATGATTGCTGTCTGGCCTTGACTGACTAGCTATTCTGTAGACCATTCTGGAATGGATGTTGGCACCACCAATTCATTTCTACTTAGAATGAAAACTTATTTTAATATGATTTTTACTTTTTAAAAGAAAATTGCCTTAACTGGATAATACTCCATCAATATCAATTGGTTAGGAAACATTAAAATAGTAGGAAAAATTCAACTGTATTTACTATATCAGGCCACCTTGGGACAATGATACGTTTTTTCAATGATACTTTTGTACTTGCTACATTCTTTGGTGAGGGGGTTCTATACTTTAGGGGTACTATCTGGATATAAACTTGAGTTGTTCTTGAACTCAGCAGCAGCTCTGAAGTTTGCCAAAAAAACAAAACAAAAAAACAGTTAACTTTTGTAGACCTCCTGGTGGTGTTGATAATGATATTAGGCATTTGTATTTTTCTTCATCCATAACATAAAGATTTCACTCACTAATATCCCAGTTCAATTCTGTGCAAAATAGCAAGGCAGGTGTTGGTGATAAAAGCAAAGACTGAAAACTTGAGGTCAGACTGCTTCTGCACTTGATGACCCAAAACACACATTTGATGATACAAAATACATAAAATACATTCTCCAGTTTCTCTCTGATTTTGATCAAGATACAGTCAACATACTAGCTACCTTAGAAGCCAGGTATCCATCCTTGCAGTATTTGGGGCTCGGTTACTCATTTTTCGTGCCCACAGGCTTAGCATCAGAATCAACCCAGTCTTGCCGTTGTCCTTTTTATTTTCTTTATTTTTCTTTACTTTTTTTTATAAAAGATAGAATATGGTTTTGTAGCAGAAGTACCAAGTTGTGTCTCCATATATTCCATAATTGGCATCATCTATGCTGTGTGCCACATGTATTGGGAAAAAATATGCACACGTACATCTTTAGGACACAAATAAATGCATGTAGAGGAAGCTTCAGACTGCAAAGTCAGACTTTTGGGTGCAAATATGCCAACCAGCTAGCTAGAGTATGCTGTTGGTGTTGCTGTTACTATTGTTGCTGCATAAAATTTTAAGCATATCTTCATCTAAACAGATGAAGATTTCTTAACTTCAGTTATTTCAAAAGGTCTCAGAAGTAAGTACTGAAGTTAGTTACGAGTTTCACCTGAGCTGTTAACTCAGTATTCCAGATTCCCTTTATTTTTATTTTTTTTAAGGAGATAAATTCTACACTTTTCTTATTTGTGGGTTATGAATTATTTGATTCTTGCTCCTGTCTTGCCAGATGTATTAACAGTCAGAATGCTTTCCAAGAACTAGGTTCCCTGTCATTTCAGATCAGATGAAGCTCACTCGAACACCTCTAGGAGATGGTGACATCACAAGGTCTCCTCTAGTAACCACAATGTTTTATGGATGCACCTGAAATGCAGCTAGCAAACAACAAATGAAGCTGCCCTGGAGCTACTCTGTGCTGCTTTTTAAGCTATTCACACAGGTTTTAAGGAATCAACACATTCAAATTAAGCTGGTGTCAGTAGTGGGAAGTCAGTTAAGGGAAAAAATTGATTTCATTTCAGAAACTATTAATTTTGAGGGACTGAATTAATCCAAGAGAAAAGATGACATACAAATCTAGCCAGATGGTGGGCGTATGGTGTATGTTAAGGCTGGGCAACTGGGTGGTCCCATAAATGTTGCTGTACTGCAGTTCCCATCGGCCCTCACCCTGAGTTAACCTCAATAGAACTTCTGTAGTCCAATATAGCTTCAGTGCCATAAATTGCCCACTCCTTCTTATATGATAGGGTATATATTACCATCTAAAACAAGACTGGGCAACTTCAAGTATTTTGTGAATTAATCTTATTTCCATGTGCAAAATCAAATATACAAAAAAACAAACAAACAAAAAAACCCTGAGTGATCCACTGCCTTATAACTTTCGTCATACCTTATCAACTTTGGACTTTGATGGCCTGTATCATTTTTTTCCTTTACATTCTCAAGAGTACATTTTTAGTTATTACAGATGTACTGGTCTTACCCTTTATTAGTTTACCCATTTTATTTCTCCTTTGCTCTTGCTGCTTGTTTTAGCATCCGTTTGTCAGTTACGGTATATCCCATTTCTCCATGTTTATTATCTTTCTACCACCTCAGTTCTCCTGCCTTTTCTGTCAGTAGCTTGCAAAACTGCTTCCTTGAAACACTTTGACAATGTGACCGTACTCTTTCATATCTGCTTGGTTTAGGTGAAGAGTGATTGCTGAATAATATAGGAAGAATGTAGCATTCCAGGTGGGGTTCAATCTAACATGTCAAGGTTGCAGAAGTTCACCTGACACCATTCATGCGGCAGCAAGTGTTAAGTGCTTGTGCAACTGTTACTTGCATGTTAACATTTTATTATCTCTTCCACAGTAATATCCCTTTCAGGCACAGGAGTCATCTGTAACTGTTCCCTGAGTCCTACTTCAATATTATTGTTGTTGTTGTTTGGAAAAAAAAAAGATTTTAAACACTTCTACTTTGTCTATCTTGTTGCTTTCATCTCCAGGATAACCAGATGTTGCAGAAGACAGGGTTCCTTGACCTATAATCATTATATAAAAGATAATGTTAAAGTAGCAGTTCATCATACAGGTTGAGAAAAGCTTTGCCTGATGAGATGGCCTTTTCTGCTCAGAATTGAGAAGATAAGCTTTCTGTTGTCTTCATTTGACACTGGTCACCCTCCTCTGTCTTCCCCCACCCCGAGCAAAGAGGAAGTGATGATACTGCTACTGCTGTGATCCATCTTAGATTGAGGTGTGACATTTACTGCACTCTCTCCTCCCAATAGGAGACCAGTGCTTGCAATACAATATAGCAGTACAGATTGATGGAAACATTTGTTTATTTGATCATGAAGAACATAACAGGATTCTTGGAAAGGAGTAATGTATAAATATTAATAAATGGAAATATGTCAAAACTTGAGCATCAGTTGTTGTTGGGTGATACTAAATCACTGGAAGAAACTGCCAGTTGAATTATTTTTAATATTGTGTCATACTAGATATTATTTGCATATTTATTTATTGTACAATTAATCATCTGTTTAATGCAGTGGCCTCTAAGAGAATGGTAAAAGATGTGGAGCATACCTCCATTTCCTAGTATGGAAGACAATTTGGCAGCTTTATCTTGCTATGTAATAAAGTGCTACCTGAGGTACACTGGATGTCTTCAACATCTGTGGGGTTTCATCCCAGAAAGAAAGAAAAAGAGATTAATTTATAACAAGGAAAGACTGATCAAAACCGATAATAAGCATGTATCCATGGATGCTCCCTGGTTTCCCTCTTCATTCATATTTAAAATATTGTTTCAGACAAGCATCTCTTCTTTAAATCAATGCAGATTATGACAATTGCTTCATTCATTTTTATCCCACCCTTTTCCCAATGCTGGGACTTGAGGTAGTTTACAAATTATTAAAACTAGTACAGGTTAAAATGTACAAAAACATCACACATGATATGGTATATTATCTAAAAAAAACAAATTGTCGGTGGAATTAAAACTATTCAAAAAATTTAAAAGACAAGATATAAAAATAAATTAGAAATATAAATTGGGATGTTGTACTTTAAAAATGATTTCCACACATGATTTCTTTGTTCAGATAATAAGTTTTTAAAGAGTGTTGCAAATGATCAGCATTTCCATATGCAGATACTGTATACAGGTGCAATCAAGCTTTTGGAGACATTGCACCATCCTTAGAATTCACAGTCATTCAGAGCACAAGATTTCTGAGTGAACTGTTGTCTGTCCCTGTTCTTGTAATGCATGGATGCACAACTGTTATAAGCTTAGGAGCAAGATTTTATGTCCAGATTAAGTAGCACATTTTAGTTGCTTGGCATCTCCATATAGCTGATCCAATAAAAGTAATCCTCAGTAAGCATTATTCTGGTGGTGGGAATCTGATACCTTTCCAAAGCTTCTGTTTTGGAATCTACCTAGCCATTGGATATCAAAGACATTAATCTACAAGCAATGACATGGATATAGCTATTTAGAGGGGCTGCCTCACCTGTCCCAACATGAAGATTAATATTTATGAGGCAAAAGCAAGTAAGTGGTAATGTATGAATCACAAAAAAGTATCTATTTCTCTACAGGTGTGCTTGTTGGGAAGCTATTAGATTTATCTACTTCCTGATGCATATACCTGGAGAGAAATGCTCACTGTTCCTCTCACATTACATTTAACACTCTCTTCTTGACGTGAGTAATTATATTCAAGTCAGAAAAAATAATGTGAATCAGCTCTGAGCCATGTAGTGAACTTGGCTTTCAAACACAATTTCCAGCAATCAAAAGTGAAGTGGCAGGGGGAAAAAATCAAAAAGCTTAAGAAAAAGATCTTTGAATAGAATGTGTAGAGCTAGAGGTACACTAAGAAACTGCTATCAACTTAAGGTAGAAAATGTCAGCCCTTACCACTTACCTTCAAGAAGGAGATTTTCACGTTGGGCACATACTGTTTAAAAACCCATAGTGGAGAATACATTTTTAAACCTCTATAGGCAGTCAGAATTTCATAGTAGAATTATATCAGATTTCTGTCCTAGCAGAGAGTAAGGGGTGTATATGTCTGGGGACATAGATTTTTGGGCTGCAGAATACATGCATGCCGAGGAGGGAACTGGCAAAATCACCTCTGAGTGTTTGTTGCCTAAGAAAACCCTATGAAATTCATGGTGTCATGACAGGTCAACAGGCAACTTGAAGAAACATGCATATACACATAAGACAAAGTGTGGCCTGTGGACCACATATGTCCCCAGGGGTAAAAAATGCACTCCTTTTTTTTTTTTTTTTTTTTACAAAGAACAATTTCACAAAAATTTCTATATTTAACAATTTTAAACTTTTTTTTTTGTTCTAGAATGCCTCAAAATACATGTGAGAATGCATTTTAGAGAAGGTTGGGGGAGGGCATTTCCATCATGTTTGGATCCTTCTGGGCCCCCCAGAGGTCAAAGATAATTTTTGGGAAAAAAAAATTAAAAGAATTTTTGGCCCCAAATGTTCCAAAATATCCACTAGGGTGTAGGGTGCATTTCCATTACATTTTGCAGGACATTGGACCAATTTAGTCCCAGAAGAGGCCTTTTTTGAAATTCAAAACGTGGTGAAAATGCCCTTACATACCCTACAGGTGCGTGGACAGGAGCAGGTATAGCCCTCCAAATTTTCCTAGGGCAGAGCTTTCCAAACTGTATGTTGCCACATGTTAGTGTGTTGGCTGCAGTGTGTAGGTGCACAAATGTAACAGGTAGAGGGGCTGCCTCTTTTGCTGCTGTGGCAGGCCAGGCCCAGGTAAAAGGGATGCCTCTGCCACTGCCATCCCAGGTCATTGAAGACCCTGGTGAGACTGGCAGCAGTGGGCCAGGTCCAGGTGGAGGGGCTGCTTGTCTTGCTGCCACTGTCCCATGCCAAGAAAGACCCCAGCGAGGGCAGCGGGCCAGGCTCAGGTGGAGAGGCTGTCTCCACTTACTGAATTACTTATTGAATTACTGTGTTGCAAAATTATGCATGTCTAAAAAGTGTGTCACCAACATGAAAAGTTTAGAAAGCTATGTCCTAGAGGGCTGGCTAATGTGGTATCATAGCTTTTCACAGTTGCCCACATCTATTTTAAGCATTTTTTTTCTTTATATTGTTTTAATTAATTTTTTTATTGCAAACAAAACAAATACAGATATCAAAAAATGTTGTTGAACTCTTTGGTGTCAGGTTGTGGGTTAGACAGGCCAAATAACAAGCCATCATATACATTTTGATATAAGATTGTTGTTATTGTCTGTATTTAAAGATAATAATCTCAAAATATAAGATTCTTTTCTTGTTATGTGACTACTTACTCAGGTTTATTTCTAATTTTATATTCAAACATGAAATTGCATTCAATCCCAGCTCTTGAGGAGTCTATCTATATGGATTTTTTAAAGTGTTAAATATTCAATTAATCATAAGGTGTATTGTAGTCTTACTAAGCTACTGAAGAGTTTCTTATATGGAGCTGTATTGGACAGTTTAAAGACATGATTTTCTCTCAAACAAAGATATGACATAAGAACAGGTTGCTCACCTGTAACTGGAGTTCTTCGAGTGGTCATCTGTGCCCTCACACAATGGTAATCTTTGCACATGCACAGTAGCGTTTCAGAAAGTTCCAGAGCTGAGCAGCTTGGCAGGAACCCCTCCCCCATAAGGTACTGAGCGTGCTCAATCCCACCAAGCTAATGGTCTCTCCTCAGTTTCTTTTCGTCCGCTGACCTGTTAGCAGCTTGGAAAGTTTCCTTGCTGAGCAGTCGTTTTCTCTTTCGGATTTTGGCTCTTTCATTCGTTTCTATCATTCTGGTTCCTCCAGATAGGAAATCTGTAAGAACTCTTCCCCCTTCTTGTGTCGTCTGTGTTTAAATTGTGTGTTACCTGTGGCAGCAAGGTCTCACCATCTGGTGCCCACCCCAAATGCTTGTTCTGACTCGGGGAAGGCCATAACATTCTGGCTTGTTCCATTTGTAAAGAGCTTACATCACAGATGCTGAAGAATAGGTCCTCCCATTTAAAATCTTATTGTTGGGAGCAAGCTCTTCGTTTAAAGGAGCAAGCAGCTTTGGACACGGCCCTCTTCACCACTTCGGTTTCACTGAGTTCTTTGTGAGGCCCCTCAATGTCAAAGCCCTCTGCTGCGGCTTCCTTGTCGACTAGAACGTTGAATGTATCAACTGCTGTCTTGGTACTGACAACTTTGGTATCGGTACCGACATTGACCTTTTCAGCGTTACCACCAATCTTGTCTCTGCTGAGGATTCTAAAGCTCTTGAGGATGCCATTGTCCCATCTTCTAGTTCCGGAGATGCCTCCTCCAGCTCGCAGCAGGCTTCAGTTCAGTAGCCTCGCAAGGTCCCTACCTTGGCGGAGCACAAGAGAACATCCTTGTACCAGTCTTCCCTTTCTTCGAAGATGAAGAAGAAGCATCGCTCTCCTTCACCCGCTGCCCGTTCGTCAGCTACTTGACCGTCTTCTCTGGGCCCCCTTCCAATGCCTCCTCTGACACAGCCTCCAATAGCCATTGTCGAGGAGGTTGAGGTGTCCGTTCTTTCGCCAGTGCATGATTCCACCCAGCTTCCAGTGCTATCTGTCCCAGCTACTGTCGACCTTGCGTCTAACCTGGACTGTCGGTCTATGCCGCCTGCTTCCCCGACTGTTACGTCAGGCCAGCTCGGGGATGGACCCTATCAGACTCCACTTCCTCTGGTTATCTCTTCTGGCTGCTCAGAGATGGACCATCCACCTAGATCGGACACTCCGCGGGCTCCCTCCTGAGACCAGCCTTGAGTCAGCGTGGCCTGCTCTCTTGGACGTGGTGAAAGGAGTAGATCCCCGCGTTGCCAGGATTATGGCTACCATGGTGCTTATCAGCTTTCATCAGTGAGAGTTGACTCGCCTTTCTCGTCAGCTTCTTATGTAGTTTGATATGGCCACGAGCATCTCTGGAAAGAGCAACCCAGCTCATATCACTCATATTCCCCTGCTTATTGCAACCAGCTCATATCACTCATACTCCCCTGCTTATTGCAACCAGTACCATCCCGACATACGTCGTTGGTCTCCATACCACGCTCGGCATTCACACTCTCCACCATGATCTCTTCCTGGATCCCGCTACCACCACTCTCCTCGATACCGCCACTTTAGGTCCTGGTCTCAGTCTACATCAATCTACTACTGGCATTCTCCATCTCGTACTCATCGCCGGTCCTGTGATCAATCGCCTCACCACGGGGCTGTTTCTCCACCTCCTTGAGTGACAGCGACGGTGTCCCAGCCCCCGCCAGATACCCAACCAACAACTCTTCTGCCAACCATTGTGTCTGCTTCCTTATCCATACAGTCTGTCATCCTCTTTCAGGTCTTTGCTTTGGTGGACTTGGAAACTGAGGAGAGACCGTTAGCTTGGTGGGACTGAGCATGCTCAGTACCTTATGGGGGAGGGGTTCCTGCCAAGGTGCTCATCTCTGGAACTTTCTGAAACGCTACTGCGCATGCGCGAAGATTGCCATTGTGTGAGGGCACAGATGACCACTTGAAGAACTCCAGTTACAGGTAAGCAACCTGTTCTTATGTCATATCTTTGTTTGAGAGAAAATCATGTCTTTAAGAGATATAATTTGGTGATATCAAACAGTCTGGTGATAACAGCCAAGAATGTGGTGATTTCTTACAGTAACGAAGTGAAACGAATATTTTCTTTCACTTGTAAGTTTCCCATTTTCTAAAGACCCAAAGCTGTGTTAGTCCTCATACACCACTTTATAGGGTAGGTTAGGCTCAAAAACAGTAAATATGGTGAGCCACCCACTAATCTGACCTTTATAGCTGAACAGACAATGAAAATTGCGATTAGTTGGTCAGTTTTTAAAGCAATATATGAAACCATCATAAAACACTTTCACTGCTGAGTGCAACTGTAACTCCTGTTGAAATTGTTAGATATAAAGCAATACCATTGTTTTTAAGGTAAATATTCTGTTTGTCACCAAAGGAAAACATGTAAAGTAGATGTAGTGTTTTAGCAAAATCTAATTTTAGCCAGAACAGCTTTGAATTTATTGTTACATTTGGTTCATATATTTGTATATGATACAGGCCTCTCATAAGTTTGTTCAACTTTGGAATGCATTTGATGGAATGTATTTTATGCCTCTTAGACATATAAAAATTGTTTTACTAATTTAATGCTCATGTGAAATACATTTCAATTAAGTCATAGCCTTTAAAAAAATCACAATGTCTAACAGTTGTTTCAATTCAGTTTTCAAAATTTCATCGAAGGTAGGTGTTTTAAAGAATGTATTACATTCAGAGTTTGTACGTATGATATGTCATGCTTCATTACATTGTTTCTTAGAATATGTGTAAATCATCAGGCAGTAGCGGTTTGAAATTCAGTCTAGAACTGGAAAGATCCAGATTCAAAATCCCACTTAGCTATGGAAGTCACTATAGAGGATACTATGATTTTCACCTTGTTCTGGGGCATTTAATCTGACCTCAGATTACCTTTTAATAATACCTCCAAACACATAAACTCAGTGAAGGATAGCTTTGCAGTTTGTTTGCTGTAGTTCTGGAAGCTGTAGTCCTAGGGTGGACATAGTGCAGCCCTCAGACCCTTTTAAAAGCTTCTAAAAGCCCAACGTCACTGTTTCCTCGAACCCCTCAGCCGCCTCCTTTTTTTAACAGAATCATATTTTGGTTACCATTTTTGTTTGGAAGCCATAGAGAAAATCCCCCAAGCATGTGAAAACATTTAACCCCCTACCACTACTGCATTCCCCTTGGAAGTCTTGAATCCCCCCAAATACCTCTGTTCTATTCCATCATAGTCAAAGTGGCAACCAGAAGTGACACGGTTGCCCCAAAAATGTAACATTTCCAAGCACTGCAGAAAACTACCAGTCATCTGATTTTAAAACTATAATATAGTGCACAAAGTAGCATAAGCTAATTCTAGGTAAAGTGTATCTCCTTGTGTAAAAGGTTTAAAATGCTGTTGTTTCAAAATAATTCTGCACATGGGAACTTTACATGTGAGGCAGAAGAAAATAATTTTCCTGTGCAAAGAGCCTTTCTAATGTTTTGAACTGCTTCTTATGTGGCTGTTTTTCAGGCTAATATGGCTATTCCAGAATGTGTCCCCCTTTGACATATTTATTTAAATCCATCTATGTAAGCTCAAAAGACACTTCATTTTGCCTTGTCTGCTACCATTCCTTTCAGCCTCTTCCATGTTAAATTCTGGTTATATGTTTTTGTTAATTCCTCAAATAATAAATGAAAACTGTTCCTCCTTTATTAGATTGTAAGTTAGAATTGTCCCCCTGATGCAGGAAGATATAGAAAGGGGTATTTATTTTCTCCTAACAGCCAAAAGGTGATCATACTTCTAAAATTCGTTGAGATTGCCCAGGAAACTGTGTAAAAAACTCATCCATCATTGTGAGCCCCTGGTCAGGGAATGACAGTGCAGTAAATATCTTCAGCAGCAGCCTTTTAATGTACAAGCTGTTTTCAGTAGGGATTTTCAGCACTCACATAAAACACACTGTCATGAGTGACTGCCTGTGCTCCAAAGTCATTACTATTGGGATGATGGAACATCTTTCAGCGAATAACCAAAAAACTCTAAATGTCATGTCAAGTTTGTTGAAGCCATTTTCAGGCCTTGTTCAAGGTTACATGAATATTGAATATGCTTCTTTAAAAAAGTTAAAGATCTATCAGAAGGTTCATTCAAAGACAGAAAGATGGAAGAGTAGCTTGATTTTTTTTAATTGCTTTGTGCATTGTTTAAGATCCAAAATACTAACCTGAATATGAAGTTTCATTCTGCCTCTTAATTTATCACATTCTGGGGACTGCTAATAAGAGACGGATTATGATATTTCTGAAGCATCTTGCTTGACACTCTTGGCAACAAGATACTAGGTTAAATGGAGTTTGATCTGATACTGTGAAAAAAATCACAGTTTGGTTGGCCTCTAATTTTCACTTATAAGCAGCTGGAATAAACTAGAAAAAGGAAATAATAATTATTTGCTTCTAAGGAATTATAAATGAACCAAAATTTGCTTGTTCTTGTTCATTCTAATAGAAATCAATCTGGATTTGGAACTTCCCTGCCAGTTAAACTGAGAAAAACCTATGCATTGATTCATTTGAAATAGTAATATACTCATTGGGCGGTGTGTGTGTGTTTTGTTACAAAATTTTCTTCATGTTATCCTTAGAACAACCATGTGAGTTTTAGGTCATGCTGAGAGAAACTGGGACACACACCACTGAAATCCAGGTTCAGATCACTACTCAGTCATACAGCTCATTGAATGACTTTGGCTAAGACCAATGGTCTCTGCTATGCCCCTTTAGTGCAAATGATAGAGGGTTCTTTACTTTAGGCTGAAATGAGAGAGAGAGAGACCCCTCTCAGCCACGGAAACCCACAGAGTGACCTTGGGCATATCACACACTCTCATTCCCAGAAAAACCTGTGGTAGATTTGCCTTAGGGTCACCATAAGTTGGAAATGATCTGGCCATTTTTGCACCAGGCTGTTATAGCGCTATTATTCCACTTTCAACATCCTATGGAATCCTGGGCTTTGCAGTTTTGGGAGGGGCCGGCCCCTCCCGAAACTGCAAACCCCAGGATTCCATAGGATGTTGAAAGTGGAATAATAGCGCTATAACAGCCTAGTGCGGAAATGGCCCTTAAGACACACAACAACAACCATTCCTACAGTATGAGTTTAGTGTACTTCTGTGACTTAAACTGTTAAAAGAGGGAAAATGGAGCTTTTCCTTCTTATTTCTTCAGGACTAATTCCTCAGTCTGAAGGTTTCTAGATGTTGGTTTCAGTGTGAGTGATGAATGATCAACATTTGGCAAGCAATTCTGCTTTGGCTTTGTGAAATACAAGTTATTTCCATGTACCTAGGAAAGCGCTAGGTTTGTATCTTCAACATCACCTTCTCATGCCCCTTGGTAAACTATTTGTGAAACTTAAGGGATATTCAAAAGAAGGCTGTAGTGCATAAGTCTGATATTCTTAAGGAAAAAAATAAGCTTTTAAAATCCCACTGGCCTTGTCTAATGTAGTTCTTTAGGTCCTGGTCATACGGTTTAATGGTATGTGTGTTTATATATGTTTATTTTTCAGGGTGCTCTTCTTCTCTCTTAGTCTTTTCCACTCTGTTTTTTTCATTCCTCAGCCTCAACAACTACACAGACACTCCTTTAATAAGCATTTAAATTTGCAGAGCTTTGCCAGTTTTCATTTATATGGTTGCTGAAATTAAAAATGATGATCTGTATGTATGTATGTATGCATGCATGCATGCATGCATGCATGTGGAGAAGCATTTCCCATTGAATTAAGAGACCCTAGTGGGCAGGAAAGCAATCAATACATATTTAAAATAAATGATATAACATTTGTCTTTGGTCTTCCTTATAGGAAATCAGCAAGCATCAGCAGAAAAATTGCATTTCCATCACAATATGAATGCAAACTTGACAAGGAATCCAGTCTGCAAGGAGCTTCACCATGAAATGGAAGCTAATTCATCTGTAGAAAAGAGGAAAGCTGTTGGGAAAAAGGATCTCAGTAATGGAAGAAGTGACAGAGCGAAGGAAACAGAGGCAGCTTGTATTGTCCCTAAAGGAGAAACAATTCCTGAAGTGGAGGCTTTGTTAGCAAGACTGCGAGCACTGTAATTTTTCTCACCAGTTAATTTAATGAGAGTCCCTACAGGTGTTCAAGATTATCACTACAGAATGCAAGGGGAATGGTTCTCCATGCTAGAAATACTTGCATTTAAAAAAAAAAAAAATCCTAACTTTTAGGGTGGGTGGAGCACCTGTATGATACTTCAACTTGCAAAGGGGTATGCAGTGTAGAGGAGCTTTCCAACTCCTGATCTCCACTTGCCTTCTGAAATGACCCCATCTTGATAGCATGTATTTTCTGCAGTTTCAAATTGGCACCTCAAATAGGATTTTCACGGCTGTTACATATTTAGAACACTTGGCACAATGCACATATGCACACTCACATTAACTATTAAATATTGAACTACACTGGGAACAATTTTTCTCTAAATATAAAATAGTTCTTCATATTACTATAATGTGGCTTTCATGTTACTACTGGTGGGAAGCCAGTTTGGAACTAATGAAATGGAAGATATTTTCTTGATGACTAAATCTCTAACATAGTCGTATTTTCTTTACTACATATATAGTTCGAAACCATTTCAAGCCATGCTCTTGTATTTTAAAAATAAATATAAAACCAGGTATATTCTTATGTATTCTCTTGCTGGCAGTTTGACATTTTAGAAGGGGATCCAAACTTAGCCATTCTTGTAGTAGATCTGTTGAAATCAATAGGGCATTAGTCATGACTAACTTTAGTTCTGTTGGTTTCAATGGGTTTCCTGTTTGTATGACTGAGACTGAATTCAACTGACACTGATGCTCTGTAAAGTTGTTTAGGTGTAAAATTGTTGCCAAAATGTGCTGAAGTACATCTGTCTATATTTAATGCACATGTATGATGAAATGTATATTTAATATATAGTTACTCTGAAACTTGAAAAATAAAATATAATTTTCTTTTATTGGTTTATAACATAAACCTGCAACTACCAAAGAGTCTTAAGTTTCTTTTAGGCTACAACTGATCTTACAACCTATGGTGTGGACAGAAAGACCTGTTAGGAAATAACTAGCTTCTTTTACTTACTTTGTGATGCAGAGAACTCTTCTATTTGATAGAGATCCTTCACATAATGAATCATTATTGGCATATTTGCTAATTCATTTGTCAATTGCACAGCTCTGTGGAGATGGCTAATCACTATAATAGTATGTTGCTTCAGGTTTTAATTGTGTAAGGGCTTTTGATCAGTTTAAACAATCTTTGTGAGATCATACTTGGAAGTTACTTAGAAATATTCAAAATGTTACCTAAAAAAACATTTTTTTTAAAAAAATGTGTGCCTTATTTATTTTAGAGCAAATAAATACAGAATGCTGACGTGCAATTTATATGATAGAGGATAAAACATATTTTTACACAAAATTCATTATTAGAGATTGCTGAATACAATATATTGCTTTGTAATACTTATTTTTGCATTGTGTTTGTTTTTTTAAATGAATTAAATGGCCTTTGCAACAATGTAATATTACTCTAATGCAGAGTATCTCCAGCTATTCTGTTTTAGGCACTTTGGTTAGATGATTCCTGTGGCTTTCCCTCATATTAAGAGCCTTAAGAGACTATGGCAGCTGCCAAAAGTAGCACCTTATCTCTTTCCATCACATAGTAAGTCATACAAGAAGTGTGCTTAATGTTTCTCTCTATTGTATAATCAACAGACATTGGAAGGAAGCACAGTTTTGTGATATCATGTCATCTTTTACTGCACCAGTGAAGAAATCTTTCTTTTATCCCAGGCACTGAACTCAAATGTATGGTTTTGTTTTTTGTTTTGTTTTGTTTTTTGGTGAGGGGGACATTCCAGCAGAGTGAATGAGACCAGAGACCATATGTAATTCATATCAGCCTGAGTGTATTCCCACATGGAAAACGCAGTTCAATTTTGTATGTGTTTACTGGGAAGTAAACTTCATTCTATACATAGCTGTTCAGAAGTAGATTCTAAGTACAAACTGCTTCCCAGAACTTAGTTCTCAGCTTCTCAAGCTTTAAATATCCACTCCTCTCAGAGGGAGAGCAAAAAAACCCCAAGCAGTTTTTGAGTCCAGTGCAGAACTCCCACATGCCACATTTGTCCTCCTGCCCAGATGTTCCCCATCCCTCTTTTAGCAGAGCTTAGCAAGAACATCCAAGGATGAGATAGGGGGGTTATTGATATGATTGGTGAGTGCTGCACATCCTTTGTGGTATCATTAAACCCTAATGAGTAGAATAACAAAGAATATAGTGTTTTATAATAGGAGAAGCAGGTTCCGTACTACTTAACAGTTGTTTCCAAAATGTTTAGCGTATAGTTGCTGTATTTTAATAAGGGGAAGAACAAAGTCAATGTATGCATCCATTATGTTTCTCACTTATACTCCAATGTTAACAGCTGCATATAGAAATGTATATGTTGCATGTCTGTATGTTTTGTGTACAAAAACACAACTTTTAAAAAAAGCTTTTTTTTTTAAAAAAAAAAAAAGACTTTCTTCAAATCTGTCACCAAGGGGGAAAAATGTGTGTATGAGAGAGAGAGAGAAAATGTGAAAGAGTGAGAATGGGCTCTACATACAAAATAGATATTTTCCCACAGTGGCTTGGGAAGTTAGAGGAGATCAGAATTCTTCTAATAAAGATCTGCCCGATCAAACTAAATGAACAGAACATTTGCAGAGTGTAGCTCATTGGCTTTGTGCAGTTTATCCTTTTAATTAAGACCCTTCTACTTAAGCCAATGTTTATTACCACAGAATGCCTAGTTGTGCTATGGCAGCAATCTTAATATTAGTCTTTTTGCTTTCTTTCCAGGGCTTTTTGCTTCAGATAAATGTGATATCATGCTTTGTTCTTTATTCTTTGGACAGGTCTTCTTTCACATCCAAAAATAGGTATTGCAGTGGCTTCTGTTTTTCTTTTCTTTTTTTCTGAAATCTTCAACTTCCACAGATAGTGGGTTGTCAGGCAACCTCTTCTTCCAAGAGAGGCACTGTAGTGTAGTGGTTTGAGTCTTAGATTAGGACGCTGTGAGTCAGGGCCTAGTTTTCACTGCTGTAGGTTGCATCCGTGTGTTCCAGTCACATTGGAAGTACAGTGATGTTACTCCCAGTTGCCATTTTTAGCTGATTTCAATCATATGTAAAGATTTTGCTGAGATTGGAGAGTTCAGGAGAGGATGGACTAATCAAACCACTGCATTTACAGGCAGTTCTGGTGCACTTGGGATTTTTTGAGCAGAAGAATTGAATATTCATACACATGTACAGAAAAATAAGAAGTGGAGCTCTGGGTCTGCATGTAGTCTATGGTATGACAATCTCTTCCCCCTGATATATATCATGTTATGATGGTGATGATGATGATGCTTTGAGGGTGTTCCTGCATGGCAGGGGGTTGGACTGGATGGCCTGTGTGGTCTCTTACAACTCTACATTTCTATGATACTATGTGGCATCCAAAATATTGTTTCATCATCTCTGTCAGAGTGTGGTTGCAGATTAAAAAGCTCATTGTAATTTACAATGCCTTGTAGAAAAATTCACACACCCTTTTGATTTTTCAATATTTGTTGATTTAGAGGTCACTTGGCACTGGAATTACAAACAGATGGACTCCAATCAACTATTTATCTGACTTCTCCAAGCAGTGGGTTGCACCAGAACTTAAGCATGTCTGTAATGCTGACAAGCGCCCAGGTAACCTAACAGTCCACAGGAAGATGGAGAAAAGTAGGCCAATCTAAGGTCATACACAAGGTTTCAGGGGAAGCAGAGGCATGGTTCAGGTAGTCTGAGGTCCAAATGTGAAAAGGAGTCACAAGTAAGGTCTAGAGCTAGTAAGGGAGTTGCCAGAAAGATTAATCCAAAATGCATGCCAAGGGTGAAATGCACTAACTAGGGATGGCCCAACCGAATCTTCGAATCCTTGGCACGGATTCAAGATTCGCAAATCCGGATCCCTGTGCCAAAATAGGCAAACCAAATCTTTTGAATCCGCCACCCAAATAGTTTGTTGGAGACCGGGATGCCTGAAAACCTGGGAGACCAGGACACCTGAAAATTTGGGAGACTAGACACATAACGGGAGATGGCAAGTAGGTGAATTTTTCCCTTGGAGTAAATGGCCTTTGCTAACGATTTCAGGAATTACATCTGGGGTTGTATTCTAAGATATTTAACTGAACATTTAATATTTAAGTTCAGCACTTGAATGGAAGGTACAGGCTTGAGATTTCAAGGACAGCTGAAACATTCCTTTGCATGGCACCCTTGCAAAGCTTTCAGACACTATTCTGGGGTTTGTAGTTTTACAAGGGGTCACAGCCTTCTCTGCCAAAGTGTGCTGGTGCATCATCAAACTACAAACCCCAGGATACTAGAAGGAGCTATGCAAAGAAAATCCAGTTTTGACCTGGATTATCTCTGCACTGTAGAAATGTGGCCCTGTTTACACCGGCAGGAAAATGTGGGATTAATCCACATTTTCCTGCTTGTGCAGAAAGGGCCTTCATGTCATTTTCAATCTGGGGAGATCATGAGGCAAAACTATGACAATTGTCTTGGCCAGATTTCTTCAGAGGGAGGTTTGCCTTTGCCTAGGCTTTTGCTAAGGCTGAGAGAGTGTGTCTTACCCAAGATTATCTTTTCCCTTGCTTTTTAAACTTTTTTTTAAAAAAGGATTCAAAAGATTCAAGATTCGTGGATTCCCAGAACCTTCCAGGGATTTGGATCCAGATTCAGAAAATTCTGGATTCATCCCATCCCTAGCACAAACCTAGACACATCAGAGACCAGGGTACAAAGTAGTACTGGAGCTGTTTGTTTGAAGCCACAGAATGGCTTCAGCTGAGCCAATTTGTGACAAGTGGTAAATCCTATCCTATCAGAGTATTTCCTGTCCTACTGCAACCGATGTCTTAATTTATAATACTCTTGAGGGTAAAATGTTTCTGTAGCCTTCTGATCTGTAGGACCTTCAGGAGATGGACCAGGCTTGTTTCTGCCAGTGCCATGACAAGACTGCCAGTCTCCTCTAGATCCAATTAGCACCTGTTATCTTGGTCTCCTCTTCCCCTTTCTCTGAGGAGGCTTCCTCCAGATAAGACATGACAGTGTCACAACAAAAGGAAGTAAGTATTTATGCAACCAAGTGTCTGTTCAGTTTTGTTTTATTTTGTGTCACAATAAAAATATTTCTCACCTTCACAGTGTTCAGTGTTTTGTGTACCTTAAGTATTAACAAATATTAACAATGGCAATTAAATACAGTTCAGTCCCATGTTTTAATGCAACAAGTTGTGGAAAAGTTGAAGAGTATGAAAACAAGGCATCGTAGAAAACCTGGTCCTGATCTATTCAGAATCTTATAAACCAGCAATGACACAGCTCATGGCACTGAAAATCATAGGGGTTGGACAGTAATTCAGTACCTGAGTCATACAGGTGTAGAAGAAAATTCCACAGAACAACAAAGCTACAATTTTCTGCAGTAGCTGCAGCTTCCAAATCAGTCTCAAGGAAGTTAGCCATTATCGGATCACTTTGGCCAGGCTATCCTTGTGCAGAAAGGCCATAGTTGTAGTATCAGCCAAAGTTAGTAGTAAGCACCCTTTGGTCCAAAGAGAAGACAAGGCAATTCAAACAAATCAGGTTAAGTTTGATATCTGTGTTGTGTGTCTTTTCTTTATAGAGTAGAGGGAGGTAGAAGGAGAAGTAAACTACACAGCTGGACCTGACCAGACACAAGATCTCTACTTTGCTAAGATTCGAATTTAGTTGGATGGCCTTCATCCAGAATGCCCATGCAACCAGGCAGAGATTCAGGTTGTACATGTCCACACCCAGTTCAAATTTAATCAAGAATTAGAGCTTGCAACAAGGCACCTGCTGCCAACCGTTCATTCCAAATGTGCTATGACAAGACCCAGTAGCTTCACACACATATTAATTAGTAATAATAAGATCTATATCACCCAGAGCAGAGCTTCCAAAGAAAGAAGATAAAAAATGTCATTCTCTAGAATCAACTGTGCAAGTAAGAGTGGAACAACTGCAATGCAGCCCTCCATGTCCCACCTCATGGAAGTCCAGGAGTATACTATGGTCAATGGTATCAAACGTCACAGAGATTATGAAGACAGAATAAGTTCTTGCTCCCTTTGCCTCTTTGCCAACAAAGGTGATTAATGAAGACAACCAACGGTGATTCAATCCCCAAATCTCACACATGAACCTCACACTAGCCAGTTAGCTGTGGTTAGTTACATAACATTGCATTTCTTGTAATCCTTTCACACGTTTTTGACTATTAATGTAATTTTTGTTGAATTGCCCTGTCTTAGCTTTAAGCACTGTAAAGTGACAAATATTTTTATGGTTCTGGAGTATTAATATCTTTATGTAGGTGAGCATGCCCCAATTGGTTGATGGCTGTCAAGCTTGAACTTAAACCTTCTAAAAGGCAGATAAATCATTTCATAATCAAAATTGGTTTCTCTTGCCTTATCTTTACAGACTGATCCTGATGATCAGGTAAGAATAAAACGTATTTTGAAAGGCTGCTGTTTTCTTGTTTTTTGATACCTGTTATAAAAGACAGAAAAGAAGTATGACCATGTAGGAATAGTGAGGTTGGAAAGCAGACCTGATAAATGTGCTACTTGATTTCACTTTTGGGAGCTGAAATTGCATCTTGTGCAGAATGAAGCAACTGGAAATAAAATAGCTTCAAATGACATCTTTAAAGGTCAGAAAGGAAATGATGGCAGGCGATGTTGGTTTGGTATGGCCACAGGTGTCTTGTATATTCAAAGAAATGTGCAAAAACACGTACGTTATTGCTGTATTTTCAAGCTGTTCAAAATAAACATAACACATACCCATGAAAGCCTTTTTTTTTTTTTTCCTTCTGGGCTGATTTTAAAAGTGCTGAGAAATGACATCCAGAAGCAAAATTCCAGTTCATTTCAATAAAATGAATATCAGTAAATGTGAGATGGTTACATGATTGAATCCTGGTTTAAACACACTGGCCACTATGTGGTAAGACAGTTTCAAAGTCATACCATTTCAGACTAGAAGCAAGCATTTAAAACTTCCCTGTGTAACATAAGCAAATATTCAGTACCCACTTCAAATGTGCAGTGGTGTTGCCCAGGAACAAACTGCTGTGAACAATAGCTCCAGTTTAATCACTTTCACATGGTTTTGTAAATGCAGGGTTCTGCCTCTCACTACTTGTACAACCTTTGTGTGATTGAACTCTCTAATCCCTCACCTTCAGCCTGAAATGGTCTGGCCCACGAACAATTTTAGAACAAGATCTTGTTTTTTGCCACCTCTTAGTTATGGTTTATAGATGTTTTTGTTCAAAAGGACAGTGGACGAGCGATGCCCATCAGTATATTCAAGGACTACCATGCTCATGCTTATTATAACACAGTATCATTATGGGATGCCTTCTGTGTGTGTATGTGCCTTCAAGTTACCTGTTAACTTATGGTGACCCCCTGAATTTAATAGGATTTTCCTAGGAAAAGTATACTCAGAGGTAGTTTTGGCAGTTTCTTCCTCTGATACATCGCCTACAATATTTGGTATCCATTTCCAGTGTCCTATCCTAGTTCTAACCAGGGCTCACTCTGCTTAGCTTCCAAGCTTATATAGAGCTTGGTATCTTTAGGGTATTTAGGCAGGGTATAGAATGCCTTAAGAGCCAACATGGTGTAGAGGTTTGAGTGTTGGAATTGGGACAACCAAGGTTTGAATCCCTACTTGGTCATAGAAACTCACTGAGTGATCTTCGGCAGGCCACTCCCTCTCAACCTCAGAGGAAGGCCAAGGCAACCCCACCTTTCCAGACAAATCTTGCCAAGAAAGGCCCATAATAGGTTCACCTTAGGATTGCCATGTCAGAAATGACTTGAAGGCATACAGCAACAAATAGAAAGCCTTACTACAGTGGTTCCCAATCTTTTTTTTCCACTTGCATACCCCCTGGCAACTCATTTCAATAAATTGTACCCCTTGTACAGTAGGCTTGCATTATTCATGGGCTCAACATTCACAAATTCAAACTTATGTGAGGTACAAGGTGAAAAGAGTGAAAATATTTTCTATTCAATCTGAATAGAATTGTATTGAACTATGAGCAAGCAACCAGGCATGGGACCACTGAATCCCTGAATTGCTGCCTGCCCTGTGATGCTTATGAGCAATTTTTAAAATATTTAAAATATTTTTCTCTTCCTGTCCTGCACCTCATGTAAGGTTGAATTTGTGAATGTGATTTGTGACATAAGACAGGCCCACTGTACTTCAGCAGAGGCAATTTTTCTGCCAATCTGCTCCCTTCATTCTTCAGGAGAAACTTTGGGAACCAACTGTAACACTTTTTTGAACTTGCTCTCCACAGTGATTCTTGCAGAAATACAGAGAGAGAGAGAGAGAGAAACTCCAAGAGCTGAGATGTGCTGTATTGATTGCATGCAGCTCACCCAAAGGAGGCAAGAAAACTACACCTACAATAAAAATGAAAACAACTCTCCGGCAAGGAACAAGAACCCACTCTTCCCCCATGATCTAGTAATATACACAATATTCCCACCCCATTCACTTTTTACAAGCAAGACCTCCACCCCACTTTTTCTCATCTTGGCCACTGTTTTTGTTCTTCTGCCCCTCCTGTTTTGCCCCTCGATTATTTCCCTGGAAAATTTGGGTGGGATATTCTGCCACTACTGCCACACACCTTTGTTATATATGCCCTGACACTCTGCTCCTGATTGCTGCAGCAGCTTGCATTGCACAATGAATAAAATGAGCCGAGCCTCCCTTTCTTGAGCTGTTACTAAGTGGCAAAAAGTCTCTGGCTTAGCTTGTCACCACAGCAAATCCCACAGAGGGGCAGGTGCCAGTAAAAGGAGGTGCACAGATTGGGTACAGAGAGTCTGAATGTTTTGTGTTTTTTTTAAAAAAAACAACAGCAGATAAAGGGTGGGACTTGTCAGGCAGCTTCTTATTCTGCCAAGATAGGAGTAAATGTGGTGTGTGCGTGTGGCAGGGATGCACCTGCTGAGGTTGCAGGAGACACTGTTGACCTATTTCCCACCATTATTCAGTTTTTCCCTCAAATACGCCTATATGTCTTGGTTCGTACCCTTGGGGATACACATACCCCAGGTTGGGAACCACTGCCTTATTATCTTGCATTTGTTGTCAATCTTCAGTGTTCAAATATGGGCACAGAATAAAAAGATACAAGTTGTTTAGGGTAGAAGAGTAGAAGCCACCTTCTTTGCTGAAAAATAAAAGGAAAGTTGGCACAGTCCTCCCATCTGCTTTCTTCATGCCCCATGGGAATATTTTCTTGGGAGAGAAGAGGAATAACAAAAAGAGGGTTTCATTTAGGGAAGATCCCCCAAAGCAATTCCTTCCTCAAAATTTGACAATTCAGGGCACTTCCCCTCTCTTGCCAAATGGAGTGAAAGGAAAGATGATGTGGATCTTCTGAGTCCAATTCTTCCTCCCTCCCACCCCACAATTGTTTGAGGACTCTGCTTTGGTTCAGGGGTTATGCCTTCAGTACTGAGATGAGGAGGAGCTTGACCTATTGGTATAAAAAGAACGTTCAGTTCACTTTGTCCAATTTCTTGAAGTTTCAGCAAACCTATTTTCTTGAATGTGACAAAAATATCTAACATGGAGTTTGTGTCAGCAGAAAAAAGTGAAAGGGGTCACTCATCTGATTTCTTCAAAAGTAAACTTAAATATTAGTTGAAGCAGATCATTCCAAACTGGGTGGTTGAGGAAAGCTTGTGACTTAATCCTTTTACTCCTGCTGTATTATAATGCTTCCATATATTAGTAAGTGAGTATTTACAGGCACTTGATTTTCATAAAGTTGATGAGAGACCCAGGCTTATGCTGCACAGTTTGATTAGTCCATGAGAAAAAATGGTTCATTAATCTGTTTCACTTCAAAGAATATCTTGACATTTTTCAATGGAAGTTTTAATACTGATGGTATCAGAAGGAACTTTTAAATCAAGCCACTGATTGGGTTAGTTGTGGGATTCTGGGATATGTACTCCAAAAATTGTATTTTCCCAGTCTCTACAATATGTGATACTGGAAAGTGTGAATATGTCTTGAGGGGTGTTCTGTCTTCCTGAGACAAAGATCCATGATATAACAGAACTGACAAAACTCAAGCCAACTGACCATTACCCCCTTCTTTTGATCCAGGTGGGAACCAATGACATTGCAAGGCACAGCCTTCCAGAGATCATAAGGGATTATGAAACTCTAGGTAGAAAGCTGAAGAACCTTGACGCACAAGTTATCATTTTATCTCCCCTCCCAATTGAAGGACACAGCCCAGGAAGGGAGAGAAAAATAGTGGAGGTGAACAACTGGCTCCACAGATGGTGTTGCAGGGAGCGTTTTAGCTTCTTGGACCATGGACTGCAATTTCATGAAGACAGACTTTTGGCAATTGACGGGTTGCACTTCACAGCATTTGGCAGGAACATTTTTGCTAAGAGTTTCACATACCAGATCAGGAGGTCTTTAAACTGAATTGTGTGTATTCTGGATGGCTGGAGTTCATAAAGTAATGGCGATAATAGCCCAAATCTTATAGGGAGAATGGTACAAGAATGTAACAGTGGGAGGAAAGAAATCTTAAGGAAGCAGATACAGGGGAGTAAGTCATGGTCTTAGATGTCTCTACACTAATGCAGAGAACGTGGGGAATGAACAAGATGAACACAGCAAAGCAAGTATAATACAATAGGCTTCACTGAAACTTGTTGGGATGAATCTCATGATTGGAATCTAGCAACAGAAGTGTCTACCATATTTGCTGGTGTATAAGACACGCTGATGTATAAAACACATCCCATTTATATGCCAGCAAATACTATTTGCTGACATACAAGACACACCAGCATATAAGACACACCCAATTTTCAAACAGTATTTTTTTGGGGGGAAAGTGAGTCTTATATGCCAGCAAATACAGTAATGTATTTTAGAGAAATAGAACAGGAAAGGAGGAGGAATAGCACCATATGTCAAGGAGGTTTACACCTGTGAAGAGATCCATGACTTGAATCCTGGAAGTGAGGTTGAGAGCATCTAGGTAAAAATTAAGGGGGAGAGAAACAACAGTGGTTTCATTGTGGTTGCTTACTGCAGACTCCGAAGCTGGACTGAGGATTCTGATGCCTTCCTGGAACAGATGACCAAACATTCAGAAAGGAGAAATTTAGATGGGAGATTTCACATCTGATATTTGTTGGAAGTCAAACCCTGCTAACAATATAATGCGCAACAAATTTCTCACTTGCCTTGCAGACAACTTCATTACTCAGAAGGTGGAAGAGGCAACAAGGAATCCACTGTTTTAAATCTGATCCTAATCAACAATGACGGCATGGTTAATAGGGTGGAAGTGGAGGGAACCTCAAGTGGAAATGACCATGTTTTCCTGGAGTTTGTTATACACCAGAAAGGAGAAGCCAAGCATTGTCAGACACATATTCTAGAATTTAAGAAAACTGATTTCAGTAATTTAGAGAAACACTGGGTGTGATCCTGTGGTCAGAAATACTAGAAAAGAAAGGAGTTCATGAGGTTCTAGAAAGTGAGCTATTGAAGGATGAAAAAATCATACCATTCCAATGAGGAGGAAAAGTGGGATGTATCTAAAGAAACCAGGATGGATGTCTAAAGAATTTTCAACTAAGCTAAGATTTTAAAGGAAAAAAATACAAGAAATGGAAAAAGGGAGAAATCACTAAAGAGGAACTCAAAAGAATAGTCAGCATGTGCAGAGAGAAAGTCAGAAAAGCTAAAGCATAGAATGAGTTCAAGCTTGCTTGTTGTTTTGTGCCTTCAAGTCATTTTCAACTTATGTTGGCCCTACATTGGGTTTTCTGGGGCTGAGAGTGTGTGATGCACCCAAGATCACCCGGTGGGTTTCTATGGCTGAATGGGGAACCAAATTCTGGTATCCAGTGTCATAGTCCAATGCCCAGACCACTACAGGCTTGCTAGAGAGGATAAAAACAATAAAAATGGCTTTTATGTTATGTCCATAGTAAAATAAAGAACAAGGAATGATATGGCCACTATGTGGAGAAGATGGCAAAATACTAACAGAGAATAGAGAAAAAACAGAACTACTCAACACCTTCTTTGCCTTGACTTTCTCCCCAAAGGAGACAGTGCTTAACCTGGGGAAAATTGAGGAGATGGTGCAGTAGGGGAAATGAAGCAAAGTATAGATAAAGAGGCAGTACAGGAATACTTTTCTGTTCTAAATGTATTCAAGTCTCCAGGGCCAGATGAACTATATCTGAGGGTATTAAAGAACTGGCAGAAGTAATTTCAGAACCCCTGGCAATAATCTTTGAGAATTCTGGGAGAACAGGTGATGTCCCAGCAGATTGGAAGAGGGCAAATGCCATCAAAAAGGAGAAAAAAGAGGATGCAAACAATTACTGCCCACTCAGCTGATATCAATAGCAGCAAAGTTTCTAGAGTAGATAATTAAACAGTCTGTAAAAACTTAGAAAGGAATGCTGTGATCACTAAAAGTCAACAAGGGTTTCTCAGAAACAAGTCATGCCAGACAAATCTTATCCCTCCTTCCCTCCCTCCCTCCCTCCCTTCCTGATATAGCTTGGTAGATGAAGGGAATGCTGTGGATGTAGCTTATCTTGATTTCAGTAAAGTCTTTGACAAGGTCCCCCATGGTGTTCTTGCAAACAAGTGGTAAAATGTGGGCTAGACAATGCTACTGTTGGGTGGTTTTATAATCAGTTTACTGGCCAAACCCAAAGGATGCTCATCAATGGCTTCTCTTCATCTTGGAGAGAAGTGACTAGTGGGCGCCACAAGGTTATGTCCTGGGCTCAGTGCTATTCAACATCATTATCACTGATTTGGATGAGGGAATAAAGGGCATTCTTATCAAATTTACTAATGACACCAAATTAGGGGGGATAGCAAACACCCAGAGAACAGAATCAGAATTCAAAATGACCTAACAAATTAGAAGACTGAGCCAAAACTAACAAAATTAATTTCATAGCGAGAAATGTAAGGTACTACACTTAGGCAGAAAAAAATGAAATGGATATAAGATGGGGGACAGCTGGTGTGGCCATAGTGTATGTGAAAGGGATCTAGAAGTATTAGTAGACCACAAGCTGAATATGACTCAACCATGTGATGTGGCTGCTGAAATTCTAGGCTGCATCAGTAGGAACACAATGTCTAGGTTAAGGGAAGTAACAGTGCAAATTCATTCTGCTTTGTTCAGACTCACCTGGAAAACTGTGTGCAGTTCTGGATACCACAATTCAAGAAGGATATTGTCTAGCTGAATGTATCTAGAGAAGAGTGACTCCAAATGATAAAAGGTATGGAAATCAAGCCCTATGAGGAGCAGCTTAAGGAGCTGGGTATGTTTAGCTTGGAGAAGAGAAGGTTATGTTACCCAAAAGGTGGGTGACTCAGAGGTCCACCCGTTGTGCCAGTGCCTCTGTGGAAACGATGAGGAATCATAGCCCAAAAAGGGAGGCCTGCAAGCAGGGGACGGGGGGTGACCTTACAGGATCTTTCCAGTGGTACTAATGCAGGGACAGAAGTTGGAGGTTTTAAAAATGTTTTATTGAGGAAATATCACAACCACATGCAAGATTCAAGCAGTTTCACCACCAAACAAAGGTAACTGAAATAAAAGAAGCAAAACTGGATAGCAAGGAGTTAGGATGAAGTGGCTGATATTTACCCATCCCGAAGAGGTAAAACAAAGCAATGTGGCTCAGAATAGGGGTCCAGGAGTAGCACAAGAATGGGAATCTGAGCAGCAGAGAGCCTTTGCCCAGTGTACTATGAGTTGCCAAGCTCAGAGGCAAGGTTTAAATACTCTTTTTCTTCCCTGAAGAGGAAGGTGTTAATGACCCTCTGAGAGAGCAAACAATAGGGTCTGGAAGAGGCTAATGATCTTAGCATTAGGTGACAAAGCATTGATGGGAATCATAATAGTTATTAATGTCTGGGCAGGTGAGGAAACAAAAGAGAGTTCTGGTGGGAAGAGGGAACAGGTTGATGAGTATTGGTTGCTCTATTGAGACAATTTGGTGTGCTATTTTGTTTGAAGTTTGACTCATTGAGGGGATTACCACAAACTCATTAGAATCATAGAATCATAGAATCATAGAAATTCAGAGTTGGAAGAGACCACACAGGCCATCCAGTCCAACCCCCTGCCATGCAGGAATATCCTCAAATCAATCCCGACAGATGCCCATCAAGCCTCTGCTTAAAAACCTCTAAGGAAGGAGACTCCACTACACTCCGAGGCAGCATATTCCACTGCCGGACAGCCCTGACTGTCAGGAAGTTCTTCCTGAGGTTCAGGTGGAATCTCCTTTCCTGCAGCTTGAATCCATTGCTCCTTGTCCTGGACTCTGGAGCAGCAGAAAACAAGTCCCCTCCTTCCTCTACGTGGCATCCCTTCAAATATTTAAACATGGCTATCATGTCCCCTCTTAACCTCCTCTTCTGCAGACTAAACATACCCAGCTCTCTAAGTCTATCCTCATAGGGCATGGCTTCCAGGCCTCTCACCATTTTGGTCGCCCTCCTCTGGACTTGCTCCAGCTTATCAATATCCTTCTTGAACTGGGGTGCCCAGAACTGGACACAGTGTTCAAGATGGGGTCTAACCAAAGCAGAGTAGAGTGGTACCAGTACCTCCCTCGATCTAGACACCATACTCCTATTGATGCAGCCAAGAATTGCATTGGCTTTCTTGACTGCCGCATCACACTGCTGACTCATGTTCAGCTTGTGGTCTATGAAGACTCCTAGATCCCTTTCACACGTACTGCTATCCAGCCACGTGTCCCCCATCCTATATTTGTGGATTCCATTATTTCTGCCTAAGTGTAGGACCTTACATTTCTCTCTGTTGAATTTCATTTTGTTCGCCCTGGCCCAGCTCTCCAATCTATCCAGGTCATTTTGAATTTTGATCCTGTCCTCTGGCGTATTAGCAACCCCTCCCAATTTGGTGTCATCTGCAAATTTGATCAGCATGCCCTCTATTCCTTCATCCAAGTCGTTGATAAAAATATTGAACAGCACTGGGCCTAGGACAGAACCCTGTGGCACCCCGCTAGTCACTTCTCTCCAGGACGAAAAGCAGCCATTCGTGATCACCCTTTGGGTTCGGTTGGTCAACCAATTACAAATCCAACTAACGGTAGCCCTGTCCAGCCCACATTTTACTAGCTTCGCTGCAAGAATGTCATGGGGAACTTTGTCAAAGGCCTTGCTGAAATCGAGATATGCTACATCCACAGCACTCCCTTCATCTATCAAGCTAGTAACTCTATCATAAAAAGAGATAAGATTAGTCTGGCATGACTTATTTTTGAGAAATCCATGTTGACTTCTCGTGATTACCGCGTTGCTTTCTAAATGATTAGAAACTGACTGCTTAATGATCTGCTCCAGGATCTTTCCGGGTACTGATGTCAGGCTGACTGGGCGATAATTATTTGGGTCCTCTTTTTTTCCCTTCTTGAAGATGGGGATAACATTTGCTCTCCTCCAATCTGCTGGAACTTCTCCTGTCCTCCAAGATTTCTCAAAAATTATAGCAAGCAGTTCCGAAATGACCTCTGCCAGCTCTTTTAATATCCTAGGATGCAATTCATCTGGCCCAGGAGACTTGAATTCATCCAATGCGGCCAGGTATTCCTGTACCACCTCTCTACTTATTATGTGCCTCATTTCCTCTGCTTCCTCCCCTGCTCCCCAACCGCCAGGTTGAGTGCTTGTATCCTTCTGGGAAAAAACGGAGGCAAAGAAGGTGTTAAGTAGCTCTGCCTTTTCTCTCCCCCCTGTGAGTAATTCGCCATCTTCTCTGCGTAGCGAGAAGCACCAGAGTGTCCCAACTGATCCCTTGAACTTATGACCTGGCCACAACCTGAGGTTCCATCTGACGTAATTTTGCACCTGTGCAGTTAGTTCTCTTTGCCAGCATGGCTTTCAGCCTTAACAGTGTATGATTTGTATCTTCTACGCTAATTAAATAATGTTCATTGCCAATTATATCATATCATGGAGTGGGAGTGTACACCATGGTAACAGTTAAGAGGTAACATGACAGCCCTGTTTAAATATTTGAAAAGATGTCATATGGATGATGGAGCAAGCTTGTTTTCTGCTGTTGCAGAGACCAGGACACAGAGCAATGGCTTCAAACATCAGGGAAAGATACTTCACTTAAATCTTAGGAATAAGTTTCTGGTGGTAATTCAACAATGCAATGTGCAGCTGCCTGGAATGTGGTAGAGCCTCCTTTGGAGGTTTTTCTGTAAATATATTTTTATTGAATTTCACATAAAATAAACCTTACACACAAAGAAAAATCACCCCAGTAAGATAACATAAATAAAAAAAGCCTTACTAAATATATTGTACCTAACATATACAAAGTGAAAAATAAAAAGAGAAAAGGAAAAGAAGTGGCAAAAGGGGGGCAGGAAAAAGAAAGGAATTACAACATAAAGGAAAGTAAACTATCCAGGCAGAAAAGGAAGATTGTAGAACAAGACAAGAGAGCAGAATAAGAAAGAAGAAGCATACCAGTCGTAAGACTAAAATGCACAAACTCTCGCATCTACTTACCCACTACTTACCCCACCCCCTGGCTTCCCAATAATCTGACATCGGTTAAATTATCCAATCAATACATATCCCTTCACTTTGAAGAAAAGGAATTTTCCTTTATATATAAATATCTAACTCTGTTTCCTAGTGTTCTAAATCAACTAAATATCAAAATCCATTTGAAAATTGTCACCCATTCTACTCTTCATAAAAAGTATATATGGTTCCCAGATTTTCCAATATGATTGCATAGATTTCCCCTTCAACCATCCTAATAATTTCTCTGTTTCTCTATACTCAGATATGATTAATCTGTCAGGCACCTAGTTGTGCAGAATTTGAACCTCTGCTTCTACCAACTCTCTGTAGACCTAACTGTGCACAACACTGGAAGCTCTTAGGCCCTTTTCACATGGTGTTAAAAAAATGGTGTAGATGACCTCCACGGAGGTTGTCTATGCCGTTACGCGAATTGGGGTGGATTACTCGTGAGTAAGTCCACACACCAATCCTTGGTCGGGCGCCCGCAAGTGGCGGTGCTGCGTGCTTTTGAAAAACCACATTTTATGTGGTTTTTCAAAGGCACGAGGCATCCAGCCCCATCCAGCCCCGTTGCAGAGCCCGTATGGATTTATGGACACTCGAAAGGGCGCCCCTGCAGATCAGGCAAGCGGCGGGATTTCTGGCTGGCGAGCTTCTCCGATTGGCAGAGAGGCTCCACCAGTCAAAATCCACCATTTTGGGCGCTGCCGGGCACCGAGGACGCTGCAGGACGCTGCTGTGTGTAGAGCAGCGAAATGCGCTGCTCCGCGCGGCGACGGAACAAGATAAGCCCCGTTTTGGCGTGGCTTGCCCCGTTCCGCCGCCCGCATGTGAAAAGGGCCTTAGTGTGGTTTATGCAAGCTTCTCCATGTCCTCTTGCTTCTGTCTTTCTTTCTAGGCCTTTTCTTCTGTTTTGTGCAAGCTAATGCTGTTTTTGAGCACATGAAACTTGAACTGAGCTAGGATAGGGATTTTGGGCAAGTGCACAGAGAATTTCCATTCACTCTAGTGTTACCTTGTTACTATTTTTGTGCCTGTTATATGTACAGCTGGGGGAAACAGCTCTGTTGAACCTATGGAAGCCCCTTTCATGTAGTATACTATGAGCACATCGGTAGCCAGTTAAATTATATCTCCTAGTAACATTTCAGTAATTCCTGGATTCCTTAGCTATGTTGCAAATCAGTCTTACATCAATTGTAGCAGCAGATGCTTATCCCTTAAGCGAGATCATTTTCCACTTGGCAGATCTATACTGCCGGATTATCCTGTTGAAACAGAGCATCAACCAGACTGCAGTCACTTTGCTTCTTACAATATCTGCAGTGAGAGCATTCTGCTTTCTAATATGGCAGGGTGACCTCTCATTAACGTCACCTTTGAAATACAGGAGGCTTTTTCCATCATGATTATAGAGTCCCCCACGTAGGATCAGAGCATTTTGTTCTTTTTGTTTTTCCTCGGAAGAGCTGCTCAGCAGTAAATCGTTTGACACAGACAAACTGCCGAAACCAGTAAACAGATTCAGTGAAACACTCCCTGGATAAAGCATCAAAAATCAGATGTGATTTTTTTTTTTAAAAAAAAAGCTCATTGGGAAGTGTTATGCAGCTGTTGTTGCTCATTCTTCTTTATCCATCCTACTTTTTCACTAGCTAACATTGGAGAGGTAAGCCTTAGCAATACTCAAGCACCTCAACTCAAAGAAACATCAGTATTTCCATAGTCCCATTTAGCTTATGATAGGCGACTTTGAAATCAGAACTTTAGAACTCGTAGGGAAACATATATGGCCCAGGGTCCCATAATTGTATTTAGCTATGTTGACTGGCTTGGTGAAAACAAATGAGTTGATGTTCTTCCATCGGGACAGGATGAACAGATGTAAAGTATTCCCCTGCTTGTTCTAACCCAGTATTTCTTAAAGAGACAAATCTAAAAACATGAAACCCCTAAGTTAAATGCACATGAAACATGGTCAATATATCAATGCTGGAAGTTACTTGTTCAAATACGAGGGCAATTAACCCATTACTGACAAATCCACTTCTTGTTATCTATCAGGAGTCTCAGTTGCAAGATTATCTCTAAAAGCGTTCTCACTGGGATAATCTCCAGCATTGGTTCATTTATTTGTTGGTTGAATGTTTTAAGGCTCCCAAGGAGCTTTTCTCATTGTTTGAATACTTACACTTGAGGGTGAGCATTATTTCAGAGTATCTTCATTAGTTTCTCTACTGGTGGTTTTGTTTTTGTTTAATTATTTTCACACAGGTTTCAGGTTGATTTTTAAGCTATTTTTAGTTGCTCAGTTACTATAGCAAAATCCATTTTACAGTACTGGAGAAAACATTGGTCAAAGTACATTTGGGTTTCTTTCTTTTTTCTTTAATTTTCAAATATTCTTAGTGTGGCTGGTAGTTTTCTACTTCTTTGTTATAGTAAGAATTTAAGCTTGCTATAGTACTATATTTTAGTGATATCTAGTTTCTAGTGTAGGATTTTCATGCCATTAAATTATTTTATTGATTTTTTTTTCTTTAGTTGTTACATCCCAGTTTTTTTGTGAACTAGGCTTTAATAGCACATCAAAAGCTGAAGCACATCAGCGTCAGCCTCATGTGAAAGATCTCTTACTGGGCAAATGAATGCTTTTAAAAAGCAGTTTTAAAACCCTTTTAAAATGTAGTTCTAATGTTCCATCACATTAAGTACATCATAGACATGCAAGTGGCATAGTGGTTTGAGTGCTGAATTGCAACTCTGGAGACCAAGGTTCAAATCCCTGCTGAGCCACGAAAACCCACTAGGTGAGCTTGAGCAAGTCACATATTCTCAGTTGCAGAGGAGGGCAAAGGCAACCCCCTCTGAATAAATCTTGTCAGGAAAATCTTGTGATAGGTTTGCCTTAGGGTCACCACAAGTCAGAAGCAATTTGAGGGCATGTTACCCCTCTGCACACCCCACAAGACTGGTAAATTGACAAAATATTATTTAATTGGTAACTGCATTAATTGGCATTGATATAAAATGGAACTTGGGGTGACTGCTGGGCAGAAGAAAATTACTAACTGAAAACTTGTGATTACAAGGGCAGGTCAGTCAACATCCCACTCTAGGTGTAGCCAAAAATCATTGTCACGCAGATTACCAAGCAGATCTGGAGATGATAGGCTTAAGGCGAAGCTGAAACATCTCTGAGCATACAACGGTCAAAAGGAGATCCCCACAAAACAATTATTGTTTCAACCTTGTTTTCTCACACCTGGACATTTCCCTGCATTGTCACCCAAACATCTCCATAATACAGAGCTATTACGACAGCCATTACCTCTTTGTCACCTAAACACTAAGACCAGTAACTCTGTCCAGATCCAATTGTCTGTGTTGCAACTCTCATTGTCCACTCAGCTGGGAGACCCATTCCCACAGGATAGATTTTGGGTATATAAACTCTCTGTTTTTAGCAGTCAGAAGCAGTACTTCTCTTGCTGGTCACCATGCTGTCGCTCTGATTCCAGAATGAGTACTGTCCTTAAGCGTTCATCTAAGCCACACCATTGTTTTCTTTGCTGCTCTCCAGATCAGTAATTATCACCCGAACCCTAAAATCCCTCTGTCCACAACTTTCCTCCCTTTATCCTTCTGTTAGTTCTTGTGCAAGTATGTGAGTGTTTGGAACTTTTGTACGCATGTGTGTATATTTCAATAAAACACATTTTAGCTTATTTGGAATCTCTGACTGGTTCCTTCCAGTAATACCCCGTAAACATTCATGGAAAGATCTTGTTAGGTTATTCCCCCCCACACACACAGACCTCCTAATTTTGAGCTAATTAATTCCCTATTGTCATGTACTAGCATCATGGGTGGATTCCTAAGTCACCCACATTTTGGGGTAACAAGCTCACAACAGGAAGATATGCAAGGCTAGAACCTCCTCTCTCATGCATTACTTTTCTACAGAGAAGGAATATTTTATGTTGAGTGTCAGTTAAACATTCATCTCACATCTGAAAGCTAGAAAAGGGATAGCTTAGCAATACATACATCATCTCTTTGCTAGTATAGACCACCCTTATTCTGCAAGCCCTATTCAGGGGGGTTCATGGAAAGTCATGGAATAGTTCAGAATTTATGAACTTAGCTCTGTAGGGAACTGATGTATGTTGGTGGGAAATGGAGACAGTTTTCCCCAACACTAGAGTATTGGACAGGATGACTGTACAGTCACTTTTTGAAATGTAGGCACCTGAGCTAATTGCACCTAGGGCCAGTCTTTCTTTCTTTCCCCTTTTTTTAAATGGCTTGGTGGCTAAAGCTGAAGGCAATTGCATCTCAAAAACATCTGGAGGACTATACAATTTGTGCCTATGCCTTAAAGCAAGCTAGGGGTATGAAGCCAGGGACGTGAATTACTAGAACTAGGTGGGTCCTCACAGAGAGATCAATTTTTGAATTCTTCTATAACCCAAGCCCCCAAAATAGCTATCTGTTTAGAGATGGGGATCTTTACAAAAAGATACCAGAAACTCTGTATATTTTCCATCACCTCCATATTGTGTGTATGGGACCCCAGGAAAATGTTTACGCATATTAACTTGAGTTGGAAGTTTGGGTATGTTGAAATAAAGCTGACTTTGCACAATTTTTTTTTTAAAAAAACCAAATAACAAGACTACACAGTTTCATGGGAACAGAAATGAGGTAATTTAGTATGAAAGACCATCTCAAGGAAATAATGAGAAAAGACAGACTACTGCAATGGTGTGATCAAAAATGAGTGAGCTTCAGAAATAAATTTGAAGAGCATGCCCAATGAAAAGACTGTGGATTTTGGTACAAAATCTTCCAAATATTTTGAGTAGTGTGTGGGTTGTTCAGAATGTCTGCTTTCAACATGGGATTTATAGGTTGTTCATATAGGCCCTTACTGCACCATATGTCAATAGTGCATCATTCCATTTCAATCTCAGCAGTGTCATTTTTGAGATAGTATTGGGTTATGAATGCTCTCTACAACACCCTTTGGGCCTCAGTAGATAAGTAGCATTATTGTCACCAGTGTCCCAATCTCATTACAGCAGCATTTGTGAGTCCTTTTCCCTGCTCCACAGCTTGCGATCGGTCAGTTATTTTGTTTCATTTTGTTTTTCTAAGCTGAAATAGTGCTGCATCATTGTAATGTCATGACACGCTGGGATGCTATTACATTTTTGCACTACAATGCTAAAAAAAAGTATTAAAAATGTAAAAAATTAACTCAAAGGAGAAATTAAAATAAACATGGCAGGGTGATGGATTTCAAACTTACCATGCCGTAGGAGTTGCTGAGGGAGGGACAACCTGGGAACTCCCACATCATGCTCACCCCTGGATCGGCTATGGAAGGAAGTGCTATCAAGTGCTAATGAGAAACCGCACTCACACAGTGGACAGGATTGTAGGAGAAAAGGGGGTCATTACCACATCTTTTTTCAGCATTGAAAAATGGTGGATTTTCAATGGATTGCAAAAAGATAGCAACTGGTTAGCGACAACATCATGTGATAGCACGGATCCTGGAACAACACTTTGCTCTGGCAGTATGACAACTCATAGATATCAACATTCTTAGATGTCGGCCTTAGATCAACATCTTTTATACTCTGCTTACTATTATTCATATGCCCTTCATATGATTAAACATCACCCCAAACTGCTATTTTGTTTCAGAAAAGAAAGCTACAGCTTCATTGACATTGGGACAAAGTCTCCACTGGTGGGAAAGCATTAAACTTTCCCTCCCCACCCCTTACAATTCTGATGTTGCTTGATTCAACCCACCCATCTGGTGACTACCATATATATATATATATATATATATGTATGTATATATCTATACCTATATTTTCTTTTTTAAAAATCTCACTGGGTGAACATAGTCATACTCTCTCATGGTTGGCCCAGAATTCAGGGAAGTTACTTTTGACGGCTACAAGTGTCAGGATGCCCCAGCTGCCATAGCCACTAACCATGCTAGTTTGGGCATTTTGGAAGTTGTAGTTCCCCAAAATAATAGTTCCAGGCTCTGGCTTGACCTACCTTATAGGGGTTTGGCAATAAAGTGAAGGAGAGGAGAACCACATGTACAGCCCTGAGTTCACTGTACGATGGGCAAGAAGTAATTGTAACCAATAAAGAAAATGAAGTAAGTCATAATTTGTAAAGTAATGTATAACTAATAAAGTAATGCCAAATCCAATTCAGTTCTAAAAGTGAGCCCTGCCCCTCAAAACAACAACAACAAACTATTTCTCTCTCTGCCTATGAAACTGTCTTTCGCTGATAAGCTGCTTAAGGCCTGGCATTGTTTGCTTAGGTTGAAAAGAGCAGGTAATGAACACAGGACTGCCATGTGCTCCACAAAAGATCCTTTGGGAATCACACTATGTCAGTGCATGAGGGTCTCTGATTTAAGCCAGTGGCAGCAGAATAAACCTCTCCAAATGGTTCATTCAAGTGAAAAGTACTTTACAAATGACAAAGACAAAGACTTTTGGGCAGGCCCACACTAAGGCAGAAATACTTCTCTTGCTTGGCCTAAAGGATACTTACAATAAATAGTTTCTGCTAGAAACTCAGCTTCCCTCACCCCATTCAGTCCTCCATAAATGCTATTTATGGCTTCTTTCACCACCAACCAAAAACTCTTTCCCTTAAAGAAAATCACATAGTGAAAACTTAATGTGTAGGGATGTACTTTTTATGTCAGAACTCCGGTAACAAAGAAACTCTTTGATGGGCTTCTTCAAGGTTTACAGTTTGCCAATAAGTTCCTTGTGTGGATGTATTTTATAATATTGCACACAGACACTCTCTCTTAATATATCTTATAGATATGATCACCAGGGAACTAGTCCTTCCCACACCTAAGTACAGAACAAAGACATACAGCAACACAGTTCCCTGTTGAGTGTGTGCGTGTGGTTTTAAAAATCAAGAAAAACAATTACTTCTCGGAAAACCCGCATATAAATACAAACTTGCATTTGATGTATGAGTTCATATGCCATATACTATTGTAAGGGTAGTATGATGTAGTATTTTAAGTGTTGGACTACACTTGAGACCAGGTTCAAATCCCTGCTTGGCCATAGAAAACCACTGGGTGACGTTGGGCAAGTCACACTTTCTCAGCCTCTGAGGAATACAATGACAAACATGTTCTGAACAAATTTCACCAAAACATTTGCTTCGGGATTACCTAAGTCAGAAACAACTTGAAGGCACACAAACAGCAACAAATACAATTGTAGGTTCATGATCTATTCCCAGCCTTTTTTTTTTAAGGTGAAGGTAACAAATTGGTGTTTGAACCTATGTAACATAGGTTTTCCAGATCTCAGGGCCTGGCCACTCTTCTCTATTTCTCAGGGGGCAGGGGAGGAATCTCAGGGCAAGAAGACAGTCCTGAAAACAGGTTGCTATATGTTGAAACTGCTTGAAGGCACACAACAGCAAATGTGTTTCTTGGTCACCTATTCCTACAGGCTGCTTTAGAACAGCAATGACAGACTGTTATATGTTCAAAACAGAGCCTCAAAACTTTTTTTGGTTGAACTACTACTCCCTTGTGTTTTTAAAAGCAGTGCTTGAAATGATCTTGAAAAATAAAGGTGGGGAAAATGACTTTTCCCCCTTCAATACAGAGTTTGGAAAACTTAATTTCCAACCAGAAAATATTTTCTTATTTGCTACACTTGGTGTTTGTTATTTGAATTCCATGCTCTGAGCAACTGTGACTAATATTTAATGGTATAATGGTTATTGATTACAATGCTTACTGATGTCAATAGGGGATGTCACCAGATGTCAGCTCACAGTCAGCCCAGCAGGGCAGGGAACTCCGCTCAGCCGCCCTCAGCCCCAAAGCAGACCCCGGACACTGGTGCTCCTAGGGAGACGTCTGGTGGTTGTGACCCAACTGCCCAGACTTACTCTTCAGACAGAGTAAAGATCTGGGGCATGTTAAGGAAGTTTGGACTGGACATGAACCAGTTCGATGGGAGACCCACGATCAAGCTCCTTGATGTCCTAGAAAGGCATTTACCACTGGGAAATAGCCAGCCTGTGAATGCAGTGACCACTGGTCCTCCTTCAGCTGGATATTACCTCGACTTGGAGCTGTCAGGATAGGGGTGCCCTCGGTCCTGGGATCTCCCCCAAAGGGTTGTGGCTTGACTGATGCCCAACAGATGGGGTGGATCTAGGGTGAAGGCAGGCACTGGGACCTATAGGGGAAAGACCCCTGCCACCACTGGGACCTATAGGGGAAAGACCCCTGCCACCCCTCTTGCAGACTTTGGAGCAGCACTAAAAGTGCTGCACCCTAACCTGATAAGACAGGGTGAGCCCACCCCAAATGCTATCCCTTTGACCAGGTACGGCGGGGGGGAGCCCAATCTAATTCCTTTGGAGGACACAAGCACTCTGAGAGCACTAAAGCAAGGCAGATTGCCCCTCCTCCTGACATAGCCCCGAGTGCAAATCCAACCACATCTGAGAAGGATCACACCTGGCTAAGGTTCAGGAGGAAGCCCCCACCAAATCTGACAAAGCACAGAACATTGCCAGCATATGTGAGAGCCAGGAAAAGGAGAACATACAGCAACGACAAGCCAACCCCAAGCTTCCAAAGTTTGCTATTGTCCCTGCTCTGAGCCCCCGGTTAGATACCTGCAGTTTCCCCCGAGACTTTCTTGAGTCCTTGGTAGTGAGAGTTCACCCTCTCCATGCCCTCTTTCAAGGGAATTTCTTTTGGGACTGGGGATTCAAACAGCAAAATACTCCTGCCCAACCAGAGCACAGTTTAGTAAAGACACTCACCCTGGCACACCCTGTATTGAAACTACCTACTCCCCTTAACTGCATTCCATCAGGGGAGATTTCAACAACTGTGAGTCCCTAATTCCACATGGAGGTAGATGTGGCTACTGCCTTCCCCTCCACAGAGCTATACTGGTGCCAGTTTACATTCCTATTCAGTGGCACTCAATATCTTTTTACTCTAGTGATCTTGAGAAGGGCCACCACAGTCCATGGCTCTGTCTTGATCACCATCCTGCCAGAAATGCAGTACTTCAGGAGGCACTTGGATCAAATGCCAGCCTCCACTTTGATTTGGACAAAAGGGTCTCAAGCCATGAGTGGGCACGGCCATTCTTGCGAGTAATTTCAAAGACCGACAAACAAACACATTCAAAGGACTGGAAGGGAAAGCCCCCAGACTGGGCAACCCCCTCCTTTGTGCAGCGGAGGAGCAAGGCAACTGCCTTACTTCCCTTCATGGGCTGGCAGCCACCTTGAAGAGACACCCTCACATCAAGTTTCCCCTTTTTGTGTATATAGTTTGTCTTAGTTGTAGTTGTAGTTGTAGTTGTAGAACTTCTCCCCCTTTTGCAACAAAAACAATATAATCACGTTTGCCACCCACATAATCCAGGCTAGCCTCATGGGATTAATGCACCCAGAGATTCTAAGTCAGTTAAGAGAGCGCTATCCAGAATCTCTGGAACACCGTCGCTTTGGCACAGATACGACATGCCACTTGGGAGAGCCTAACTCTGAAGATGGAAGTCATACACGAAAGGATTCTGGACTCAGTAATTTTACATCCATTATCCCATCTTGGACTCCCCTTGATAGCTAATGCCACCTTACTACCCCGACATATGTACCATTGGTCCAACGGTACACACTCTTTTGATTTATCCTGTTGTTTATTTCACCACCATTGGGTACAATGTTTTCACAATATAAATGGTTTCTGTTATAGTAATGTCTCTGAATCAACTACACAGTAATGGCTCAGATTAATAATGAGTGCTTTTGTCTAAGAACCCTGTATTCACATGTTACCGTATTGCCTAGTGGTGCAACTGTAAGACTTAACTGCATCGCCTGCAACCCTTGCTTTTGTTCGCAGCACATACGGGATTGTTTTGGGAGAAACTTCTATCTCAGGCGGGAGATAAAAGATTATGTTTTAGAGAATGGTTATGTGCCCACGGCATCCAAACTAGTCAGATTCCACCTTGAAGACGAGATCTCCGTGTCTACATGGCTACGGAATCTCACTCACCTGGCACACAGAGTATTGGAGGTATCGCACTCCCTCCACCAGATTGCCTTGACAGTTAACCACTCCACCAAGGTAATCATTGAATCTTCAGATGATTTAGAAGCTGCATCGCAACAGTCATGGTGGGACACCTTCAGGTGGTCATCCACGGGGCAAGCAATCACCCACTTCACCTTGCACCCTTTAATAATACTAGTGGTCTTTCAGATAATACTAGCCCTATGCTTAATTGGCCTTGTACTGTGGGTCAAGAAATTTTTCAGCTACAAGCTGACCATTTTTATTGAGAGCTCCGAGGCTCGTAATTTGTAAATAGTTCATTGTTAGTTCAAATTGTTTTGATTGTAATGTCCCATCTGGTTTCAAAAGCCTATCCGAAGGTGACCAAACTTCAGGCCTGCCTCGGAGTCCAGCTTCTAGAGGTAGGGAAGTTGCTCGCTTGGAACCTACATCTAGCCACCAGCACCATACTTGCAGCCAACCCCAAGCCCTCATTATACATCATCAGGCTTGGAGCCCAGCTCTGGGTCTGAGCGAAGGGGGGACCTTGGTGAGGCAATCTGCCAAGTGGACCCTCATCCTGTTCGGGGATGAATTTGGCTTTTTGTCTGCTAACTGGAGGCCAGACCTTGTTCTGGAATGACTTTGGATATCAAGGCTGCCTCAGGACCAGTGGATGGATGCGGGTTCCGAATTAGCAGCCTCACTACCTGAATAGGCCCTGCTAAGGCCAATACAACTCTATTCTAGGGATCTATTTAAACCCTTGCTCCCCTTAGACTTTCTGGTTACAGCAAAACAAAATTTCAGGGGTCAACTTGAACTCCCATCAGACTCTCAGCTGGTAATTTGCATTTTATCTATGCCTTGGATAACCTCTTTGTCAGTTTGGTTGCAAAATAGCTACAGGTCCACGGCTCCTGAGAACCGGGACGACCCCTGGACCTGACCATCACCCCTGGGGACTGCGGGTGGGGCTGAAGAAGAAAAATTGCAGCTTCAATCGAGAGCCAGTCCAAGGAGATGCCCGATCCCTCCACTGCAGCTGTGGGACCATGGGGCTGTGTGTGATCCAGACACCTCCCAACGGCGATAAAAGACTGTTTTACCAAAGACTCAATTTAAAAGGACTATTGCCATTCCACATGGACTATTTCTTACTCCAAGATCTGCAAGATGCACACAACGGATAGTTAGCAATCAATTGTTAGCTAGTCTGCAAAATTGAATACATTGTAACCATCTCTACTTTGCTTCGCTCATTCCTGCAGTGCCTCATTGGAAGTCACACTTTGCTTCAAGTTCAACTGTTTTGCATTGTGCTATTTTCTGTAACTGCTAATTTTCAGCCATTTCTCAATTGATGGGACAATTTATTATTGCTTATTGCTTATATGCTTTTGTGTGAATAAGTTTAGGTTTAAGTTTAGTTAGGGATGTATTTATAAGATAGAAACCCTTAGTGTCCCCTGAAAGTTCCCCTTCCCCATAGAGAAATACTACCTCTGCACCTTTAGACCCCTATTAGGCTCTAAAACTATTTTTGATTGTTAATTGGAAAATTTTTGGGGGGGATTGTTACTGTAGTTTCTAGCCCAGACTTATGGGATATTAGATATCATTTGATATCAATAATTTGGCCTTCTTTACCCCTTCCTCTCCACATGCTTGCGAGGCCCCCGGACAAGCACGCGCACAGGCACGGCTAACAATAGCTGAAACATTCCGAAACAAATCCAGGCAGGCCAGAAATAGCCAGACTGCCGCTTTTGGAGACCTCAAGGTAAGTACCACATTATGTATGCATGCTATTTACAAAGGACTCCCTGCCCCGAGCAGGCAGCTTGACGAGCTGAATACTCAATGGTCAAGCACTCCACGTTTGTATACTGGCTACTTTATTGACAACTATGTCATAACTCAATCATGCAAAATAGTGACCTTTCAGAGGCTTTGTCTCCAGCCCGAAACCCATTGTTATCCCTGGGAACGGACTAGCCTATGGCCACATTTTCCCCTATAAGACCCCCTGACTTTGAGCGCTTCCTTGGATCGCTCTTGGCTTCCATCCCGCCTTGCTGTCACTTCGTTCGACAAGTCTTCCCCTCAGCATCTCGTGCTGAGAATCTCCTCTGCTACGGACCTTTTTCTTCAGACTACCCGGGCTTCAGGACAGGTGTAGTATTTCCCATACAAAAACTCCTCTTAAAATCCCTCTATCCAACTCCTACCTTTATTTCCATAGTTCTCTGTGTGAGCGTGTTGCATACATGTGTTTGACTGTATATCAATAAAAACAACAATTATTATTTACTTCTGATTGCTCCTTGACTCGGCCTGACTCCGTAGACATTGGGTAAAAGATCTCACTATGTTGCCCTGCCTCTCGTAGTGCTAGCTTGTGCTCTTTGCTAATTCCCAACTTTGTAATATTTGGAGCGCACTTAGGTGTCCCTTCCGGGACCCCAGAAATCAAGGTAACACATCAATGGAAGCAACATGCACACACTCCATTGCCAATAATTGGACATGAGGCTTTGCATGAGTTTGCATTCATGTGTGCTGCTGTTGCATCAGCATAGGGTGCACTGAACTGTTTAGACATCCAAAGAAAAGGGGCAGGCAAAGACACAGCAAATAGAAGAGTTCCAAACGTGACTGATTTTCAGTGTCTCACTCTGTGCAGTGCTAGAAATTTGGAGACTGAAGGAAAACTTCATGAAGAGGGGACAGAATTCTTATTTGGAAGGACAATGACCTCATTTGCCCCCCAATGCTACATCCTGCTCACTCTGTTATAACACAAAAAATGCAGATCAGAGAAACAGGTTGTCAAAACTGTCCCCATTTATGTGTATGGAAGAATGGGGAGGTTAGAAATTCCTCATTTAACTGCTGGAATGACAAGAGTAATTGACAATTTAGAGAGCAACACATCTTATTTGTTATGCACATTTGAACACTGTGGTCTGAAGTTCACAAAATATTATTTCAAATAGAATCTTTTGGGGTTTAAGTTTTGTTACTGTTTTTACTGTTGCTTTTGCTGCAACAGAGTAATATGATTGTCCCTCTGGAAATGTGTTCTAGAAATCACTCATCAAATTTTATAAAATCTGTAAATGAATCATTTTGTCCTTTTTCTACCTCTCACACAGGATGAAGCATCCCTCATCCTTCCTCTTCCATGCTATCAAGCTTCAAATCAGTCTGTCGAGCTGTTTTTGTGTATAAACTAGTCAACCTACTGCCCCTCCTGCTGCCACAATTTCTGGTTATAATGGTGGAGTGGGATTCATCCATCTCATTCTTAACTTAGGGCAATGATTATGGTTCTATAATACATTTAATTCATTTCTGCTTCTGACTCTGAACAGCATAAGCAAAAACTGACACAGTTGGACAGGTTTTACTCAGAAGGACTGGAAAGAGTAATGTGGAACTGGAGAAAGAATTGATTCAAAATCATGGTGGAAGATTAATTGTGTGACATGTGTGCAATTGGTTAATGGGACTGGGTCAGTACCCAATGACAGATGCTTTGGCAAAAAGATTCTTTGCATTGTGCTTCGAATGACAGAGGAGATTTGTTTTCCTAAACTTGTTTACCTCAGTGTAGTGAAAAATGTAATGTGTGAAGCAGTCCTCAGAATGCAGTTCCTGTGATTTGAAAAGCGACTTTACAAGCCAAGATATTCTCCGCTCTGTGACTTCCATGCTCTGAAAAATGAAACAAATCTAAATGGAAATTACAGGCTTAGCTGACAAATTTTGCTTTGGAAATTGACATTTGTACGCTTTATGCATGAAACCATTGTCACATATGAAGTGAATCAAACTCTCTGCAGGGAAGAAATGGTCAGAACAAGTAAGCTTTCTCAGTGTATTGTCCACTTCTCTTCCTGTCACACATTCCATGCATTCTGGCCATTTCTCTATTAGGTCTGACAAATGACCAAATTGTTAGGGTCCTGGGGAGTGAGTGGGCAGCCTAGCCCTTCTGATATTCTTAACACCAGCTTAATGTACAGAAAGCAACAGGTGAATTAAAGATACTTATCTTCACCTCCTAATATCTACATTTGAAACTGGTTTAAAGATGCAGATTTAAGAGCTACCTCTGGCAGTGAATTGTATCCTCTTTTGCAAGCAAACATCCTATTTTCTAAGGGACCCTGCTTTCATTTAAGGAGCTAAATCCTGTTTATTTGGAAGTAAATCCCATTCTCCCCTCCCAACAAGCATCTTAGGGCATCTGCTCAGATGGACAGACACTCCAGTATCAATACCTTGAGCTGGTAAGATAATATGTACTAAGTAAACAGACAGAATATCTCTTATCTGGTGTTTATTTGTAGTAGTTTAAGCACAAGGCAATTGCCTCCCCCCCCCCGCAGTCTTTTTACTTTTCCCAAAATGTGTTTTGGTGCATTTTAAATCCCGGGAACTTGTCTTGCAAGTGCTAATTTTAACTTGTGGGGTTTTTTTATATATATATATATTTGAAAAAAATGGTTTGAATGTTTGTGCATCACACAGAGAATAAATTACAATGGGTGGTGAAAAAAGGCTACAAATAAATAAAATAAAGTAAGAAGGCCAGCAATAGAAGGATGGATCGCTAGCTATGAAGGAGGATTGATTGGTTTGGCAAGACTTTTTGAGTGATTTTAATGGAGTGGAATTTTGGCAAGACACTTGTGTCATAATAATCAACTTTCTAGATCCAAATGACTGCAGAAGAGGGCACTGACTATGCTTTTCTTAACAGGGACAGATGGTCAGAGGAAAATGGCAGGCAGCCATCTGGATTGCAGATGACACCACCTTTCAGCATTTTCCACTAGTATGGGTAAAAGTCTTATTACTACAGCAGATAAAAATGGGCAAATATTTTCAAGGTCTGGATCCCTTTGGTAGTCATCTACAGTAGGCTCATTCAATCAAGGGGATTTACAAATATGTTCATTCACTATTCAATAATTGATCCAATGAGTTTACTCCAGTTGGGACTTACCAACACGATTCAAGGCTACGTCTGCAGTGCTAAAACCAGTTACTAGGAAATAAATCCCCTGGAATTGAGTTGGATTCATTTATGGATAAACATGCATTGGATTAAGTTGCTTGGCAGCTTGTTCTGCAATACCTGCTTTCTTGAAATTCCATTCAATTGAAATAAATGGAATTTATTTCCGATTAGCTATAGTTAAGACAGAATAAAGCTGCTGGAGTCCTTCATATTTCTTTTCTGTAGTGTTCAGAGAAACATTAGATACTGCTGATTAATTGTACTTTTTCAATGTTGAGGACTTTTATTTTTGTGGCTCCTTTTATTTCACTCATGCGTGTGGTTATTACTTTCTAAAAATCATTTTTTAAAAGCTTTTGTATGTTGTAAGCCACATTGAGACCTTTCTGCAGTAGAAAAGAGGGATAAACAAAAACAGGAGGTCTCAAGTCTGGCAAACCTTTAATGTTTAGTGGGAGTAAATCAAATTAACACAGTAGGACTTCTGACTAAACACAGGGTTGAGCTGCAAGAAAGACAGCTATAAACTTAGGGTTGCCAATTTTATTTATAGCCCAACTTTTGTATTTTTGGACAATTATTTAACATGTAGCTAAAGAGTTTCACCATCATTTATCTGCTTGTTAAGAAACACTTCACCTCCAAAACATGTGCATTTCAGGAAGCACCAGGGCTAATCTCTCTCTTTTTAAAAGTAACCTCATTTCTGGCACCCTGGAAAATTTCCTTCATCCTGCCTCTACTGGCTAGCTCTACTAACACCATCTAAGTTACTTCTGCAGTGAAAAGCCAGCAAGTTATTTTATCCCAGGAGGCTCGTAGGTGCTAATTAACTGTAACTGGGGCATGTCATATGCAGAGGCCATCAGTGGAGGGCTTTTCAGTTTGTCACCCAACCCTTTCCTCCCAGTCTTTGCTTTCATCATGGCAGAATACTCCTTCATTTTCTGGTACAATACCCAGCTCTGAATACCAAAGAGATGAGGAAGCCATGTGGAAGACCCCAGGGACTCCCTACTTCTATTTGTGGAACAAATTCTAATTCTGTGAGACTGTCAAGGAATGAAAACATGAGAGGAGGTAGTATTACCTGAATGAAAACTGGTTGTGTATAAGAGGGAAGTTCAGTAGGTGCTGCTTGTTACCTGGTTGCATGACAAGCAACACCTGCTGAAATTCCCTCTTCTACCATATCAGTAAAGATACAGAAATTGTCTCTAGTTGCATTATGGCACCTTCAGAACATCCAGAGGTAGGTTTGTGGTATTCTGGTTATGCTACAACATATGACTAGCTTTACTTTTGAGACTTGGGAGTGTCTTGTAGTAATTTCAGTTTTATACAGTCATCTTTGAGGGTCTAAATGGTATGTGATATTTCAGATGCCTACTCTTCTCTATCCTTCTCCCTATTCCTTTGAGTGGTAATAGGTTAAGTTGCAGTCCTACACAAAAGGCTACTACCAGTGACAAAGATGTGTCACTGATCTGATTTCCTGCTTCTAACATCCTTTGTCATTGGCCAGACTGACACAAGTAGATCTGAATTGGAGCCCAAAAGCTTCTGGAAGGCCCCATATTATCCATAATTGCTTTAAATATATGTTAAATCTAGTCTATTTAGAAGATGGGTGTACAACTTGTGCATCTCCAAATGTTGTTGGGCTCCATATCCTAAACATTCCTCATAACTGACCTTGCTGCTCATCCTTGACTCATAATAAAGTCTTCTGTATGCTTCTATAAACTATAAGCTTTGTTTTTAAGCATAGGTCCTTTCCACACGGGGGTATTAAAACGGTGTAGTGCGACCTCTGACGGAGGTAGTCTACGCCGTAAAATGGATTGGTACAGATTACTTAGTGTAATTCCACACCCCAATCTGCGCTAGGGTGACCGGAAGTGTCGGTGCCGTGTGCTTTTTAAAAGCCACTTTTCATGTGGTTTTTAAAAGGCACGGGGCATGCAACCACGTGCAGCCGTGCTGCAGCGCCCAGTGTAGATTTGCAGACGTGCTCAAGGGTGTGCCTGCAGATCTGCTGGGGGCGGTCTTTCTGGCTGGCGAGCTTCTCCAGTTGGTGGAGAGCCTCTGCCAGCCGACAGCTGCCATTTTGGATGCCGCAGGACTCCGACAAGTGTGGAGCAGTGAAAATGCGCTGCTCCACGTGGCGATGGACTTACCCGGATGCAGGTAAGGTCTGTCCGAGCATGTTTTTGCCCGTTTTTCCTCCACGTGTGGAAAGGGCTATAGTTGCAAATGTTGTTAGATGTCTTAGGACTGAGAACCTTGCTCATGATTTTTTTTTTCAAGCACTAAACTGGGAACCACCAACAGATAAGCAAAATGACCTGAAGATGTGAACAAGATTCTTAGGTAACATCCATCACATCTGCTCTTATCTCATAAGCATTCTCGCTTAAATTAATCATGACAGGGTTCTGGGAATTGAGATAAGAAAAACGCAGAGCAGGTTCCATAGTCATTCAGGAGTGGGGAAAATGTTGCACTCAAGATGTTGCACTCATTTCCATTAACTTGTGTCATTGCTGCCCAGCAATGAACACAACTAGAATGAAAAGTCTACTGAAATCTGAAGAGTAAGTTATCCACCCTAGCACTAGTTCTTAAGGAAGTAATTGTGATGATCTGGTCAATATCAACAAGCATGACTTCGTTTCAAATCTACTTTATTTAGGTATTTTTGACATATTTTGATCATCTAATCCTGAGGAGGCAGTGGAAATTCTGAACGTATGCCTGGTGGCAGTATTAAAATGGATGAAACAATCCAAAAGTCAATTCAGATAAGGCAGAAGTCCTATTGGATAGGAGGCCTGTTGGTCTAGGAATATGTGTGTAACTTGCGCTGGATGAAGTTTCTCTCCCTTAAAACAAAAAGCTTGCAGCTTGATGATACTCCTAGTTTCAGCCCTGCCCATTTAGCGATAGCAGCTGAATGTAATTTTCACCTTCTCAGCCCAGAGTTCCAGTTTTGTTGTCTTTTGAAGAACTTGGATCCAGTCTTAGTGATGGATGATGCTCTCATTTCCAGGTTAAGTTTGGGATTAGATTGATCTTCATATGGTCTACCTTTTAATGATGGATCACAAAGTTTAGCTGGCTCAAAATGCAGCTGCCCAAATCTTGACTGGAGCTGTAGGCTGAATCTTGTTAAGCTGATCCTTAATCATTTAGCTGGGATTTTATTCAAGCACTTCCTCACCCATATGAACTTTCATAACGTCTTTCTTTGCTTTGGGAAGTCATTTTCTGAGTGTTCCTATTCCTGAATGTATGCAGCTGTGGATGCTTAGAAGCAGAAAAGCATATTGTGTTGCTCAAAGATGGATGAAAAGGTTCAACCCAAAATGTGTATTGGTTCAAGTTTTATGAGGTTTGATTGGCAGTGATGTTTGAAAACCACCACCCTTGACCAATAGAGATTTATGTGGGTGTGTCAGGCTACTTTGTCGAGAATGTGAAGAGAGAATGTAAAGTCATGAGAATGTCATGACTTTACCTCCTTCTCCCTACATCTTCCTATCAGCTCATTGTTGCCACAGATGTTATTTATCCATGCCACTTTTTTGTTCCTAAATTAGCAACTGGATTAAGGACAGACAGAGCACCTTTGGGAGCTGGATTAAATTCATGGATCTTCTTTATGGAGCCATATGTTGTCCTATATAATATTCCATATTGCAGACTATGTGCCAGCACCCTAATTCCAAACATAAATTGCACAAGCATTTCCCCCTGAAATCAATGGATCTTTTTAACTGAGATGAAATTACATCTGTAGTCTAATACACAGGGATTATGTGTGAAACCCATGTATCTTTTTATAAACTAGCTTATGTTCAGTGCTTGAGCCAATATATATGACAAAGAATGTTGGAGGGTTTTCTCTTTTCTTTCAGTGCATTGACTTGATAACAGTAAGCTGGTAGTGTAGTTTCAGACTTGCACAGGGACAAAAAGGATTTCTTATTTCAATTTCCCTTTTTTTTTCTTTAGTGGAACTATAATGAACATAGACTTTGGGCTTTCAAAGCCATCTTTAAGAAAAGCCCCCCAAAAGAGAGAGAAAACGATGGCTGAGAGAGCTGCCAGGTGTTGGCATAAGATGAAGAGCCACCTCACCTACAGAACAATTATTTTGAGTTCCACTTTAATTAAAGGGAGAATGAAGCAATGAAAAGAGCTAGTTCATATCTTTTTTTATAAAAGCCCCCTCTACAGCAAGCAATGGGCAGTCACCCTGTAACCGAGACATGTACCATGAAATGGTTTGAGAATTAACAAGCACATTGGAGGCAGCAAGAAGTGACTGACACCCCCTCTCACCTTTTGAAGCTCTCCTTTGTGCAAATGATTCATTCAAGAACATATATGTCAAGAGGTTTTTGAGCACCCACATGTCTAATAATCTCCTTTCCTTCTCTTAGCATAGTCTGGGGCAAGAGCTGACACTTGCTGAATTTTCCACTCTTGCCATTCAGTTTCTCATTGTGGAATTCCAAACAGATGTGCTTTAACTGAAATTGAGTTTCTGTTGTCTCTTGAGCTGGTGTCACTTTTGTTTTGTTTTGATGGCGTCAGCTATGAAATACCATAAGTTGTCAGTGATCGAGTGCTTTTCAAATCTAAATTTTCATTGTATCTTACACGTCATCCATTCAATATTACATTATAGTTGGTATGTTCTGCCAAACCAGGTACTATTGCTTGGTAGCACTAAATACTGTCCACTGTTAAAAGAATATATCATATTATGTAAAAGAGAGCAAATATTTGGCAGCTATTTGGAGTACAGGGAGTATGCCCAGTGTTCAGATTGAAGAACTTATAGGACAATTCTTTGATGAATTATGTTTGGCTCTAGTTTGGATGATGCATACACTTCAGAAAATTTGAGATGGAAGGAAGAATAAAGGAGAACAGAATACTTTATATTGCTTTTATGAGTGTTAAACTCAACTCTACACTGAAGAACATAGTGTTACCAATTTGGGCAAAATACACTTGACAACTAAGAAAAGTGTTCCAGTTTTAGTTCCTCAGACTACATTTCCAGCTAGCTCAGTATTGTCCATATTGCCTGCTAGCAGTTCCCTCAGGCTTCAGGCAGGAATCTGTCCCAGTCCTCCTTGAGGATGCCAAGGAGAGCGAGTCTAAGAACTCTGCCACTGAGCCATGGGTGCAGCTCTGAACATGCTTACAAGAGGACAACAAATTTCTTCTGTGTAAACATTTACTTATTAATTTATATCCCTCATTCCTCCCAGCACAGTTCACAAGGTGGCTTCCAAAATTTAGAAACAAAGTTCTGCTAAAATCTTACTTTACAAACTTAAAAAAAAAATGAAAGAAACAATAAAAAGCATAGAGATAAAACAATTTAAAGCATATTCAAAAATATATACTGTATGTAGAACCATGAACCTTTTGTTTATGACAGAGTATTTTCTCTGAGCTCCCGGTATGATCAGAGACTTTTTATACCAGTTCCCCTGGTTGGTATATTTTAATCTAGTATAAAATAGGAAATAGCAGGGAGAAAACCTTGCACTTTTCTATCATTCTGGATGCACCATGTATTTTGGAGATCCATATGATATTGTCTTCATCCTGAAGTATGTCCTGGGAACTCCAGCATTACCAAGGATTTTTCATTTGTACTTCCCATATATGTTTAAATTAACCCAGTATTTTCCAAAATGAAATGTATCCCTATTTGGTAATCTGTATTACTCCAAAACTCACTAAGATGACCACTGTCAGTCAAACATAGCTATTTTTTCCAGGACACAAATTCAGCAGAGATCAGACAAGAGAAAGAGAAGAGCTTGCATCAAAACAAAATTATCTTAATATTTAACTAGTGTTATATTGCTAAAACACTTTAGTGTTTTGCCTATAATTCCTGAATAATTATAAAGAAGGTTCAGTGAAAATTGGTGAAAATCAGTTTCTGAAACAGTCATGTAGGGACATGGAGGTAGGGAGGTGATTTGCCCCAGGTGGCAATGTTTTTGGGGTGTCCTGGCCCATAGTGACACTACCATGCACTGCAGCCGTGCCCCCACACACCGTAGCAATGCTCCTGTGCACAGTGGTCACGCCTCTCACGCTGTAGCCCTGCCCCCTCCTGCCACCCCACCACACACTCCAAGCTCCTCCACTGTTCTGAAATAATGTATGACTCTAGATGGGATGTGATAATCAGTGAGATGAGGAGAAGAACCAACACAAGGGATGGGGAAAGGACAGAAACCCAGGAAATTTCAAGGAAGAGTTTAAATGCAAATCTGGGGCTATGTAGGAAAATCAAAACAGAATGACTAGAAAGTCTTCAATACTTCCAAAGAACATTTTTCCTTTCTGGATGAGTGTTATGCAGTCTTTAATAAGCTTCCATTTTCTTCCTTCTTATTGATGAAGGCTTCTGTATATAGCACTAGATAATCCCAAGAAAGAAGAAATGGGAAGTGAGATCTCTGAATGCACTTCTCCCTCTTCCCAGCAGAAAATTCAAGTTTCACTTTCAAATAACCAGAGTGGAGTGTTTAAACAATACCAGATTATTACGAGCAAGAACTCTCCCTCCCTCTCCCTTTCTTTCTCCCATCTTGTTCTCCATCTCTTCTTCTAGGAATACATTTATGGAAAGCCACACAAATCAGGAATTAGCTTAAGATAAAGTGCCATTTTGACAGCAGTACATTACCATTAGCTTTAACACTATTGATTGGCTTGTAATGCAGTGCCATTTACTGGGTCAGTCTCAAAACATCTGCTCCCTTGTAAAAACTTACATAGGTGGACATTTATGAGCTTTGTATGCTAAGTATCTTTCTTTAACTTTTGTACTTTTCTTTGAAGTCTACTTCCAACAAAAGCTACTCCACTCTTTAATTTAAATAGCAACAGTAGCAGAAAGCAATCAATAAGACACTAGTATCAAGGTGGCCGTTTATATCCTAGAAGTGGTAATAAAAGAGAAGGCTGGAACTATTACAATGCTTGGTTGCCACAAAATAATAGAGCTGTTGTGAAGAATTTTAAATTGTACTTGGGAAACTCTGCTTTATATAGGTCTTGCAATGCTTGTTTCTAATCTCTTAATTAGGATCATGCTGCTGAGTCCATGTGATGTTTTGCTGAGAGTTGCCACCCAATTCAACATCTCTTCCCCAACTCCACCCCATTCAGCCTACACATTTTTTCAAGGCAACAGGACTTCAGAAAATGGAAGAAAATTGAGAGCTCTGAGCTGGCTGTGTCAGTGACTTTCATTATGTCTGAGAGATGAGTTTGGTGGAAGAACAGCAGTTGAGATAAAGAAGCACCCAGATTCATTCCATGAATCAGAGCCCTGATTTCAGAGTAAAATAGTCCATTGGACTTAAGATTGTCCTTCTCAGGGATGTTGGTTCGGCTTCACCCTTCTTGGCTTCCTGTTGCGAAGTTAAGATCAGAGTTTGGAAAAGCCAACAGGCCATGCTGTCTAGTGGATTCAGGAAATTCCATAGCCTGCCATGAAATATTTTTAGCTATCATATTTTACAAAAATGAGCATTCATTTTGGCGCAGAATGAATTTTGGCTTTCAGTAAAATAAACCTATGGAAATATTCTCAACTGAATGAGAATGTTATGTGTTTGAATTCATTTGAATGAGACTATACCACTAATAGATAATAGCCTATATTTGGATACCACTTGGTATCCAAATGTAGACTATTAGCCATGTATTCTGAATTTGGATAGCTGGGGAAGCAATAATCCCAGTGTTTGGGTGGAAGTAGAGATGTTTCAATAAATTCAGATGCAGGAGAAAGTGTCATATTATTACACTTGCACTTGGGGTAATCTGGTGCCCTTGTGTCTCCTTTGGTTACCCTTTTTTTGTCCTATCTTTGCATGTAGACATCTGGAACAAAGCCAGATGGGAAAATATTGGGCAAGGGACATTGTTTCAGCATAGATTTTGAGCTGAAATTTGGACAGTTACACAATTAGCCTTTATGATCTTGGAATTTTTTTTAAAAAAGGTTGCACTTGAGGTTGTAACTGCTGATTGCTGCTGCATCGGTACAGCTTTTGTTGAGAACTGGAAAGGGAAATCTACAAGGAGATATGAAAAGATTAGTGGCGTTGATTGTTGATTTTTTTTTCTTCACTGCAGACTTAGATAAGAGCACATGTGGCCTCTCCTCAACTGTAACTGAATTTCAGCAGTACTGCAGTGTTACTTGCCTCTGGAATATTCTTTTAAAACAAGGTACAAAGGAACACACACATTCTTTGGGCCTTTCTGCACTATACTGTTATAGTGCTATTATTCTACTTTCAACATCCTATGGAATTCCAGGGTTTGCAGTTTAGGGAGGGGCCTTTAGAATTCTCAGCCAGAGAGCTCTTTGGCCTCAGTAAACTACAAACTCCAGAATTCCACAGGATATTGAAGGTGGAATAATAGCACTATAACAGCGTAGAGCAGAAAGGCCTAAGGAATCCTGATCCTAGAAACTTCCTGGAAATGTGATTCTGTTTCAAAACAAGGTACACATTCCCTACTTTTTGTATTGTTTTAAAAAACATAACTTTTGTAAGATAAAAAATGCCCATTTATATAACTTTACCTATTACATACACAGCCTGCATAATTTAGCTTTTCTAGTTTCACAACAAGACTTTTGATTCCCTTGTTCCTCAGGAGGAGTTTCACTCTTGTGTGTGTTAATGGAGATGACTGAGGCAATCTTGAATGAGTTTGTGTGCATTGCATCTGGCTACCCTGTACACTGGTGGCTTCTTAAAGAAATACCTGTTAAGCCAACCTGAAACATACATACCAAACAAACACAGGTCAGAGATTTAATAGTAAGTGAGCAGTGGGGAAGTATGGTAAGCTACTAAGCAGGTTGCTCTGCCCAGAGCGCTCACAGAATTGATGAGCAGAGGCAAAGCAGAACACAGTTTGATATTTCAAATCAAGTAGATTGAGGATCAAAATGTTTTCTGCCCATCTGGGGTTTGCCAAGACCACAATTAGTAATTATCTCACTGAGCTTGTGTAAAATCCTACACCAGTCTCTTTTAACCTGGCAGAATAAATGTGTTCTATGGCCAGCATGATCAAGTTGGCAGGGAAATAATTGGCATACCCTCCTGTTTTTGCTGCAGCTTTAGGTGCCTTCAGTCTTACAGGTGGTGTCCGTCCTTCCCCACGGGTGTGCACATAAACAGGCCAAGAATGCTCGCGGGCCCTGTCTTGCAGACTTAGTTGGTTTTGCTAAGTGGAATCTGCAGGAAAATAAACTAATACCTTTGCTTGCTGATGGTGCTACTCATAGCTCTTGTTTCATACACTCTCCCATATGGACAAATTTACCAATTAACAGCACAAGCTTCATCATACTTATTTGGACGTAAGACTTGTTTATTGCAGCAGGAGTTGCATTTCTGAGCTGGTACTTAATATTGTACCTCTTAGGTACCTTAAACATCTAAAAGTCCCAAACAAAATAAAACTGAGGTGAGTGTACCCACGTAGCATTGGAGCAATTACCTAAATCTGGCTTCTACAACCTGGCGGTGCCTCCTAAATATGCTGAACTTCTCTAAAACTTTCATATCCCTCCACCCCAATTTCAACTGATTTTAAAATGTCCCAATTTCCCTTTCCTCTTCCTCATCTAGCTTTTCTCAGCTTACTTCAGTTGCTACAAAAGTGGAAAGTGCAAAAGTAGTTTGCCCTAATTACTTAAATACCTGGCCAGCAGGCTACACTGTGTTCATGGGGGTAGTGCTATTGGCTTACCTTGATAGGGGTTGGCATCTCTCCAACCATTTGGTCAATGTCCTTAAGATGCGTGCCCTGGATTCGGACACTATTGAATATGATATCGCATTTAGGAAGAGGGCCTCTCAGAATGAGTATCCATGGTGGGATCTTATCAATGATAAGTTGTGGTTAGTTCTACTAGGGCTCTCACATTAAAGGAAAAGGACTGAGAGAAAAGATTTGAGGAAGTGGGTGTGCTGTGAATTTAAACAGGGGAAGTGTTAAAGGGCTTGGTGCACATTCGAGCATAACTGTGAGAATAACCTGGGAATTCATCCTGGGATCTCATTCCCTTGACGAAGCACAGGCCAGCAGAACTTTTGTGGGAGATGCTCATTTACAGTTGCAAGAGGTACAGAGGCAGTGGCAAGAGGTACAGAGGACTCATACCAGGGGCAGATGCTGGGTCAGGGAAGTACCACCTAGATATGAGAAAGGAATGTTGGCCCCCATGCTTGAGGCCTTTCTTCCTCTCCTGGAGCTGTACTCCAACAAGCAGACAGGTGATTTTATCAGAGAGGGCTTTGTCAAGGTTTCAGAATCCCTGTTGGGTAGCATTTGAGTCAGGGAAACTTAAATCTTTAAATCTGTCATGGAATTTCCTGAGATGGTAGTGTTGAAGATAGAGAAAGAGGCCAAGGTTGGTAGGGTTGTGTGCCCATTTTCCAAACCACCCCTGACCAACCTCAGGATCTCCCCTTTGGGAATGGTTCTGAAGAAAACAGCATATTCACCATTTTTCTTACCTTAAGGAGCTCTGTCAATGATTCCATTCCAACAGAATATTGTTCTGTATATTATGCCTCTTTTGACCAGGAAGTCCACCTGGTTCCGGCATACGGGCGTGGAAAAATGCATTCAATCTGCCTTTTGCCTATTCATGGTTCACCTGGATGATTTTTGCTTGTCAGGGTTTAAGTTTTAAGGGTGGTAGTACTATGTTAAGGCCTCGCTCATGGGCTATTCAATCAGTTGTGCAGCTTTTGAGGCATTTAGTACTTTTCTGGGTGTTGAAGTCCAGAGCTGAATCACTGTTTGTGACTCATTACCTGGATAATTTCTTAATGATGGGAAGAGCAGGGGAGGAAGAGTGTATCAGGTTCTTGAATGTTGTTCAGGAGGTATGGCATGGCATGGAGTCTCCTTTGAGCGGCTCAGGGGTGCAGCACTGAAGCCATTGTGCACAGCACTGGAGGGGTATGACTCTCCCACACTCTTGTTACCCCAGTGGCAGACCCCATCCCGGTGGGATATAAAATTGATATCAAATATGCCCACCATGCAAGAGAAATTGCCCAGGTGGGTGTGTAGACAAATAGGTCAAACGACCAAAACTAGGTCAAGGCCAGGAAAATCCCCAGTCACATTTCCCAAGGAGACCTCAGGCTAGACATGTCTGCACAAACAAAAGAGTCCTCAGCCACAAATAGCCAACTTGAAGGGATTATCAGGTTTTCCCCAGGTTGAACCACTCTGACTTTGGAGAATCCTATGGGGGCGAGGTCCATTTATGTCAACCAATCATGCAAACCATCAAGTTGCTATTGTGTGGCACTTTTCCTTTTATTTTGGCCATTGTTCTTCCTGGGAGAGGGCCTGCTCTCGAGGTACATTCTACCCTATAAGTAGTCTCAGTTTTGGAGGGTCTCTTCAAAGAACTGCCCGCCATGCTAGCAGACTGGCACTCTGTTAATCATGTGAACCCCTCAGCCGCCTCTCTTCACTGAGCTGCATCCTTCTCACCACTTCTCGGACTTCTGGAAAGGTGCAGTATCACTGCCTCTACACCCCCTCCACTATATCCCCAATCAATTTTCACCTCTTTCCCTTCCCAATAGGCCTTGTGTGTGTGCGTGAGTGAGTACATTTGTGTGAGAACATATTTGTTAATAAAATCCCTTTATTAGTACAATTGTATGGCTTTTTGCTTGGTCTGACCCCATAAAAATTGGGTAAAAGATCCTACTGGGTTACCCTGTTCCTTGTTTTGCTATAGCCAATGCTCCACTAATTTACCCAATCTTTGCATTTTTGGAGCAAATCAAGGTGTCCCCCAAGGGACCCCCAGAAATCAGGGTAACACTTCTGTGGTGGGCCACTCCTGTTGTTCCAGCAGTTCCAGCGGTGAGCTGGAAGGTTGGGTTCATAGATCAACAGGAAGGTTGATCGATGCTCAGATCCAGACCCATGCATCTGCCAACCCTAATGACTACTGTAGCCAATACATTTGTGGCCCTTTTCTTCCACTATTAGGTCTCTGTGTTTACACTCAGCAGCATCATTTGCCCCTGAGCACACAATCTTTTTTAAAAAAACAGATTAATAACAGTCCAGCACTATTAAAAAGAAAAAAAAAACCTTTCTTGTTAAAATCAGTTTCCAAAATCTCCCTGGAAAAAAAAAGTCTTAACTTGCTGCCAAAATGAAAAGAAACCATCCTAACTTCTTGAGGGAGGGAGTTCCAAAGGGTGGGAGCAGCCACCGAGAAAGCTTTCTCTTGTGTTCCCATCAACCATGCCTGTTAATGTAGTGAAATCCAGCTGAGATATAACTAAGGTATATGTCACCATGGCCAAATCACATGTCCCAAGGAATGGACACAGCTGGTGCACTAGCTTTAACTGTGCAAATGCATTCATTTCCACCACAGAAATCAGGTACACCCAGGCGGCAGATCTGTATCTTCTAGGAAGTGTAATTCCATTCACCATAGTCTGAATACCTATTCCCTGATTTACCCTTTGACTGACCAGGAGCACTTCTGTCTTGTCTGGATTGAATTTTAACTTGTTCATCTTCATTCATTCCAGCACAGACAATAGTCACTGGTTTAGAACATATACAATTTCCTTGGGTTGAGGTGGAAAGGAGAGATAGGCTGTCATCAGCATACTGGTAATCTTCGACCCTAAAACTCTGGACAAACTTTCCCAATCACTACACAGACCAACAGCCAAGGAGTTGAAGAGGAATCCCCCAACACCATCTTTTGGATTTGTCCCTCCATGAAGGAACAAAGCCATTGTAAAACAGTGCTTCTAAGTCTAATCCCAATGAGACAACCAAGAAGAATACTTGGTTGTTCAATTGCTTCTGGTATCAATTGCTTTTGAGGAGTATCAATTGCTTCTGAGGAGTCCAGCAGAATGAACACTCCTCCTATCTAGTTCCTCATGGAGGTCATCACCAAGGTAACCAAAACTGTCTCCATCCCATAACCCAGATTGAAGCAAGATTGAAATGCATCTAGACAAGTAGTATTACTGAGAAACCCCTGGAGCTGTAAGGTTATCACAAACTCCAGAACCTTGCCCAAAAATGGGATATTAGACACTAGCTGACAGTCATCACATAGGGTGGAATATAGGGAGGCTTTTAAGAAGGGCCTTACAACTGCCTCCTTTAGGGAGGTCGGGACCATATCTTTCTGGAGAGAGGCACTGTGTACTCTCCAATATTCTGTCTAGCACAGAAGTGGGCAAAGTGTGGCCTGGGGACTGCATGTGGCCTCCAAAGCCATTTTTATAGCCCTTGACCCCCTCTAGACTCCAATGACTGTCTTTTTCAGCCAGAAAATAAGGCTTTGTTTTCATTCCTGGAAGTACCCAAGAGAGACAATTTGTCATTCTGGTAGGTTGCAAGGCCCCCTGCACTGTTAAAAAACAGGGAAAAAATCATTTTCAAAGTCAGAAATCAGCTTCCAGCATCCTCCAGCATAATTTTTTGTTCTTTTGGCATTTCATCTGCCCCCCAGATGGTCTCAAGAGTGGAAAATTGAGTGAAAAGAGTGAAAATTGGTGGCTAGGTCCACTGCAGTTGCCCTTCTCAGTGTAGGAGTACACAAGATTAATGAAATCTGTAGCTCACCGACAATGTGGTTAAAGCTGCTTATTGGACTCATCACCACACCAATGGTTTCTGGTAGCAGTGTCAGCAATGTGGTGAAACTACTCTGGGCTTTAATCCAAAATTTAAAGAAGTTCTCCAAAGTGTTAACCCATTTACAGAGATGGTTCCACATCCTGTATGGGTACTTTAAAGTTCAGATCAAAGACTAGAGCAGATCTATCATTCTACTGATATGGAAGCTGCTACTGCACTGGGATTTCACATCATGGTAGTAAGTGGGTTGATGGATGAGGCACCTTTTGTTGCAGTTGTTCACATTTTTGATAGAAAAGGATGAACTCCAATTAGGCCAGGAACTGAATCAACTTAGTTTGTATATTTGCTTCCATTTGACATATCTGAACTAAAGAAAGCATTTTAGACTGAAGAAAGAGTGCTATGACAGTTGTGCCAAATTAGTTTCTGTATGTGTGTGTGTGTGTGTGTAGATATATGATCATATTATGAGATTTTTAACAAGAGTTAAAATCATACTTTTCTGTGAATGGCTAACTTGATATTTTCTTTACATGTAGAATTTTAATTTGCAGTCCTAAACACTTTAATTAACTTGCTATTTAGCTCAGCATGCACAGTATTTAATGTTTGCTTAAGAATGCATAGCGTTGAACAGATAACATAAAATTGTCTAATACTTACTCACAAGTAAGTCCCACTACTTTTGATGGGAATCTTTTCCAAAAGAGTGTTTAGCATTGTAGTCAAAAGGTTTGTGTTTCATTTTAATTGTTTAGCATTTAGAGTAAATCTGTTTGGTTTCTTAACACTTTCTATCTAAAAGTTAGCATAACCAGGCCATATTTTTCAGTCAAAAGTTCAAATGGGAAGACTAGTATCATCAATGTATGATACCATACTCAAGAACAGGCACTTTGCAGACATGAGATACTTCAGTTCATGATTCATATGCCTAGTATTTGCTGCACAGTTTACACAGAAGGATATATTTACATGATACACAAATGTCCCCAATGCCCCACTTAAAATGGGTTTGGAAATAAAATATGTTTAATATTCATGCATTTGAGGGACTAAATGTAACTGCTCAGGATTTAAAAGGAAAACAGGGTTAACTAGCTGGTTGCTTCAGACATCATTAAGCATGAATTAAACATGATGAGCTAAAGGCTAATGGAAATGAAGATGAAAATAAGTTACAGAAATCCAGTCTGAAATGTTAATAGTTGATTTGCAACACATTTGTTTCTCCAGTCTCCAAACATAGGACAGTTGACACAGAGCAACCAGGACCACAAGCTTTCAGAATGTAGAGGAAATAGCAAACAGAAAGATGAGAGTATAAATCTTCCAGAAAATGAATGCTGCCCTAGACACTGCAAAAGCTATAGCAAGGATGGAGGGATAACAACACGTTTATGAGAACCTACAGTGAAAAAGAAGAAAGGACAGGAAGTTCATGAAGATATCACAGTCTTTGCTAGGGTGTATTGACAAATTCCTTAGCATGGAGCATACTGGTCTATTTCTCCATACTGAAAATCAACAAAGTATCTTCTTATAGCTTGTTGACTTCAGGAAGGCACAGCAATCTTTTGAAGGGTTGTTTTAGGGTATTACAAAAAATTACAACTTAAAAAAAAAAATCAATGGGGGGAGCTGTGGGAGCTTCTGGTTCTCAAAATAAAGGCCTTGTGGGCCACACTTACCTCATTCCTGGCTTAGGGTATCTGAATTTCTATCTTCATGCAATTTCTTGTTACTGCTGTTATGGAGAAGGGAAGATAGAAGTACCAAGTCTAGCCTGAGATCTATCCTATTTTCATTCTCTTGTAAGTGCCCCTTGGGATTCTAACTTATTTGATATTCTGAGGTGTGTATGCCTGAATATTGAAAGATTTGGACTGTACACAACATCTAAATATAAATCATTATATTTGTGCAGCAACGCAGGTTTATACACACAATACATCCTTCAATAGGGGGCGGGGATTACAGAAGGTCTTCAGATGCTTTTGGATCTCTTCAGTTCTCTTCAGTCCTAGCCAATAGCCAGTAGTGAGGAATTATGAGAGCTACAGTACAAAAAATAATCTGGAAGGCCTCCTTTCCAGTTATAATAATGGAAACTGCCTTTGTCCTATTTAAAAAAAAAGTAAGGAAATGGAATTAACTTAGAAAATCTGTTATATCATTGTGATAGCATGGGGTAGGATTTTGCAGGAAAGACACCATAACTGTTGAAGTGTGTTGCAAGGGATCATCAAATAAAGGTTGGAAGAAAGATCTCTGCCCTAGTACCGAAGAGTGTTCAGAAACTTCAACTGGTCCAATGAGCAGCAGCCAGGTGTATGACTGGGGCTGGCTACAAGGAACACACTGTTACCCTGTTTACTGGGAGTCCCATGAGGGACACCAAAGTGAGCTCTCAAAATATCAAAAGGTGGGGAAATTAGCACAGAGCACAGCTGGCAATGCAAGAGGCAGGGCAACACAGCGAGATCTTGAACCCAACGTCTATGGGATCAGGCCGAGTCAAGGAGCAGACAGAGGTTGAATTAACAATGATGATCTTTATTAAAATACAATCAAACAGTGTATGCAGCACACTCACACAGATAACTATAGAAAATAAAGGTTGGAGTGGGATAGAGGGATTTTTAAGAGGGATTGATGATTTGGGTGATACTACACCTGTCCTGAAGCCTGAGTAGTTCACTGCGGAAGTTCGGAGGTGCGTAGTCTCAGTACATGGGACTGAGGGGAAGGCTCGCCAAGCACAGCGGCAGCAAGGCTGGATGGAAATTTGGCACGATCTGAGCGATCCGAGGAAGGTCTCGGAATCCGGGGTTTTTATAGGGAAAATGTAGCCATAGGCTAGTCTGTACTTGGGGGAAAACAATGAGTTTCGGGCTGGAGACAAAGCCTCCAAAAGGTCAGAATTTAGCATGATTGAGTTAGTTCTGAATTGACAAAGGAGTAGACAGTATGCAAACGCAGAGTGCTTGACAGATAAGGATTCTCATAATCAAGCCTCCTGCTTCTTTGTAAGTAGCGTGCATACATAATAGCGTGCTTGCCGGGAGGTCTCCTAAAGCGGCAATCTGGCTACTTCTGGCCTGCCTGAGTGGGTAATGGAATGTCCAGCAATTAGTTTCGTGCTTGTCCGGGGGCCTCACAAACACGTGGAGAGGGATGGTAGAAGAGAGCCAAATTATTGATATCAAAGTGATATCTGACATCCCACAAGTCCAGGCTTGAAAATGCGGTAACAACACAACTCCCTTGTTGTAACAGGTCCACTGGCTGTCAGTCTGTTTCCAGGGACTATTTAAAGTACTGGTTTTGATCTATAGAACCCTACATGTCTCAGATGCAGGTTATTTGAGGGACTGTATCTTTCATTACAAACCTGCCCATGCTTTGAGATTGACTGGGGAGGCCCTTTTCTCTAATCCACATCTGGTAGGAACATGGTAGAAGGCTTTCTTGGTGGATGCTCACAGGCTCTGGAACTCTGTTCCAGAGAGGTTAGACTGGCACCCTCCCTACTTTCTTTTTGCAGAGAAGTAATCTCTGTTTTGATGCCATTTGATGAGTAATTGTATAAGGCCTGTCACATCTAAGCCCTGTTGCATCTTGAAATAATAACTAATGTGTTAGGAAGACAACATAATGAATTAGATACTATGACAGTGGAGTGCTGATTGGTGCTTAGTGTATTAACATTAATTGACAACAGCAGTAGCACCTAGACTTTGGATTTCTTTGATGAGAGACCCTGTTTCCTTCCTGTTTGAAGACCTTCTACTGCTGTGTCCTAATATTTCTTGAGTTGCTAATTTTACTCATATTGTTTTTTTTTAAAGCTATTCCTATATGTGTTTTTTTCTCTTTTTAGCTGCATTTTATCAAATTTACCTGATTTTATACTGTATTTTCACATTTTAACAGTTTTAATTAGTTCTTAACATTTTGTATGCCTCCATGAGGAATGTTTAGTGGAAATGTGTAATAAAATATTTTAATGCAGGCATCAGCATGTATCTGAAAACTGAAGAGTTCACATAGCTTCGTCATTCTGATTTACCCTGATTCAAAATGTTGCTCTTTTCCTAGTCTAATACAAACTGACTCTGTTTTAATCGTTTAATTTCAGATTTTATAGAATAGTAAACTCATACAAATTAAGGCTTACAAAAAGAACCATTAAAAATCTGCCTGCAAATGTCATTCTTCTCACTGTTCTAATATTAGCTGCTCCAGAACGGGAAATGGTTCTGTTGTAGTCAAATATATTAGATTTATAGCTGTCTAGTTTTTGATCAATTACATTCAAGGCTATTTCTTACATGATGAGTGGGCTTCCATGTTATAGGACACATACATTGGCTTGTAAAATTCAAATAAAGTCTTTTACTTTTCAATGAAAATGAAAAACAGAATTGTCTGTGAAAGGAGAAAACACACCCAAACACACACCTGCCATCTATTTGTATGGATTAGTTTCTAGGGAGAATGATGTAACAGCTTTCAAAATGAGATTCGTTGTGTTACCTGCAAGGAGATGAACAACAGTTTGCAGGATGTATCTCTGAAAAGAATCGGAGAATAATAAGCTCCAAAGCTTAAGCCCAAAGACAGGGGGCTCTGCAGGACAGCAAATGAAAAAGCTTGTTTTGCCTTTCTACTTATAACTATTCCGGAAAACTCTTACCATCTCAGTCTCCTTTTTATATTCTAGTTATAGCATACTATATCCCTCCCGTGTAGATGACAAATTGTACTGAATGCCCCCCCTCCTTTATTGCTTTTGTGAACACTTTCCCCCTCTCTGGACTCATTTACTTCTGATAGAATAAATAATGCATTGCATTATCTTTTGTTCAGTTCTTTACATTGCAACATAAGAGCTGGTCTTCAGAATGAATGGCCCTCTTTATCAACTGAGTTTGCAGTAGGTGATTCCCACAACCTAATTATAAATGTATAATTTATCACCAATCTAGCCTGTATTGGTCTCAACCATCCTGCCTATTATGACTAATATGTTGTTTCAGGAAACAACATAGCATTTAGGGTATGGACAGCTAGATCCAGTGAAAAGGCACTCTTCAGCAGCATGTGTGCCTGCCTCAGTTGTTGTTCACTGCCCTCCCCCCATGAAAGGATTTATTCTAGTAAATACCATGAGTAGCTTTGTGTCTCCCATATCAACTCTCACAGCATGTTCCAACAAGTGTTCTATTTCTGTATTATTTACTGTTCGGGTTAGTATTAGCATTTTAGTTCTATAGCACCATCAATATATATGATGCTTTTACAGAGGATCATAATGTGCTTATTGCTGCTGCACACTCAATGTAAGGCTACACTTTCAAGGATGTTTGGATGTGTCAACTAATGCAGAATTCTAGTATTCACTGCTTAATAGACACACTGTGATTCAGGAAGGATGCCCTATCTATTCGTCTTCAATTACTTTGAGTTTCTTTTCTGTTCTTGGTTCAAAGTGTTGCTTTTTGACAAGTCCACAGCCTGGACTTGGGTTTAACTGGGGAGCCATTTTGTCTTGTATGAGCACAGATCCACCTAGAATTCCATCACACACACACATGTCCATCCATAGAACATTGTCCAGAGGCTGACCTTCTTAAAAATGGTGCCAGAATTCAGCCTATTTTTTGCCCTGCAGCATTAGCCGTCAGAGACAGTTGTCTTACTCTGCCTAATGGTAGGGCCAGTCTTGCTATTGGGACATTTCACTGTTTTGGTTCAGGCAGCTTGTTAAAACTTTTTCTTTTAGTAAGATTTCTAAATAGTTTCATGGGTGAACTCAATAAAACTTCTCAGCTCTGAGTTTTACTTGCTACTCCACCAAGCTATGTTTCCAAGAACTGAGGTCTGCTACTAGAGAGCTACAATTATGATACCACAAGATCTTTCTGACGCTCCAGTGACATGCTTTTTTGGTCTATAATGCCTAGTAGCAAAACATGATCTTGTTCTTACTTTGCATATGATCATGCAAATATGACTTTACACTGAGCACATTGCACCCACAGAGAAGGTCATAATATGTGAGGGTGGAAGGAATGGAAAGGTTACCATTAAGTCAGATACCAGGAAATTTTGCTCCAAGTGACAAGAGTCTGGAGAACTCTAGGAAGCAAGCCAACATGTTATTACAAAATTATTATGCAGGTCGCCAAAGATAGTGAGTGGTGCAAAGAGAGAATCCGCAACTTGGCACAGTTCATCAAGGCCATTGAATCTAGCCATTCTTATGAAGGCCTTCAGGTGCTTAGATAGGGAAGTTTTACTTGATTAGATGTTTGCAAGTATTGTTTCAAAGCCTTTATTTAGAAGGACATTTCTGTGTGTCTCCGTCTGCTGGTTTACACAATTCTGTGGCAATTTTACTCATGTTTCTGCTGATAAATGATTATTATATACAGACTGAACTTACTATTTTACCCACTTCCCACTTCTGAATTTCCTGAAGTAAAGAAACCTTTCTTTGAAAGTGCAATATATGGAAGAGCAGAGCTACAGGATGGTTCTAGGGCTAATGGAGATGGACATTTTGGATTAAGCAGAAGAGAAATCTGCTTGCAAAGTAATGTACCTTTGGTCTCTATTGGCAGCAGGTTGCCAATATTCTCTATCTTTGCTCCAACTACACAGACAAACCTGATCAGAAAGGTCTAATAATTATTTTGGAAAATTGCTGCTTCCCAGGAATAGAGCCAATTTCAGTCATATCTTGATACTGCAGTGCTTTTAAAACAAACATTATCCATGCTACAGAAATAGAAGAAAATGTAGCCATTGCCACCTAATCTTTAAGACCATAGAAGAAGGATTTTGTGGTGAACCCCAGCATCGTCTGGCATGATTTTATAACACAGGAGATCCTCTGAGTATTTTCAGGGTACTCTATCCCATTACTCTGCAGCTAGTCAGCCTAAAACATTAGGCATTATGGGAAATGTTTATGCATCAGAGTGTGATATCCAGTGGCCTCTTCTGGAGAATTCAGGGAAGTAGCATTGCCCATTCTAAATGTCATATCTACTTATTAAGACTATTAATCTCAAGGTACAAGAGCAGCTATGTACTGTACACTGACTGTTATTTCAAATTAAAATACATACCTGGTATTGCCCAAGATTTTATTTTGTCATAGGTAATACTTGTTAGAAAGATTTGAGATCCTGTGTCTCTAATTCCCCAAACTGTCTTGTCCAGTACCTGTAACTCTTCCCCATATTCGCCGATCCAATCTGTATTCAGTAATCTCCATATTTCCCAATCCAATCTGTATTCAGAGCTATTAAAATTTAAAGGTTGTGTTCTTGAGGGAAATAGAGTGCCCTCCTCCCTGCTGCTAGGCCTCATCTCCATGGCAACCGACCAGGCTGAGAATTCTGAAGGCCCCTCCCTAAATTGCAAACTCCAGGATTCCATAGAATTTTTTTAGGCAGTCAATCATGTGAGGTCTTCACCTCACACAGCCAATCATATGAGGTCAGGTCTTCGTCTGACACAGGCAAACTCACAAATGTTGACTTTTATATATTAGAAAATAACTGAACAGGCATATGCACTAAATAGGTACGCAGAAAGGAATAAATCCCATTGTTTAAAAGAATGACGCTTTGACTTTGTTGACAACACTGTATGAGTAAGGCTCTTAGACTATGCTGCGTCTTCTACTAATTAATCATGTTTCTATCCAAGGTAGAGCTTTGGAATTTTACTGAAAATAATCTCCGCACTATGATCTGAATTTTGAAATGGCATCTTGGTGATATTTAGACAGCGCCTCAAGCCTCAGCATAGCTCTCACTTTAGAAATGAACCCTCGCTATAAGGCGTTATATAGAAATGAGAAACTGTTTATGTTGATAACAGAACACCAAGTATGTGCCTATTTATCTGTAGAACTGATATGTTGTCGTCTCATTCCACTTTACAATAATGTGTATGTATGGTCTGCATGGAAAGCATGCTTGCAGGTAAATCACCTTTGAAGTTATTGAAAACAGTATAAAAATTTTGAGCATATATTCCTCCCAGAATTGCCTCTTGTAAATGTATTTTACATGTTTTATACTTTCAAAGGCCTACCAAATCTTTTGGAGAAGACCGGGTATGGCCAGCTATATCTGCCCAGCTGTTGTTAAAGTAGCCTTTTACTGTTGGTCTTGCTGGCTGAGGCTGATTTTAGTCCAAGAAGATCTGGAATAGACACAACAATGAATTGAGGAAAGCGTCCATGAACTGTGAACAGTTATGCTTCTACCACATTTAGGAGCTGCTGCTCTTTCTCCTTCTAAGTTTGTTGCCAAACTGGAATAGTCAAACTGGAGATTTAGTCTGTGAGACTTGGAAAGGCTGTTGACTGCAGTACTAATTTATTAGGTAAATTATGGGTTCCCAATTTCTAGTTCTTTCCCTCTAGCTTCTGTTGCCCTTTCTTTCAATTTACTGAGATCTTCAAATGAAAATTACAGTAGATACAGGGACAGTAGCGAGCTAATGTAGTGTAGTGGTTGGAGTGTAGTAGGAAGACTCTTGAAGAACAGGCTCTGAATCCCCACTTAGCTATGGAAACCCACTGAGTGACCTTGGGCAAGCCATACTCTCTTTATCTCAGAAGAAAGCAATGGCAAACTTTCTCTGAATAAATCTTGCCAATAAAACCTTCTGGCAGGCTTGCCAGAAGTCTGAGGGCTTTATCACACGAGGCAGGTAAATTGCAATTACAGCAAGATGATAGCATCTTTGCCTGGGACATGAAATCATTTTTCTTCTGTTGTTCTCCCAGTGGGAGATTGTTTGAGAATTGTTTCCTTTATTTACACAAAAAATCCATTAATGACTTCCTTTGCAATTTGAGAGCCAGTGGGGTGTACTGGTTTTTGAGCACTGAACTACAACTGGGGAGACCAGGCTTTGATTCCTTTCTCAGCCATGGAAACCGAATGGGTGACCTTGGGTGCATGAAACACTCTCAGTCCCAGAAAAAACAAAAACCAGAAACCTTCCCTTTGCCTTAGGGTCACTGTAAGTTGGAAATGACTTGAAGGTACACAGTAGCAACAACCACAACAACAATTGCAATTTACCTGTCTGGTATGATAAAATGCAGAGTCAGCTTGAGGGCACATAACAACAGGAAGAAATATCTTAAATCAATCATATCTTAATATAAGCATGTGCTAATATATATATACAAGTAACAATAAAAATCCCCACACAATTTAATTCCAGGTCAGTAAAATCCAGCCTTTAGTGTCTATGAAAAGCCTGAGGGGGGAAAATGTATTTTTTGACAGATACTGAAGAAACATGGCTGTTGGAAACTTCCATATTGAGAGAGCAGACTATATTTCAAAAGATACATCTTGTTGCCAATTGTTGATCATTTGCCCTGAAAGATTTCAGTAATCTAAAGGGTCTACATAAGAGAAGGTGGTCTTTCAGCTAGATAGCCCAGTATCAAATTGATTAGGATACTTTGAATAGGGTTTAGTATAGAAGCTAATAGGTTGCTGGTACAATTTTTCCCCCCAACATAGCTATAATTTATACACTGCTAGGTGTCCTGTTTGATCCATAGAGATTATATCATTATTTTTACATGTGACTTTGCAATCCAAGACCATATGGGAGCAGCATTAATCTATAAAGGTCTAGGCATAAAAGATCCCTGCTGAATAATCTATATTTGCTCAGGAGATTGTTTCCAGCCTTTGGTGAAAGGCTTTACATTGTGTTACATTCTGAGATAGGAGAATCGGGACTGTATGTTGAGACTTGGTTTGTTATACTTCATTCTACTATAGCTTTGTGTCTGCTTCTTCCCATCATTTACTCTTACTTAGAGTTGCTTAATTCCCTGAACTCATATGTTGTCCAGGAATCCAATTAAAAAAGGGAAGAATGTATTAGAATGAAAGACAATGAACTGACTGAGCAAGTTACCAGGCTCTTGACTCAGCTTTACTTCTGACACACATAGGATACATTTCAGTGATTTTATCCCTGCTTTCAGCTCTAAATATCCTAAAGGCATCAAATCCTCTGATCTTGGAAACTAAGAAGGGACAGTCCTGGTTATTACTTGGAAGGGAAACTGCCAAGGAATTCTAGGTGGTGAATCTGAATTTCAGAGGAAAGTGATGACAAACCATCCTGAATATCCCTTGTCTAAGAAAACCCTATGAAATTCATGGAATCATCGTAAGTCAACAGGTAACTTGAAGGTAGTTAGACACACACATTCAGCTGTAAACTAAAGAGTGCAGTGGCAAGAACTATGGCAGAAGCAGAACTAATTGTCACACCCCAGATGTTACAGGATGGCAAGTGTCAGCCAGCGTAGATGAGGAGTGCTGGGAAGTGCAGTCCAACAATATTTGGAGAGCTGCTTGATTCCCACCCTTGAGCTATGTGATGGCCAGGAGAGCAATCACTCTTTGAGAAAAGGATATACTTAGTCTGTAATAAAATGCATATACCCATTAGGAAGTTTGGTCAGGAGCCTGTTGTATTTCAAGGGAGGATTAGATGTTGAGTCAGTACTCCTTTGAAACTGCTGAAGGCAGATGTTCCAGAAGTATGTTTGTGAACCTTGTAATACCCTTCAGTCTTAAAAATCTGTTGTTCCAGGATCTGAATTTTTCTAAATCTTTGACATATACTCTGGTGAAGCCAATTATTTGCTCTGTACCATGCTTGTCGGAATGCCCTCCATATTAATGTAATGGGATATATAGTCTATAATAAGTAGCAGCTTGCTTGTAACCAGAGAAGCTTAGGTACGAGAGACTGTTAGATAAACATTTGCTAGGAATGTACTGATAAGCGCTGCGTGGCTCTCATGGCTTCAAGATCTTCAAGGTCTCTTGGCAAACAGGGTGGGAAAGCTGGGATTCTAAAGCTCTGGTATTTGCTTTTGAACTGCAGTCTCCTCACTGAAGTCTTGTACAATGTATCTCACCCCAAATAAATAGTGTTCATGCACTGTAATATTTGCATGTGTGGATTCAGTTCCTGACAGAGTGAGGAGACTGCTGTAAATTCTACAACATGTACCAAACATCTGGAGAAGAACCACTGGAAGAGGGAGTGGTTGGCAGAGCCACTGAGACCCAAGGTTATGAACAAGCCAAGGGAGCTGAACCAGACCCCAGCTGGCCCACGGATGCGTGAGCTAAGGTGCGACCTGTGATTCCTGTGACTACCTCAATTACTGGTCAAACCTGGGGACAGCGTCCTGACACAGTTCATAGACAACGCCACTGCACCATGCAATAGGATGTTGCAACCAGCGAAACTAATCTGCTGGAGCAACTTTTAGCCAAAGAAGAAGTGGAACTACAATGACAAGAGATATCCAGGTTGAGAGCTCAGCTAGCTGACTGGAGGATCCTGATATCTCAGCTGGGACGTGCCCAACAGCAAGTGCCCGCAGCAGCAGCATTTGTTGCTGCAGCCCCTGCACCTCCTGGGGGACCAGCACCTCAAAGGTGAAGCAGCAGAGTGGGTCGCTGGTTTGTTTGACTCCTGAGCTGAGGAAACAGCAGACCTCCAGCTGTTCATGCACTGTCTCAGAGAGAGGTTTGAAGACCCCTTTATTCAAGAGCAAGCCAGACACCAACTCAGGAAGCTGAACTAGGGAAAAGGACCATTGGAGAGTATGCCTGGGAGTTCAGAAAATTAGCAACTAAGGTCCCAGAATGGAAAGACGACACACTTAAGCAGTTTTTTTCAGGATGGATTGAGCCCCACCATTCTGGATCAGTGCCTTTCTCAAGGAAACCCTGCCAGTCTGCTGGGAGGGATGAAGCTAGCTGGCAAAGTAGAAAGCCTCCTGGAAATTGTCCAATTCTCCAGACAAAGAGAAGCCCAAGAAAGTGGTCGCAGACCCCTGGGAGTTAGAAAATCCACCTTCTTAAGCAACAAAGAGAGAAAGAAACAACTGCACAAAGGGATCTGCTTCATATGTGGGAAGAGAGGCCACATTGCTAGTGATTGCCAAAACCAAAAAAAGGCCATGGAGGAAAAGCCAATGACTCCTTCCACCAAGCCCACATCCTGCAGGACTGATACCCCAAAGCTGCAGACCAAATGTTCGGGCGGTGGACCCTCCACTCAGGCCTGTGATGGTGAGGACAGCCCCCAGCTGACCTCAGGCTCTGACAGTGAGAGTGGGACCCGGACCAGTCGGTGAATGTAAATACAGCCCAAACTCCACATGTATATGTTACAGGAACTTTACAAGGGACAGATGGGGAGTTAAGAAAGTACCAGGCATTGGTTGATTCAGGATGTACCACAAGCCTACTGAACCCTGTAGTGGCCAAAGAGCTTGCCGTGGAGTTTGAACCTCTCAAGAAAGCTGTCAGGTTATTGCAAATGGATGCCTTGCATAAGTTGGGAGGCCCCATCAGAGAAAGGACCAAACCAATCCCTGTTCAGGTGGGAGGCATCAGGGGCCACTTGAAATTCCTAGTACCAAACAAAATTGGATTCCAAGTAGTCCTCGGGTATGACTGGCTAAAAAGACATAATCCCAGAATTGACTGGACCTGGGGCATCTTAGAACAAAGTTCCAAAGACATGCCGAAACTATCATCACCAAACACGGCACTTAAGCTTAGCCCCCAAAAGCTGCAGAAAATCTCGCAAGAGTACTGGGACCTGCAGAAGGCGTTTGACGACCACGAAGCAGATTAACTCCCACCACATAGAGACTTTGACTGTAAATTAAGGCTGATAGATGGCATCAAAATTCCTAAACCAAAAATTTACCCCATGAACAAACAAGAGCTAGAAGCCCTAAAGAAATTCCTGAACAAAAATTTGCAGCATGTCTTTATTAAGCCTTCCTCCACACCAACACCTAGCCCAATATTTTTCTGGCAAAAATGGGATGGAGGAGATCCCAGACTCATTGTGAACTACAATTTAATAAATCAGGCTGTACTGCCTAATGCTTACCCGATTCCGCTCACAGCGGACGTGATGAGCCAATTAGTTAAAGGTAAATACTTTACAAAGCTAGACCTTAAAGAGACTTTTCACCAAATAAGAATGGACCCTGACAGTGAATGGCTAACTACCTTCTTGACCACCCTGGGGAATTACCAATGGCTGTCCTTCCCTTTGGACTACAAGCTGGGCCCACAGTTTTACAAATGTTCCTTAACTCCATCTTCCAAGAATTCTTGTACAACAGAGTTGTTGTCTGTCTAGATGACATTTTGATCCACTTCGATACACTACCCCAGCACACAGAACTTGTTCACACTGTATTACAAAGACTTATAGACAATGACCTTGTTGTGAAACTCTCAAAATGCAAATTTCACACTCACTTTTGACTACTTCTAATATCAGATTTGCAACAACACCCTAAACATGGACTCCTCCAAGATCGAGACAATTTTGAATTGGCCAGCCCTGAGAACAAGAAAGCAACTACAACAATTCCTCGGTTTTGCTAATTTCTACTGCAACTTTATCAAGGCTTTTGCCGTGATTGCCCTTCCTGTGACTGATCTTTTAAAGAAATCTTCTAATCTCAACCAGAAGCTGCCAAAGAAAATTACATCGACAAAAAACTGTCAAGCCGCCTTCGATGCACTCAAATGCAAGTTTACCTTGGAACCGCTTCTGCTGTTCCCCAACACTGAGAAAGAATTTATAATACAAACCAATGCCTCAGACTTTGCTATGGGAGCAGCGCTGCTCCAATGAGACAATGATGGACATCTGAAACCCTGAGCTTTCCTCTCCAAAAAATTCTCCGAATCCCAACCTAACTGGCCAATATGGGAAAAGGAAGCTATGGCTATCCACTTTGCTCTCACAACTTGGTGACATTTCTTGGAAGGCACGAAATCACCCTTCCAAGTTTGGACCGATCACCGTAACTTAGAGACTTTGAAAACTGCCAGAAAATTAATCCCTAAACAAGCACGCTGGGCTGAATTTTTTTCAGCACTTAAAATTGTTTTCAAACCAGGAAAAACAAATACATTGGCTGACCCTTTATTCAGACTCCCTTGTTGCGAATCACCCAGCCATCTCTCACCCACTAAGGAACAGACCCTGTTCACCCCTGACATCCTGGGACTACAAGTTACCATGTGCGCGCAAGAAAGCGCCCACTACTCAGTTTCTTCTACACTCGATTCCACCTTCCAGCTAGCCATGAAGGCTGCTTATGTCTCTGAAGACTGGCTAAAAAGCCACCCTACCGCAGTTGCTTGGACTAATGGCCTGGCATTTGTTGGATCCCAATTATATGTACTTTCGAACACCAGACCAGAAGTATTGAGAAGGTATCGTGACTCCAAACCTCCCAGACACTTCGGTTTTCTTAAGACACTCCATGCCATCAGAAAACTATTCCGTTGGCCAGGTCTAACCAAATACGTGCAAGACTATATTAAGAACTGTCCTATGTGCAACACCTGTGAACCTCCTACCTCAAAGCCACACAGGCTTCTCCAACCCCTACCTACACCTTCAACCCCTTGGGATGTTATTTCTTGGGACTTTATTGTAGGTCTCCCCAACTGTCAGGGCTGCTATATCATCTGGGTTGTGATGGATTACTTCTCCAAACAATCTCACTTCATTTCTCTCAAAAAGGTCCCCACTGCTGAGAAACTTGCTGACTTTTTCATCATTAATATCTGGAAACTCCACGGCCTGCCATCCACCATCATTTCTGATAGACAGCCTACATTAACTTTCAAGTTCTGGACTTCACTGCTTAAGTCCATCGGGATTGCTCAGAAACTCAGAAGCAGCCATCATCCACAGATGGATGGTCAGACTGAATGCGTCAATCAAACTCTGAAACAATACCTTCAGTGCTTTATTAATTCAAACCAAAACAACTGGGTACCTCTACTACCCTTTGCCGGATTTGCCTACAATTGGGCCATGCACTCATCAACGGGGAAAACTCCCTTTGAAATTGTTTACGGTGCAGACCTCAGGCGATTCCTGCCTCTCTCCAAAGAAAGCAGTACTAACGTTCCCCCATCTGTTGCCAACTGGGCTCGAAAGACCTCTCAAAACTGGGATGCTGTCCGTTCTGCACTTGAAACTTCTAAAGTGTCCCACAAACGCTTTGCCAATAGGAAGAGACAATGCAACCCTAACTACAAACCGGGAGACCTTGTTTACCTCTCCACAAAACATTTGAACTCTGATGGGCCCTCCAAAAAACTCTCCCCTAAATACATTGTTCCTTTCCCCATCAAACGGGCCATTAATGAAGTCAGTTTTGAACTTGTAAACTTGTAAACTTATCCACCCTGCTTTTCATTGCAGCTTGCGCAAGCTGGCCCCTTTGCAGACTTCTTCACAGACTGATGCCGACCTCATCAAAGTCTCTACAACCACCAATGGATGAATCCACATCAGCATGTCTACCATCCTCTCTAACTGCCTGAATCATTCACCTCTGGTAATGTTTTTTTACTGTTTAATGTTTTTATTATTGCCTTGCTCTTCCTCACTTGTCCACTAACCCTCCTTCACTTCGCTAACCCATGCAGCACTTCATATAACTTTCTTGCATTTTTTTTTTCGGGGTGGGCAGGATGTTGAGATGCCCTCCATATTAAAGTAATGGGATATATAGTCTAGCATAAGTAGCAGCTTGCTTGTACCAGAGACCGTTAGATAAACGTTTGCTAGGAATGTACTGATAAGCGCTGCATGGCTGTCACGGCTTCAAGATCTTCAAGGTCTCTTGGCAAACAGGGTGGGAAAGCTGGGATTCTAAAGCTCTGGTATTTGCTTTTGAACTGCAGTCTCATCACTGAAGTCTTGTACAATGTATGTCACTCCAAATAAATAGTGTTTATGCACTGTATTATTTGTCTATGTGGATTCAGTTCCTGACAATGCTGGCCTCTCTGTGGGTGAAGGCAGAAAGGTACATCATGGTTTCTTAACAGAAAGATAATGGACTACCTCTGTCTTCCCCCCTCTCTAATTTATTTAAAGTTACTAGGAACTGGTGTGACTTAGCTGCTGCTGAGTTTATGCTTGGCCTGAATAAGAGCATAGAGGCAGCTGCTTCAGTCATTATCTAGTGCAGAAGCACACAACTTACTGCCCTCTAAATGTTTTGAACTAAAACCTCTGTAATCCTTTCTCACTGATCAAGATAGTTATGACTTATGAAAGTTATTGCCCAAAACAGTTGGATACCATGTTGCCTATTCTTCATGTAGTGTGAGTATAAGAGGGTCTAACTCAGGAAAGGAAAATCTGGGGTTATTGGACCGCATCATTGGCTATACTGGGCATGACTGATGCAAGCTGTGTGTGCTTCTGTGTGTATGTGCCTTCAAGTTGCCTGTGAACTCATGGCAACTTTGTGAATTGCATAGGATTTTCTTAGGCAAGGAATATCGAGAAGTAGTTTTCCAGTTCTTTCCTCTGAAATACAGCCTACAGCACCTGGTATTTCTTGGCAGTCTCTTACCCAAGTACAAATCAGGGATGATGTTGCTTAGCTTCCAAGATCACATAGGATCTGGTGTCTTTAGGGTACTTAGGAAGTCACAGTCTAAAAAAACTAAAAAGGCCACAGATTTCCCAACTCTAATCTGTCTGCCTTTCCCAGAATGCAAAAGAAAAGCACATGTAGTGGGAAGATTATCAGGCCTGGCCCAAATAACTTGTATTTCATACAGGATTTATTAAGGGCATGATGAGAGTTGAACTGAACACTGTAGGGTTGCCGGAGTGGAGACTGGAGAGCACTTTCGTACCTTTAACAGTTGTGTAGCAGACGGAATTGCAACAGGTTTTGCTTGTTACCTGGTTGTGTTGCAATTTACACTTGTTGAAATTCTCTCTTCTACACAAACATTAAAGACACTGCAGCCCTCATCAGTTTTCACTCTAGCAAACCTAAACGTGAATGACAAATAGCCTGCAAAAGAGCAGCCTGGATTTCTGGGCATACTCAGACATAGTTGAATGAGCAGTGGCTAGAGTGGAACCATGTACCTCAGTGCTAGACAACTTCAGTGAGTGTTGGGAGCCAATCTCTCCCCATCCTTGGTCTGCTGCAGGCTATACCTTCTCTCCCTAACAGCTAAAACAAAAATCTTTCACAGTAAATCAATGGCCTGTGCATTTCTCTAGAGATGAGTTGCTGCTCCTGGATACCTTGATTCTCAAAAAAGAATTCTCATTTTTGAACAGTGGCAGCAGGGTGTGGGTGTGGGAGGAAGGACAGATGGTCACAGAAATGGCCTTGGAAGCCATATATGACCCATTGGATTCTGGCCCTGATATACAGACAAGTGAACCATGAAAGGGGGTGGGGTAGGAAAAGAAGAAGGATTTAATTCATTTGTGTGTGTGTGTGTGTGTGTGTGTGCGTGTGCGTGCACGCACACATGTATGTATGTATGGAGGATTCTAGTGGCTTACAAAGTTTAGGAGACAATAGCAATGTTTTCTGGACTCCCTGAACTTGTCTCCCTCTGCTTTAAAATGAGTTTTAAACACAAATAGCCAAACCCTGGAATTTTATTCCTAATTTTTAATACAATCTTAACCTTGAACTTTGGGGAATGCCAGATTAATCTGAGGGGCATCAGAATTCCTTTAGGAGAAAAAGGAAAGGCAGAAATGTTAGTTGCTTCTTTGAGCTGTCATTTACATGTCATGCTGCACAATAAGAACCTGTGTTACAGTTTAAAGGAAACTGATATGAGGAAAACGGTCTAAGGAAGAAACAGCAGTGAGCCATTTCCTTTGTCCTGCTCTCTACCCCCTACTGCCATTCTCTGGGATTTCTAAAGCATGCCTGAATGTTATTATTGCTAACAACACTGGGGTTTCTTCTTCACTGCAGAATAAATTCAACCACGGTTTTCATAAATATATAAAGGAGAGAAAAGTTGACTTAAAAGATCAAGCATGCAAAAGTCTGTTTCAAAAGGAGAGGAAAGAACCATCCACAGCTCTATAAGTTCTAGGTAAAAAGTCTTGGTGAGACTTTGTTCAATCAAGGTGCTAATCCATGTTAACATTTTCTCTTCAAGATGTTGACTGTGGCACAATTCACAGGGTGAAAAAATAATTATTTCCTTCTTATTTTCAAACCTGTTTATCTGGCTCAGAAAATAACTGCTTTTAAAGAGAAGACTTTCTTCTTGTCTGAGTAAATTCTGTTCCAATTTTGTTTTGGCCACCAGTCAAAGATAACAGCTGTACACTTGCGGGTTCACTGAACTTTACGTGATTGCTGGCTGCATTTGCCAACTAGAGGGAATAACCAATAATTAGAACATTTTGGGTCATCTTCAGAAGAACAGAGTTTGCTTATGTCATGTGATAACTCCCCTCCTGTGTCTCCTTGCTTTCCCTGAATGTAGATTTGGCAGCCATGGAGAATAAGTGTCATAAGATGTCTGTGCTTTAAGATTAGGGAAAATACCAAAAAATGCATGTCTCCCCAATAATTTCCTGTTGGATATATTTAAAGTCTATGAAATTCTATGAATTCTATAAAGTCTATGAATTCTATGAAATCTTTCCGGTTGTATCACATAGCACATCCTATAATAGTATTCACACAGTTGTTGCATATTCAGCTTTTGGCTTGGGCATCAGAGATCCTTGTGTCTGTTTCATTCGAAATATTCCCTTGTTCCTGTGGCATTGTAAGCCCTTTCACACTGCACACTTATAGTGCCATGATTCCACTTTACCTGCAACAGTGCACCCGGTGGAATCTTTATATCTGTAGTTTGATCAGATGAACTGGAGCTCTCTGGCTGAGAATTCTACATAGCTTTCCCTAAATTGCAAATCCCAGGATTTCATAAGATGATCTTATGAACCAACTAGATGATAGTTAAACTGTAATCTTAGTGTTATATAGTGTGAAAAGGCCTCGTGTTCTGTTCTGTTCCTAATGATGGATGAGAAGATGATGGTGACCTGCATGCAAACAATAAGACTAATAGGGTTCACTTAGTTTGTATTCCTAAGTACATTTAGGGCAGGAGTGGGAATCACTTGGCCCTCCAGAAGTTGATGGCTGCAAGTCCTACCAGTACCCTCACTTTGCTTTGTGGTCTTGATAGAATCTGCCCTTCAGCTGGTTTTTTTTTTTTTTTGCACTAGGGTGAAGCCACCCTTGGCCTTCACAGTACAAAAATGCTAAAGTAACAGTAGGGGGAAAGTTAAGCAAACCTTCCATATTTAGGGATATTATTAAATCACAAATGGAAATCATGGGCCCTCCAAATTTGCTGAATTGCATGGCCAATAGTGAGCAATTCTAGGAGCTGCCACCCAACAACTGTAGAGCCATAGAATTCCCACCCCAGTACTGAATCAAGTAAAACATAAATACTATAAACAAAGGGACAAGCACTTTTTAAAACTGCAAGCCGCTGCTTCTAACACTGCTGCTTTGCAACAAGCAAACAGGCTGCTAGGCTTTCCTTATATATTTTTGTCTGTAAGATCCATCTGAACCTTCACAGGCTGAGTAAAAGCATAACACAATTTATATACCTAGTTTTTAAAAAGATTCTATGACAGCATACCTTGATTTTGTTATTGGTAAAAGCAATCAATAACAGGTAGTGGTTTATGTGTAATTAATTATTTCTAAACTCCTCCTACATACACTCAATGTGTATACTGTACACAAAAATGATCCTGTTGCTGCTGGAAAAGCAGGGAGATCTGATAGACAAGGAAGGGTGTTTGGAAATTGTATGCCCCTTTCCCCTTTTCCTCTTGCTAGTACATGTGTAGACTTGTAATAACCAGATTCACAGAATATTGCCATGCTTCACGGTTCACTCTGAGTGCTGTTTTGATCCTCGTTTTGAAATTATAAAATATTTGAATGAATATTGAATAATGAAATATTTCATGAAATAAGACATGATTTAGGAACTTAATTTGCTGCTTTGAGTGTGAATGAGTGAAAGCTCCTGTCCAATTGCAGCTATGCTAAAATCGTTGGGTTCGCTACGATTTTCTGTGCACAACTCTTGCTTTTGCATCAAGGATGGAAAGGCATGCCTTCTGAAGGAATAACAAAATGGCATTTCTAGATAGGAAGATAACAGAGGCAATTCAAGTACGGTATCTCCAGCCACATTCACGTAAAACATCCTTCCATCCCCTAGCAGCTCAATTACATGTGCAACTTCCCTATTAGGACATAGCCATTGGAAATGGGAATGGGTGTGTTTCTTCCTGAACAATGGAGTAGAATACTCCCAGTTTTGCCTTGCATTTCCTAATCCAAAAGAACTATATCTTTTAGACGGTTAAAAAAAATCATTTGGAAGTTGGAAATCTAAACCAGCCAACAGTTCAAACAGGTACCAAGTGGCAAGTCCACAATATTCATGTTATGTATTGTCTGTAGTGAGCTGTCTTCCTACAACAGCCTTCTCCAACACAAAATGTGGAAGCTGCCTGTAAACTCCCAGGATAGTGAAAAGTTTCCATTCCATCCAAGATATTTCTGGTGGAAACTGACACTAGCACAAACAATGCTCATAACACCTGTGCAGACATATAACAAGCTATATTGCATGTTACAGTGGATGCAGTCAAGCTGCCCTAGGGAAGCAGTCTGAGACCTCAAGATATTTTACTGCTCACACAGAAAATGGCACCTTCTCCAGATAAGCTATGCTATTCAAGTTATTTTGACACATACGCTAAGAAAAATCTCTTAAGAACCTCTTGAAATAACAACAGATTCAATAACGACATACTTGCTGTCCTTTCAGAACACCCAAAATCTGCCACCCAGAGGTGGTCACCTCAGTCTACATGACGGTATGACCAGCTCCAGCTCAAGCCACTTTATTTCTATATCTGTGTCTGTACATGTATGGAAAGAAAAAAGACAGAGAGAGAACTTTCTGGGAAGAGTTATCTGTGGTGGCACATAATTCTAGTGACATACAGTGTGCTTCTAACTCAGTAGCATGTATCATCTGGAAATACAACTGTAATGGGTCCCTGTCCCATTAATATGTGACACTGAAAGAGAAGGAAAAATTAAGTGTCAAACCCCAGTTAAATATGGAGTTAAGGCACCGTGAAAAATGAAATATGAAAATTAGGTATGCATGAGTTAAAATCCATGGGATTTGAGGGAGGGGGGAAATCACAGTTAAAAATGCATACTTCTCTGAACCATAGTTTTATTAAATCATTGCTGAACCTTAAATATAGCATCCAATTAGTGAAGTTTTAAGAAAAAAAATTAATAGAGCTTTTTTTTGCCATTGAATAGAGATGGTCATTGCCATGCTTGTCTATTTACTGCTGAGTAGAAGCAAACAATTAACTATGTCGATGTCCATCTCAAGTAAGCTGTCAATGCCAGTGCCCGACCAAAAGATTACTTGATGAGGAAAAGGTTTGTAGTATACCCAGCAGATTCCATAGAGGAAGTGATTTATGGAAACTCATTTTATATCTGGAGACAAGACTTAAAAGTTCACTCCATGTAATTAAATTTTATACTGAGATCATGAGAGAAGAGACACAACAGCAGGATATTTTCAGTGCAGAATGTAAGCACTCCTGCCTGGTATAAGTGTATGAATACTGCTGCTGTGATCCCGGAAGAAAATCCCATTAAAAGATAAAAGGACTGACAATGTGCAAACTCATGCATGTGAGATTATATCCAAGGATATGGCCATGCAGTATGTATTCATGTTATTGCCTAGGCAGCTGTGAATTAATTTTTAAAGGAGAGGTGGCAGTGTGACCCCAGATTGCAAAGGAGCATCCTTTATGAAAAGGTCTTGTTTCCTTTCTCTAAAGATAGAAGAGATCAGTGGTCAAGTGTTGGTCATAGACAGTTGTGCTTACATGTTTTTATACAGTACCACAGGTGTGCATGACTCTGTATTGAGTTTCATACGCAAATAGTAGACAGGCCCATATCCTGAAGGAACTTACAGTCTGAGGCAGAGTTTGAGCTATCACAGATGCCATTAATAAACTCTGTCTGAACTTCATTGTTTATGTTGCAACTCCCATTGTCTGCTTAGCCAGGAGTGTGAGTCACAATCATACATTTGGAACATTTTTTGGGTACAAATACCTCTAATTTTAGGCTGTCCAGTGCAGTCTCTCACCATTCCAAATGCCACTCTGTCCATCCAATTCCCGAATGAGAACTGTCCTCAGGTTCCAACCCAAGCAATGTTGCTGCTTTCTCTGCTTCTCTCCTGACTGGTAAATATTGCCAGACTCCCTCAACATCAGCTATCCTACTTTCCTCCCTTTCCTTTGGTTAGTCCTTGTGTAAGTATGTGAGTGTTTGAGCATTTGTGTGCTTGTGTGAATCTTGTAAATAAAACATATTTTTAGTTTACATTTTGCTTTTTGGCTGGTTGTCTTTCCTGCATAAGTCTGTAAACATTGGTAGGCAAGGTCTCGCTAAGTTGCCCCCCCTCACAAATCTCCTATTTTTGAGCTAATTATTCCCCATTTTTGAATGGAGTTATTGGCATTGTGGGTTGGCCCTGGTGGCACCCACGGTTTGAAGTAACACTATCTGTCTCCATAACCTCATTGAGAGAGGTTCTGTCTACATTAGGACTATATCCCAGTTCCAGTGGGCAGTATCCTGCTCTGGTTTGACCCTGTTACCACAACAGTCACCTGTTTTAATCTGAACTGAAATTGGTCTTGAAAGCCACATAGTTCCCCCATCCTGATGTCATACTGGTACAAAATGGAGTTGCTACCATGTTCATGTGTACACCATATTGGATTATTTTAGGTCATATGCCCACAGTGGCTGTGGGGCTTTTGTCTCTCCTCCCACCATACATGTATATATCCATGTAAACCAATAGCCTTTTTTGTTTTCTCATCATTCATACTACCCACTTGCACTCCATTGGATTGCATGTATAGCTGGGCAGAGATCAGACTCATACTTAGTCCTCACACATTTTCCCTCTGTTCCCTGTAATGGGAGATGTAATTTCCCTGATATTCTTTGGACACAGTCACTGTCTCTCTTTGTGGGACTGAAATGGAGATCACACAAATGGAGTTGTTACTGTCAGCTTTTGCCTTACTCCAAAAGACTATCTGAAGCATGACTGGACATTGTTGTTTCTAGACAAAGAAGAGCCAATGCAATACAGCCCCTGTGAATCTGTGCTCATTATATGGAAGAAGGCACAATCATGATGGAGACTATCTCTGTAGAATAAAGAGTCACTTTCACTGTCTGGATGCCTGCAAATCAGTTCAGCCAATCAGTTTGGCCTCGGTCACTCAACATCTGCAGAAGTTTTCATAGAAGTATACTTAGTTATGGAATTGGTCCTTCTGCTTCACACCATTTTCCTGGGAGATACTTGAGAACAGTATTGTAGAGGTAACCTTTCTGTTCCAATTATACATATTTACATATTCACATAGAACATTTTTTCCCCCTTTCCCATCCCCTCTTTCTTCTTTGCAGATGGCTTCTTCCTTTTGGGGTTTCCACAGGTGGTGGGAGGAGCTGATGGGTGCCTTTGCCACATTGTTTCTCCAATTAGACAAGGTGGAGAATTCATAAACGAAAAGCCCACCTAACATGGGGGGTAGCATGGGAAAAATTATGATTCCCCTGTCTTCTGTAGCTCTGCTATATATGAGACTATGCATTTGGTGGTGTTTCTTCCTGGCAACCCAATGATAACTGTGATTGGGGCAGGGAGAGGGGCAGCCAGTTGGTCAGTAACTACTCATTGATCCTATTAGAAAGTGGCTGATGAAACCATATCTGGGTACACTCACAGAGGAACAGGAAAAATTCAGTAGACCCCTGAATCTTGTGGTTGAAAGGGCATTTGGACATTTGGAAGCTCAGTGGCAATGCCTGACTGCCTTGGTGGAGGTTGCGGAAAAGAATATTCTTTCTGTAATTACTGTGTGTATCATTTTGTACAACATTCATGATACGAGGGACCAGGTGCTTGCAACTACTTCTCGGTGGGTGTGCCAATATGTGCTGGAACCTCTAGGAGCATGAATGAAAAATCATGAAGACAAGAAAAAAACAAAGGGGATGCACAGGCATTTTTTTTTTTGGAGGGGAGTGGGAGCATGTAGACTGAAGTTCTCTTCCATTTTGTGTGCTATTGCAAAGGTGGTGGGGGGACGATTTTGATAGAGATGCCTCTTCTGTTGCTTGGTTGTGTGGTGGTTGCGGTGGGGTTGTTTTGTGGCTTTTCCCTTTTATTTTTAAAGAGCTACCAGTTGTAGGAATTCTTTTTTTTTAAAAAAAAACTTGTCATATGTTGTGCCTTCACTGCTAATGGGTGGGGGTGCAATGCAGCTGTTTACTCATTTCTGTTGTTTGCTGCCACGAGCGTCAAAATAAAAATTCTAACCTGATATGTATATTGCCTATGTTTACAGTTTGCTTCTTTTTATGAAGAGAGGTATGAAATCACAGTTTTCCATTCCTTTGAACAGCTGCATAAACAAAGTGGCGCTGTGGGAAAACTTTGGTCCCATTATGGAGTATATTGACTCCATTTGAAGTTGGTATCTTGTATATGCTGACATTTGGGGAAGACTGGGATATTTAACCCAAAGTAGGTGTGTATTCTCAACTGGCATAACCAGTCCCAACTGGGGCCAGTGGGCATTCCATTCCCTTGAACATCTACATTAATGCAGTGGTTCAGCAGGAAAACTTTGCTGCTATTATTGGGTATATTGACTCCATTTGAAGTCAATATCTTCTCTATGCTGGTATTTGGGGGAGGGTAAGTGGATGGCTATTCTCAGTTGGAACAACTACTCCCAACTCTGTGGCCAGGGGGCATTGGATGTTAGTTAGCTCTGCCCCATTTCCACTCATTCATAACTGGTGTAACACTTTGTTCTGGTGGGAACACCAGTAACTTTTGCTTAGTGGAAGTGCTGGTTGATTGTCTACTGGCAGCCTGAAGAGACCATCATTCTGCTGGACTGCTGAGGCTCATCACTGAGTGATGAACAGCACCAACAGGAGAAACCAGCACTTTTATGACACAACTGCATGTGCCTTGCAACAAAGGAGCCTGAACTAGGCTTCCACACAATGCCAGATAAAGTTTCAGTTTCTGAAGGCCCAGTTTTTTGTGGCACTGGAGATCTACAATGGGAAGCCCCATCTGTAATCGTCCTCCAATTCTTTGAGAAAATATGCACTGCCAACTGGATTGTCATCCACCAGGTAAGTTTGTAACACCAAGAACGCAACAATATGTTACCATCTTTATCATCAGCATGAGCTCAGAAATACATAGTAAGCCAGAAAAAAGGCTAATGGGGGCCACACCATTTTTTTTTTGCTTTCCCCATCCTCAAACTGACCTACTACAACTCATCCACATTTATTTGAATTGTTATGCTTACTATATAGATTTTACTGACTTACAATGATCCTAAGGTGGAGCTATGAAGGGATTTTCCTGGCTATATTTGTTCAGTTGTGGTTTGTCATTGCTTTTCTCTGAGGCTCATATCATACAACTTGCCCAGGTTCACCAAGTGGTTTTCCATGACTAAGTGTGGATTCAGACCATGGTCTGAGTCCTAGTCTAACCTCCAAATGACTATACCATGCTGTCACCTAAGAATGAACTGTGGATGGAGCCACCCCGTCAACCTGGAAAAGAGATCCCTGATGGAAGGTAGCATGATGAAGAGTAGCAGCTTCCCTCAGAGGAAGATGATGAAGTGCTACCTGCATTATGCAATGCTGTTTTAGGGTACTGACCCACAGCACTCCTGTTGGGAACCAGATAGCATCAGTATAACCTATAGATTAAAAACAAAGTAAGCACCCACCCAACGACCATGACAATTTACTGGGACCTATGAAATATGGTCTTAATTAATGGAAGGAGAACAGAAACACTGTTCTCCTTCTTCCAGAGGCTACACTACCCACTGAACACTACCCTTCTTCCAGAGGCTACACTACCCACTGAACTCCCTCTCATCCCTGGTATGAAGGATGCCAGCATACAATTTCTCAAAGCCCTCTACCAGGAAAGATGCATAAAATTGCTGCATGATGGGAAACTGCCTGGTCAGAGCCCAGACAATTTTTGTACTGCGAGCTAGGTGCTTCAGGTGTATCATGGTAGCTCCACAGAGAAAATTGCGCAACTCTTCATAGAAGGGAATGGTGATTGTGCCATTGCCACTCCACAAACTATGATCACAGACTTCCCTGTAGAAGTGTTGGAGAGCTTTGCTTTTCATCCTGCACTCTTCCACAGTTCTCTGCTGGCCATTTTTTGCATCTTTCAGGCAACATTCTCAAAGATATTGATGTGTTTATGGCTTCCCTTCAGCTACTCTTGGACCTTGTCTTCACTCCAAATGGAGATGAGGTCACTAGTCTCTTCCTTGCTCCACAAGACACAGCTCCCTTTTTTTCCTTGGCTCAAAAGGGAATCTGCCATTCTATAAAATGAAATTGTAAATGGAGGGCACGTTTAAATGCCGACCTGTGAAGTCGTGCTATGCTTTGTATTTGAATGTTTGCATACCAACACTGAACTTCAAAAGAAAAAAAATGGTGACACTGCATTTGCCAGATGTGGATGCAAACAAGGGAGATACCTTTTGAGCAGGAATCAAGTGACCCACCAATCCTGCCCCACCTCCAACTGCCCCACCCCATGCTGATTCCACTCTGATCTCAATTTGAGGCTCAAGCCACATATTTCCAAAAGCTGTTTTCCCCCCAAAACAGTAGAATAATTTTGAATAAACAAAACAAAAAATGCATTAAAGCCCTCAGATATCTAAAAAAAAAGTCTTCACTTCAAAACCAAAGAAATGTCATATGTGCAAAGAGGAGCAGGAGTGAGGCAAGGATGAATTATCTCACAGGTATGGATTCAACCAAGTATAGACCCTTTCAAAACCATGCTTCCAACCCGCCATGGGTACAGAAGGATGGGATCACAACACTGCTTCTGCTTGATGTCATTGCAGTCCCATCCTTTTCCCATCCCCAGGTGGCACAATTGTGGATTAAATCATTGAAAGGTTTTACCTGTCAATGACCTGTGATTGCACCACCATCGCAGACTTACCTGTTCTGCAGAACCCTGGGAAACGCAGTGGCTCCACTTCCAGCCCCAGCACAGCCTGGGAAAGTACCCAGCTGCACTGCAGAAGGAAGAGGTGTGGCCATAGCCCTTCCTTCACTATGGAGCCAGCTGGTGTGGAAAGGAGCGCTTTTGTCATGCTCCCCTCCCAAGAGAGCCGATGCCAGGATCTCCGCTGGAGGACTCCCTGAAAAGGTAGGGTGCAGAAAGGGCCACAGAGATAGAATTGGAGAAGACATAATGAATGAACAATTATTAAAAATCTAACTAGGAAGAAGTTTAGCTTTTAAAATTAAATGTTTCTCTTTCCAAGACAAGGCAAGAATTTGGATCTAGAAATTTCTGGTCTGCAGAAAACAGCAAGGATCTGGAACAATGATTGATGAAAGTTGAGGAAGAAAATATAAAATCAGAGTTACAGATGAAGAAAACTAAGAATAATAATGATCACAGGTTATTTATGTAACTTTCAAATGGGTAATGAAGACCTCAAAATAGTTAAAGGTTTTCTCTTCCTTGATGTAGTCATTGATCAAAATGGTAACTACAGTCAAGAAATCAGAGGAAGCGTAGGTACGAAGAAACCTGATGAGATGCTCATGTGTAAAGATATATAATACTATTTGGCATACTTTGAATATGTAATTGTATTTCCTGCTTCTATGTATGGGTCTGAAAACTTGACAGTGAAAAAAACTGACAAGAAGAAAATCCTCTCATCTGAAATGTCATACTGGAATTTTTAGCATGTGCTTCTAAAAAAGATGAATGAGTCTTAGAGAAAATCAGTGCTGAACTCTCCCTAGAAGCCAAGCTGACTAAACTCAGGCTGTTGTACTTTAGACATATCAAGAGATGACATGACTTATTGGAAAAGACAATTGGAAAAGAGGAAAGCAGGAAGAAAAGAGGAACACTGGTGGGTTGTTGTGATCAAAGAAGCCACAACCATCAGTCTGCAAGACTTGAATAGGGCTTCTGATGACTGAGGCGCTTGCAAGTCTCTCATTCAAAGGGTTGCCGTAAGTTAGTCTCTCTCTCTCTCTCTCTCTCTCTCTGCTTCCACCCACTACAACCTACCAGTGGTTGATTCAGGCAGCCAAAGCCAGAAATTCTGAGTTGGACTGTAGTGAATATAATGAGGATGATCAGCGTAGCTAAATGAAAAGTAGTTAAGATGCAACACCTGTATTAAATAATATGATTAAATAGGTTCCTTATCCTCTGCTATGAGGTACATAGGTGAGCAGCACAGATAAGCACAGCCCAGGGAAATTAATGGCCAGCCAATCTCCACTTTAGAAAAGAAGGATAGAGGGAGCTTTTAGATTATTTGACCCTCAGTGCCTCCATCCTTCCATGGCCTCCATTCAGGCAGACATCCAGGGCTCCACTTAGCAGAATGTACAGGTCCCTCTCCCCCAACACAGGATGACTCCCTTAACACATTCTGACATAAGTAATGTAATGGATATTATCAGCTAAAGAGCACTCCACATCCACCCAAGGAAATGGTCTATTAGTCCCAGGCTCTAATATTTCCACTTGGTACTATGGGGCACACTAAGCATTTTGTTGCATGGCACCATGACTTATTGCTGGATTGACACTGCTAAGGAAAAGATATTTTAAAATCTTTCTCCATACCTGTCTGTGTTGGAAAAACTCAAATATTGGAGATGCTATTAAATGATCCATAAAAAGCTAGAGATGGTGATATGTTCCAGCTCATGAGCCTATCAGAAAATAATGTACTCTGCCCAATCCAACTGAACACTTCCTTTTGCCCATGCAGTCTTGCCATGGTTACCTCTCTCCCCTTTTTAATGTCATTCAGGTATGATGAGATTTAGGTGAATGTTCTTTAGGTGAACATTTTGTACATATAGGCAAAGAGATGGGACTGGAAAGGATTTTTTTTCTCCTTTAAATACAAAGTGAAGGGGGCAGGTATAGAATATTTTGTTGCCTGAGGTAGAATAGCAACACTCCCAACATTGTCACAGTACATAATGCCCAAGGCCAATCAGGTTATTTCAGTGCCTGTTGAACAAAATTCCACAAACACCTCTCTCCATCTCCACAGCAGCAAGAATAAAACGACGGTGATTTTTTAACAATTGGTTGGCTTTTTGTGAAACCCAAAGCTACTAGATGAGGAAGCATCCTCAATCTTCTGTATTGTAGAAGTAGTCCTTCAAACAAGCATGGCAGGTTGAACTGGAGTTGAACTGTGTTTAGCAGCAGTGATGTTCTTATTTGGGCAAGTCTTGGACCACCACTAAATAAACAGAGTAACATCTGTGCGAAGAAGAAGTAGGAGAGATGAAAGTAACATATCATTCAGTATGTCCTAGTTCTCCAATCTGTGAAAATTTGAAAGGGTGCAGCATTTGATCAGGTTCAGCTTCCTTGGAATAAGGTCATAGGAGGCAAAATGGTATTTTATAACATTCCCATTCATTTACAAATCACATAGATTTTGAATACATAAAGGTATAATATTAGAAACACCAACAAAACATCCAGAATTTTATTTTCCCATGCCGTGTTTTCTTATGAAAGGGTTCTGCATACCTCAGATACTTTTAAACCTCATCTTTCCATGTGTTCTGTGTCTAAGGACTAAATATGCAACACCAAAAACATTACATGTGCACATGTAAATGCATGGGCTCCCAATGGTTTAACAGTTGTGGACAGAGGCCATCTACACTCCCCATGGCCACTTTTTCTTCAGGAATTTTAAAGAAATATTGTTGCCAGGGGATGGGTTTTCTCTTTTTCCTCTTGCAAAACCTATATTTTCCTTCGGAGTGTTGTGTATCTTATGTATAGTCCGCCCTTCACATTTGCAAGAGCTAGGGGTGCAAGATCTATATCTAAGGTCTTTCCCATCTTTTCCCCATTCTCCTCCTTCAGCCACATCTCCTCTACCTTCTCTTATTTACCAACCCATGATCCACCTCTAAGCCTCTCTTTCCATCTTCTCTCCTTTCTCCTCCTCCAGAAGCACATCCTCTACCTTCTGTTACATCCCACTCCACAATCCACATCTAAGCCTCTTCCTATCTTTCCCCTTTCTCCTCCTCCAGCAGCACCTCCTCTACTGTCATGCCCCAGGACCCAGACAGGACTCTTCTCAACAGCCACACACTACAGACATGAGAGAAACAATACTTACAGCAGCCAGTACAGGTGGAAAATGGAAAGCTTGTTAATTAGGCCACAGCTGGCCAGGACGCTGAGGCTATATAAACCAGAGGTCAGGGCATCAGATGGTTGCTCGTTCCATTGGTGTTGACAGCCTTGCTGGCTCCTACATTCTCTGTTTGTGGTCTTCAGAGCTTGTACTTTGTCTGGACTGTAGATTCTGCTTGTGGACACTCTCTTCCTGCACTCTTGGTTAAATTCAGACTTGGTAGCTCTGGAGTGCTTTTGGACTGCTTTAACAAATGCTGTTCGCTAGTTACTGTTGATTACACAATTGTCTTGGAAGGCTGCCAGCACAGGGCATCTACCTTCTCTTACTTCCCACTCCACAATCCATACCTAAGCCTTTTCCCATCTTTTCCCCTTTCTTCTCCAGTGGCACCTCTTCTACCTCCTCTTACTTCCCACTCCACAAGCAACACCTAAACCTCTTCTCATCTTTTCCCCCTTCTCCTCCTCCAGCAGCCCATCTTCTGGCTTATCCTACTTTCCAGCCCACAATCCACCTTTAAGCCCCACTTACCATTTTCTCCCCTTTCTCATCATCCGAAAGCATCTCCTCTTCCTTCCCATGGTGAGATCCACCTCTAAACTCCACTTCCCATCTTTTCCTCTGTTCCTTCTTCTAGCAGCACCTCTTCTGCTTTGCTCTAACCTATGAAAGGGAGAGAAAGAGGGAGGAAATGCAAACTTGTGAATAATTCAATTCAGAAAAAGGAAACCTGCAAAAGTGGAGGGCCAACTGTGCATCAAATGATAACAATGCCAAATAAATCTTTTGCAATCACAAGTTGTGACAAAACAAAATGATGAAAAGGCAATTTCTTCAAGGCACCTTCTTTTTTTTTAAATGACATGATATTCTCATTATCTGCAAAAGTAACGAGTTACAGAAATCATTACTAATTGTAACATATTCCTTTCAGTCTTTGAGTAAGAGCTGGCAATAGCTCAATGGCTGCAATTCTTCACTTCCCTGAAAAGATTGGCATACTGTTCATGTTGGCAAGAAGAAGAGAACTTGTTAGCAAAATAATGCTCATCTCTAGAGCCTTTCTAATAGGCTAGATTGGCTTTTCAGCCTGGAATCTATAGAAAGATGTTGATCACTGCATTTCTACAAGAGCCATTAACCTGGAGTTTCTATTTAGCAAAGAACACATTCAAGTTACCTTCTTTATCCAAGTATTTCTTCCATACCTTTTTCATGCTTTTGATCTGAACTCTGCATATCATTTGGTTATGTTCAACTGAGCAAACACATAGTTGTTGTGGAGAAGTAGTAGCAAATAGTATCACTGACCATCATGTATTCATTTGGTCATTTGAACAGATTTAGACATCCATGCATGCAAAATATGCATATGTAAACTTTGTATCTGATGCAGAAAACCTGTGGTCTTCCAGATGCCATTAGACTACAACTCCTATCACTCCCAGTGCGACTTGAGAGCTCCCAGGCTGCACTGTGGAAGGAAGGGGTGGGGCGGTGCACGACCAGGAAGCCAGCTGCAGGAAGAAGGAGCAGCGAAGAGAGCACCTTGTGCAAGAACCTGCTTGCGCGAACGGCACCCCTCACCTCCGTGATAAGGTAACGTGCGGAAAAGGCCCAGGAGTGGTGGTGTGCAAGCATGAGCGCATGGCTCGCAATTGCGCACCACCACTGAGAAGGGAATGGAGCCTAAGACCATTGGAAATACATATTTTCTGATGGTTTTAGGCAACCCCTGTGAAAGGGTCGTTTGGCCCCCAAAGGGGTCGCGACCCACAGGTTGAGAACCGCTGATATAGGGTGATGAGGGGGTTGTAGTTCAATGTCCCAGGAGGGATGCTGCAGGTTCCCCAGCTTTGTTCCATACATGCAGTTGTCCTTTAGCAAATTTGTGTCGTATCTAGGTTTAACAGGACCTGCTGATTGATGCAGTTGTGCCTTAACCTACTTAAGGGTCAGTTGTGGCTGAGTGATGTGCATGTTATTAAACCTAGCTCTTATACAAATTGAGAGGCATCTATTGAAGCTAAAACTAAATTTTTAGAAAAATGCAAGCATGTTCTTCTTTTCGTAATTCATATGGGTTTTATTATGAGCTATCTAAATACTAGTAAGCTACTATGCTAGGCATGTTTTCTAGTGGAATATCTGGAATATGCACTTTTAAAATATGCACTTTTAATTTTATATGAGTTACTCCAGTCTTCCTGTTTCATTTACAGGGTAAGGCATTGAGTTATATTGAGCCCTTCTCAGCCATGGCTTTGGTGTTGAATTAATGCACATTGGATGGAGAGTATCTTGCAATGTTTAGTTAGTACTAAGAAGGGTGCTTACTTGGTATTAAGTCTTGTTAAATTTAATGGCTCTTACTTGCCTTGGGCTGAAAACTGTTTGGAGCATTATCCCCAGAGCTTTTAATAGCTGAGACACATTTTTCTTCAGGAACTAAAACTGGTAATACATTTTACTCACACAGATTGGAAAACTTTTGAGGGCGTTATAGAAATAAGAGTGGCCCACATTTGAAAGAGTCCACGTCCTAGCTATTTGTGTAAATCACTGATCTGGCAATACTTCTTGATTAGAAGGAAGCAAACAGACCAGAAAACCATTTAAGCATATATTGGACTATGTTACGTGATACAGTGAGATCTAGTATGGGGAAACAGCAGTTCTGAGTGCATCTGCACCAAGTGGTAGGTGGTGAGAACAGAAGATGGAGCCCTGGTGGCACAGTGGTTAAATGCCAGTACTGCAAGCCACAAGGTTGTGAGTTCGATCCTGCCCGGCCCCAAGGTTGACTCAGCCTACCATCCTTTCGCAGGTCGGTAAAATGAGTACCCAGCTTATTGGGGGCATGTATAGAAATGTTTCGAAATACATGCTATTTGTAAGTTGTTTGCCACCTCGATCCATATGGAGAGGCAGGATACAAAATAATAATAATAATAATAATAATAATAATAATAATAATAATAAGAAGAAGAAGAAGAAGAAGAAGAAGAAGCTTGGAATATCTTTTTAGAACTGGAGTAGTACCTGCCAACTACGGTAGCCACTGAGTTCTCCCCGACTGGAAGTGCTGTGAAAGATTTTCTCATTGAGCTGAAACATTGCTTTAGCAACAAGGTCTTTTCAGTTCTGGTGTGTTTCTGTTTCTCTCTCAATTCTCACTCCCTGGCTCAAATCCTGGCTTCTGATTTCAACACTCTGGCTCACTTCTTGATCACAGCCTTGGGAGAGGCCAAGTATGGAAAGCCTTGGTCCTTCCGTATGTGGTTGGACTCCCATTTCATTATTCCTGACCATTGGCCATACTGGCTTAGATTTAGGATTGTGGGAAGACCTCTGTTTCTGATATAGCCAATATAGTCAGCACAAGGCTGCCACAGGCTTACCCAGCTGCAGGAAAAGTCAAACCCAAAACAATGAATTATATAGAAACAATCCACATAGACTTGAGGCCTTTCCTCACTATATAATTATCGCACTATGATTTCACTTTATCTACCGTGACTGTCTCCTATGTAATCTTGGGGTTTGTAATCATGGGAGTTATTGGAGGTCTCTTGCTGAGATTTCTAAATATTCCTCCCTAAACTGCAAATCCTATGATTCCACAGAACAGAACCATGGTAGTTAAAGTGGAATCATAATGCAATAGTTACGTAGTGTGGAAAGGCCCTTGAATTAACAGCGACCTTTCACTTCAAAAGTTCTCCTTAGCACACAGTTGATTTAAGCAAGGCAATCCTGTACTATAGAATCCTAAAAATTCTGTAATGACTTCTTTTGTGAAAGGGCAAGACTTGGAAAGTGTACTTGCAGGAGTATGCTGTCACAACACTTTGCATATTAATTGAGATCCTGTAGTAAAAACTGCTATTCCAATTCACAAGCAACACATTTTTGTCTATTTGTTGCAGGTGATGTCTCTTGAATTTTAATTCCCTCTTTTTACCTAAATTATGGGTGAATTTGTGTTCTGTTATAGAGGAAGAATTTGTTATTCATCTACTGTTATCTACAGTTTTAGTAGATTAAACTGTGTTGATTTGTGACAAATGCAGGTTTTGTGAAAATCAGGTGACAAAAAATGGAACTTCGAATTTATGATGCTTATAAAAACTGGTAGGAAAATTTCAGCTCGTAAAGACATGAAGCAATGCACTGTGCCATGTAGTTAAAACTCTTGTGAGGCAATATTCTTGATTTTACTACTAGCAAATTAATCTTAGTATTAAAATAGGTAGCATAAGGCACTGGCACTTCTCTTGAGGCAGTCTTCCTACGCTGTCAGACCTTGCTCTAAAGATCAAAGGAAAAAGAAGCTTTTTGATGACTTAATTCACCCACTTCTGTGCAACGGATAGTTATTCTGAAAAGACATTTCAGAGTTGCTACAGTAGATTACTAGCTGTTAGGCAACTGTTAAGTCTTGCTTTATGGTTCTCTGTGATAAGCAAATATACAAGTGTAGAGAAGAGCTGGACTCAATGCCTCCAAGGAGATATGAGGGGGTTACTATTGTAGCAGCTCCTGCAAAGTTTTGCATGGATACAGCCTCAAGGGGCTAAATGAGAGGAATCCATGCCTTGCATATCTTTTTTTAAATGGTAGAATCTAGAAGAACCGAGGCGGATAGAAACCCTACCGATTTGTTTTATTCCTTTTATTTTTGTAATTTATCCTCTTTGGCATCAACATTGCTGTGGCAACAATGGCAAAAAGTGAAATGCCATTTAGAGCAGATTTGGTAGTGAAGAATTTTCACTTTACAAAGACATAATTTTGAAGAAGTAAGGCAAGCAAGAGGACTAACACTCTAACATAAATAGGATAACATGTTTCTACATTACCAAATGGTGGAAAAAAATATTTTTTTAAAAGTGAATGAGGTGAAAAAGGAAGTCCAGGCCATTCTGTGCCCCCTGTTTTTCTAGCTTCACCATCCTTGGCTCCTAAATGCTTTGCTTACCGTATTTTTCCTTCTTGCATCTCAGTGAGAAGAAAGAATCCCTTCCAGGATGTGTTTTCTCTCTTATGTAGTCTTTCTTTCTGCTGCTTACATACCTTACACTATCTCTTTCATAAAGACTTTGGCTTAACTTTTCTCCTGGATCACAATAAAACAGAGTTATACATATTATTATCTCTTTGATATCTACTTTGAATGTAGCACAGTCAGTGCTATTAAACAAATCTATTTCCTCAGCCATCTTTCTAAATAGAAATGTTGTTTCAATGTTCTTTCACATCCTGTTGTGTCCCTTCTTGTCAATACTTTGAGTCACATTTCTCTTCCTCAGCCAACCACATTCTTCTCTGTCACATCTTCTGTACACCACTGTTTAATCCTATTGCTTTTGGCAGGCCTGACATACTTGTAATGTTTTTTACTCATGTACATGACATCATCCCATTAGACAGACTATTGGCCATGGTGTGAACAGAAACTTTCACAAGATAGGATTTTGGTCTAATCCAATATGGCTCTTCTTCTGTTCTTACAATATAGTTTTACAATGTAATTGACAGTTGCATGGGTCAGCATCACCAATGGGATTAAATGGCCGTATGGCAAAGGAAGCCAATAACAGTAAAGGCAACAAAGAAAGAAAATGGCACTGCAGAACTGCACTGTCAATATGTGAAACTGTTAAACTACCAACAGTAGAACATAGCTCTTGACACACATATAAAACCAAGGTAAATAGTTTTGGTTTAGCTCTACAGTGAAGTAAATAGTTCTGACTTCCAATGAAGTTTAAGTCTGTATAACTTCACTTGCTCATTCATCTTTTGAGTCTCCCGCCCCATCCAGGTTCCTGTTCAATCAACGAGAGTCAAAGCATGTACTTGCAAGTTCATTGGTGGATGGGACCTGTCATCTTTGGCTTATGTTGGATGGTTGAATATTACATGTGTCATTGTTGCAATATTCTTTTTTTACAAAGACAACTCACAGAGGTATGCATAGAGAAATCTTTCTTGGATTTCAAATGAGGATGTGTTAATGTGATTTTTAAAGGATTTATTGTTATGCTTTTCCTATGGCTACTCAGGTGAAAATTAAATTTCCTAATGAGTTATGACAATCTGTAATAAGATCCATGGAAAGGTTAGGATTTTAAGGAGTGAAACCACACCCCCATTCTGATGGCTGCAAATATAGGGCTTTTGCAGCTCATTAGGAAAAGTAACTCTGGCAAATGTATCATGACCTCAATATGCGAGTGACATTTCAATGAATTGTTTCAGTACCTTTCATATAATATTAGTGAAGTGTGTATAACTGAGGGGGGAAAATGTAATGCTGAATGTCTTATTGTGGTCCTTTTGGTCACTGAAAGCTCTCGTTCTCTCAATCTCTCTCAAAGTATCTAAGTTTTTCTTGTATCAAACGACATCTAGATATATCTGATGTTTTTTTGAACTTTGTGAGTCATAGGCTTGAAAATCTTTCCAGAATTCAACTGATATATTCATTGACAATCCTACCCTATGTTATTTTTTTTCTGCTTATAAAAACAAGTCTAGGTATCAGAGGAAGCATTATGGATTTCTGTTCTGTTCAAGCACAGGTTGCCCCACTGTCTATTTTTGTGCTATGTGACAGCTTTATGCCATGTCCATAATGGTAGAGATGAAGACCAGAAGAACAGTCTTGCTGGATGATGCAATAACAATAAGCAACAGTAATAGTTATTTATATCCTTCTTTTCCTCATAGGAGCCCAGTGTGACTTACCAGGCTGCATAAAAGCATTCACTTGAAATCACAAGGCCAGTCCAAATGCTACTCCCAGCTAAGATTAACCTATAAAATCAATCACTCAATGGTTCTATAGGTCAAATTAAGCTGGAACCAGCAACTGGATTTGGCAAGCAAAAGAGAAATATCTCAAGGTACACATTTCTATCATTATTAATGTATTTTATAAGGTTTTAGTATGTTTTGGAAGACATAGGTATAGTGGCTTGAGAGTTGGACTAGGACTTTAGACAAAGGTTTGAATCCCTACTTGGGCATGTCATACTCTCCCAGCCTCAGATGAAGGCAAAAGAAACTGTTACCTCAGTGGCAGACCCCATCTTGGGGGGATATAAAATTGATATCAAATATGCCCACCATGCGAGAGGTTGCCCGGGTGGGTGCGTAGACAAATAGGTCGAACAACCGAAATTAGGTCAAGGTCAGGAAATGTTCGAAATACATGCTATTTGTAAGTTGTTTGTCGCCTCGATCCATATGGAGAGGCGGGATACAAATAATAATAATAATAATAATAATAATAATAATAATAATAATAATAATAATAATAATAATAAGCCATTCCTATCCAATCAGTGTCACTGTGTTTAAATGTGGTTTGTGTGCATGCAGGTGGCATGCATATATTTTCTTTCAGAATTTACTTTTAAAAATGTTCCTCTGTTACCCCAAAATGTAGGTGCCACAAGGGCTACTCTACAATGCCAAATACTTCCTTGAAAAAGTGGGGAATTAATTAGCTCAAAGAGGAGGCTCGCGAGAGGGGGCAACTTAGTTTCCTACCTTTCCTACCAGTGTTTATGGGCACACGCAGGAAAAGAACCAGTCAGAGATTCAGAAGTAAGCTAAAAATGTGTTTTATTGAGGGGAATTCACTCATGCATGCACACAAGATACACACAATCACACATTCACAGAAGAGCTAACTGAAAGAGAAAGGAAGTTAAAATGAGAGGCTGAGGGGTTTGGGGGATTTATAATTACCAGTCCAGAAGAGTAGTGAAGAGCAGAAATGTATTTTGGCTTAGATAGGACCTAAGGATAGTTTTCTTTCAGGAGCCAGCCAGACAGAGTGATAGGTAGACCTTCGAGAGACTGCACTGGGCATCCTGAAATCAGGAGTATTTGTACCCTGAAAATCATAGAATCATAGAATCATAGAATCATAGAAATGTAGAGTTGGAAGAGACCACACAGGCCATCCAGTCCAACCCCCTGCCATGCAGGAACACCCTCAAAGCACTCCCGACAGATGGCCATCTAGCCTCTGCTTAAAAACCTCCAAGGAAGGAGACTCCACTACACTCCAAGGCAGCCCTGACTGTCAGGAAGTTCTTCCTGAGGTTCAGGTGGAATCTGCTTTCCTGCAGCTTGAATCCATTGCTCCTTGTCCTGGTCTCTGGAGCAGCAGAAAACAAGCCCTCTCCTTCTTCTACATGGCATCCCTTCAAATATTTAAACATGGTTATCATGTCCCCTCTTAACCTTCTCTTCTGCAGACTAAACATACCCAGCTCTCTATCCTCATAGGGCATGGCTTCCAGGCCTCTCACCATTTTGGTCACCCTCCTCTGGACTTGCTCCAGCTTGATCATGTCGTTCTTGAATTGGGGTGCCCGGAACTGGACATAGCATTCAAGATGAGGTCTAACCAAAGCAGAGTAGAGTGGTACCAGTACCTCCCTCGATCTAGACACCATACTCCTATTGATGCAGCCGAGAATTGCATTGGCTTTCTTGGCTGCCGCATCACACTGCTGACTCATGTTCAGCTTGTGGTCTATGAAGACTCCTCGATCCCTTTCACACGTACTGCTATGCAGCCACGTGTCCCCCATCCTATATTTCTGTATTCCATTTTTTCTACCTTCTGTTGAATTTCATTTTGTTAGTCTTGGCCCAGCTTTCCAATCTATCCAGGTCATTTTGAATTTTGATCCTGTCCTCTGGTGTATTAGCAACCCTTCCCAATTTGGTGTCATCTGCAAATTTGATGAGCATGCCCTCTATTCCTTCATCGAAGTCGTTGATGAAGATATTGAACAGCACTGGGCCCAGGACAGAACCCTGTGGCACCCCGCTAGTCACTTCTCTCCAGGATGAAAAGCAGCCATTCGTGATCACCCTTTGGGTTCGGTCAGTCAACCAATTACAAATCCAACTAACAGTAGCCCTGTCCAGCCCACATTTTACCAGCTTCATTGCTAAAAGAGTTGTTTTGGGAATAAAGTAGGTAGGATACAAATAAGAAGGACTACTAGCAGTGGCAGTGGTAGTAGTAGTAACAACAACAACAATCATGAGGATGATTAAAATATCATTTACTAACCTATTGTTGATCTGTTTTTGCCAACTAGCCAACAGTGGTAGCTAAACAATGACAGTATGCAGATGAAGAACATGGCTGCCACAAAGAAAAGGAAGAGAACATGGAATTTTGCACGTGTGTCTAACAGTTCATTCTGGGGAGTTTCCAGATGCAAGACAAAGGGAACCTGTTGTGGACAATGGGTCTTTTGCCAGTTGATGGGCTTAGTGCTTTGATTGACAATGACATGATCGGTGTTGTAATAGCTGTCTATTGTGGGTGTTGTGAGGAAAGAGGAAAGAATCCAGGTGTACAAGGGCCAATATTTGTCAATCAGTATCCTGGTGGGCTCCTCACAGTTGGATTCCCTGGAAAATTCCAGCTTCTATTTAAGCATATTATCAACAGGAATGGTGTGTCCTGACAAAGGACTTAGTCTTACCTGGAAGAACTTAGTCTTACCTGGGGGAAGTTTTGAGTTGACCTATCCTACTCACATTTACGGTCGAATTCTTTCCCTTGCTCGGTTTGATGTCTCCATCACCTCTCATGCTTGAATTTGATATCAGAGCCAATAAAATGTGTTACCTATTACATACGATGCCAATTAGGTATGGTGCCCATCCAAACCATATTAGTATCAGAGACGTGTGTGTTTGCATTTGTTATTTTCTCTATGATATCAACTTTGGTACCATGACAACACAGAGTGGCTCTTATATCACCCACTCTTATTCTCAAGGGCTTAAGTGCAACAGGGAAATGGGAACTAGAAGAATGGGTGAATAAAAGATAGGGATGGAAAGAATATTCAAAAATTTTTTAAAATATGGTTGTAAAAAATAGTTTGAGTGTCAATGATCCTGACAAGAAAAATCTAGGATTGAGAAGAATGCTTACTGACTTCGTGCAAATTTTCTGCACAATTGTTTTCTGCAGAAAGCAGCATTTTTGCACAGGAAACAGTATTACGCAGAGAAAAAGCTGCCTCCTGCACAGAAAATGTTATCATTAGGTACTTATTCTGTACAAAGATTTGCATGTGTTTGATTTGCATAACACTTTCTATGCAGAAAAATACCATTTCTATTCAGAAACGTTACTCTCTGTGCAGAAAAAGCTGTTTCCTGTGCAGTAAATGCTCAGATTGAGGATTTATTCTGTGGAAAATTCACATGTGATTGATTTGCATAGAAAAGGATATTTGCTGCTTAGAAATACTATTTTCTTCAGAATAAGTCTCAAATTGTGAACAAGCTTCAAAGTCTACATCATTTTCAAAAACTTTTATCTCATTGTGATAAAGGAACACTAGCTTAGGTTACATTAGCCTGCTAGTGTGACATACATCATTATGATAACTTAGTGAGGATAACACCACTTGTTACAGTGTCATAACTGTAACTTTTTAGATACTTTTATAGTTTCAGGGGTGGCCTCACTAAATTGTGGAAGTACAGTGTCGGGATGGCTGGGGATGGGCCTTGGACTGCTGTCTGTTGTGGGTGTTGAGATAGCAGTGGGATGACAAGAGAAGAGTGCATTTTGTGCTCCAGTCTAGTGGCTTGGAAGTATTCAAATACTTCCTCTAAAGTAACACAAAAGGTAACTATCTTAGTTAGTTTTGAGAAAGAAGTTGGTTTGCTGAAAACCATAGCTATGATGGTAACTTAGCTATGAGGGGTGATATAACTTCTAGTGTAAAGAAAAGCAACCCTGAAGTCTGCTAAAATAGTGTTCGCAGAGATAAAATAAGTAACAGTGAAAAGCCTTACTGAAGAAGTAGGTTTTCACTGATGAGACAACTAGGCAAGCTTCTCTTGAGAGGCAGTGCCGAGTCTACTGAAAAGTCTGCGTGATGCTTACTCCTTCTGCCTCAAAGACATCAAGTAATGTTTGCTTTCAAGGTACGTATTTATAGGGAGGTTAAAGGAAAATGTCCTGGTGCTTCTCTCCCTGTATACATTTAAATGTATATGCATTACAACACAGCGGTATCCCCCGCCCTCTGATTCAGAGATTTTACTGGGTGCTAAGGGGCCTAAACTTGACCTGTCGTGCACATCCATGTACATTAACAAAACTTTAAGGAGATATCCCCAGGTGGCAAAATAGGAGCATTCATTTAATGGGGACAATACAAGCAAAGTGGCACAGTTGCAAAACATGAAGTTTTACCATTCCCAGAGCACTGAGACAAGGGCAGGAGGTTGGTGAATCACTAAGGAAAAGATGAAAAGAACATTGCAAATGTGGCTGCCAGGCCCGGAGGCCTTTCCCTTTGGCATGATTTTAAATCACCTTTTGAATCTCCTGAGTCTCTAGGGGATATTTGGAGTCTGCCCTTTTTTTGTTCCACTGAATTGCTAGAAACATTAGCCTGTATAATGTGACCTTTCTTATCCAGAAACTTGAATCCGAGAAGTGCCAAGTTATTCAGAGAATTCTTCAAAGACTTCACAAATTTCTTTTTGTTTTATGTTTCCCTGGTCCTCTCAGTCTGTAATTACAAAGTTCTGTTTCGCTGTCCTTTTGGAAAAGGCATATAAGCTTTTAACTAGTGGGGAAACACTACCAAAGTACATCAATAGTCTGGAAATAGTGTACAACTAACCGCAAAAAGACTTACGCACTTGAGATTTTTAAAGAGCTTTTCTTATTTTGAAAAGGATTTTCCCACACTCAGTGTCTAATTGCGAAAGGGAATGAAATGCAGGCTGCTTTTTCTTTGTAATACCCAAGAGCAGAAATAGGTTGGCTTTTATCCCTTGTTTACAACTTGTCATACTTTTAGAGTGATATCATAAAAAAGCCCATTTCTTTTTCCTTTTTTAAGAAAGAGACCACCAAAAATGAACCTGTCCCAAGAGGTATGTCTTGTTTCAAAGACTTCATTGTCAGAATAGGTCTTAATTTTTCAAGATGTTCTGTACCCTCTATGCATGATTTGTTTATGGGTTTAATATGTATATATTAGCTATATACTATCCTACTACTGGATTTGCAGTTGGCGGCTTAGACAGACACAAACATACCTCATTAAAGCCAACTTACTCCTGATGTTTCATGAAATAATGTAAACAAGATCTATTCTACCTCCTACACTGTAAGGAGTTTGTGATAAAGGCATTGGAAAGACAAATCTTAAATCACATCTATTTAAGTTTAGTTTCTGAGAAAAAAACTCTAAAAGCCCAGGGAAAGATAATTCTGAACATAGTTTGTAGGCGTTAATTTCTTTATGCCTCTCTTAAAAAAAAATATTTATAGTTGGTGTATAAAATTTCTATTGTGTTGGTATTGTATCATGGCCTCTGGCGCAGACTAAGTCAGTCTGGTAATAAAACATGGAAAGTTGGTGAATCTTCATATTGTTTTTGTCCATGCTGGTGTTGGTGCTGGAACATTTTCACTCACACTTCTTTGAACAGAAAGAGAGCCTTGATGGATCGCTTGAAGAATGCAATGAATCCAACGCCCTCTTTCCAGCAGTGGCTAAACTAGTCATTTTAGCTACAGCTGTGTGCAAATAGCCTCTTGAAATTCTCTACCCTATTTTCAGGCAAAGAAATTGGAGGGAATAATTTCACTGAATTCATCCAGCGATAAAAGAGATTCTCCAACAATTTCTCAGAGGTGGCATAAGCAGTGGTTGAAGCACAGTTTTTTTTTTCTTCCTAAGTTTTTTCTTTTTCTGCTGTCATTGGGGCCTGACCACTACATTTGAACCTCTGCATTGCCCCATATCAAAAATTGTTCTGGGCTATCATGTGTTCTGGGGCATTACGGACGGTACTGCTGGTGATCTGAGGGGACAGGGGAAGCTACCAAACCAAAACAGTAGTGGATAACATTTGGAAAAAAAAATCCTGAATAGTACTTGTCTATATATTGAAAAATACTTGTCTATTTGTTAAGATGGCCAAGAATTCAATGTTTTTCTTCTTCTTTCCATTGTATTTTCCTTCCTCAGTCTGCCGTAAAGATGTAGATCTTTACCTGTTTCATTCTTGCACAGGAAAAAGAAGTCCCCCCCCCGTAGGTAAGATTACAATAGTTTTTGTACAATTTTGATTATTTTTCACTTTTTGTTAAAAAAAAATGAAAGGTTTTTGTGCAAATTAGGTTTTTTGTAATACAGAACATTTTTATGTTAAATGTTTTTATGTGTAATGTTCCTTTTGTGAAGTCTTCAATGGGGAAAACAGGTTTCATAGCACATGACATTTATTTTGGATGAGGTGTGTTGAATCAATTTTTCTCGCTGAGAATGAGATCATTTGAGAATACTCTTCACTTCTCCCCTCTGCTGCTTCCTTGGCTCCCTTCACTTTCTGTTTTCAAAACATTCTATGGAAGCAGTTGCTTCATAGTGTTGCCACTGAGCTTTAACTGAGGTATGGAAAGCTGGCAGCTGTGAGAGGGGTAACAGTATATAGAGATACTCACATGTTTTCCCAACGTCACCTCAGAGGTATGATAATCCCGAAATCTCAAGAGAGTTTCTTCATAGTTTTCTCCACCTTTGAACACTTTTTGTAAAAAATTTATTCTTTTTGCACCCAAATGGAATGAGAATGGTTAAAAAAAAAAAGAACTAGGGAAGAATTAAAAACTATTTACAACAGAACTGTGGCTGTCCTTAGAACTATAAGCTTTGCATCTCCATCACTTTCCTCTCCCCACAAACATTTTTCAATATGCAATATATGGTGGATATTATTATGTTCAGAAGTTTCCTGTCTCTGCAAGCAGCAGCCCTTGAAGGAGAGCAGGCAGAAGGAGATTATAATAGCACAAGATGGAAGAAATGGGAAGAGAGAAAGAAGAGAAGATAGGAGATTGTTTTGGGGTGGCAGTTCTGCCTTTTGCTATCATATCTGCTTTCCAGAAACCAGTCTTCTTGCCTCTGAATTTCAAGACCATCTAGGCAGACTTCTGTGTAGTTGCCAATGCCTGCAGCAAACAGCCAGAGGTTATGATGAATATGTATTACCTAAGCTTTGTACATGTTAGAATGGAAGGATAGCTGATGGAAAGGTTCAGAACTGAGTTTTTGTGAATCTAGCAATTATGAATGATTAAGGTATGAATCTGAGCTAACTTTACAAAGAATAGCTTCAATTTGCTAGGGAAATGGAACCATATGTGGTAGATACTGCCATGCTGAAACTACAAAGCACATCACACTAAGCAATACATTCAGAGCTTTGGCTTTAATTTTTTTGTTTGAGTTCTTCCCCCCCCCCGGTTAATGATATATTTATTTATTCATTTAGTTCAACCGTCATTACAAATCAACATAATAAATATAAATCAATATACAATAAATCTGTATGTGTATGTTACCATACACTCCATAATAGATATCAACCAGTATTACAGTATTATTCAATACACAATTATACCCCCCCAAAAGATATAAATGAAATAGATCAATAATTAGATAATTTTGAGTTTATCTATAACTAATATAACCTAGAAGAACAATTGTTATTTTAGCCTAACGATTATTATGCCCCAACCAAGACCTATTCTATATATTCATTATTTCTTATCCTAGAGTATTATTATGAAAATCTAATATAAGAATCTAATTAAACTTAGATTTAACAGAACAAAACAAAACAAAGAAAAAGGAAAAAATACAAGAGGGATACAAATATAAGCAATATAAGAAGAAGGAAAAAAAAGGAGGAAGGAAAGGGAAAGGAAAAGAAAGAAATAAACAGAAAGAAAATAAAGAAGGGAAAGAAAAAGGAAAATGGAAAAGGAGAAAGAGATAATGTGAGAGACATAAGATTATGAAAAGGAAAGATAACATAATATATAAAATGAATTTACAACCCTATTTTATGATTTACAGTTCTAAAAGAGATGTTTCTCCCCATCTTTCTTTCAATACACTTTTTAGAGCATTCCATTCTTGATTCACCATATCTATACTTCAATTTTGCATGAGCATAGTTAGCATATCCATTTGGTACATGTCAAGAAACTTGAATAACCATTCTTCAGATGTTGGGATTTCTCTAATTTTCCATTTACTGGCATATAATAGCCTGTTACCATGTATAAAAGAAGTCTTCCATATTTCTTTTGATCATTCCTGTTGACTTTCAGTATATTTAGTAAAAGTAACTCTGGAGACATAGGAAATTGTAAAACCGTTATTGCTCTAGTTTGATTATAGATTTCCCTCCAAAATGTTCTGGCCATTTTACATATTCACCAGACATGAAAGAAAGTACCTGTTCCCTCATCACACTTCCAACATTTATCAGATATATATTTTTAATATCTATTTTTATATATATTTGCTAGCTTTGTAAAACATTTTATAATAATTTTCTTTAAGGGTGGTACATTTTGTAAATTTCAAATTCACTGTCCATGCCTTTTCCCACTCCTTTAGGGCTATTGTATGCCCCATATTTTGGGCCCACTTAATCGTATTATCCTTTATGGTTTCTTTCTCCAATTCTAATTTCAATAAACTTTTATATATTAGTGATAGTATATGATCCTTTAGAAAGAGAATGAAAGAAGGTGGGAGTGAGAGAAGTGTGTGTGTGTGTGTGTGTGTGTGTGTGTAAAATCATGTTATGGGTAAAATAGCCTTGTATAGAGTCCAAACATTAGTCCATGATGTAAACCAATACTTTCTCTTCTGACTGAAAGCATCTATCCCAGTCTTTCTACATAAGATCCTTTCAAATGCAGTGCTGGATGACTCACTGTGTGGCGTGTTTGTGGGTCTGGTCAGAGGTGAAGCTCTGGCCATGAGGTCCTCAATTGGCTGCATCTATCTTCCTGGGAAGATGCCACCTGGGAAGAGCTGCTGGCCAGCAGCAAATGGGCTCAAATTATCAGGTTTGAACTCATTGTCTGCTGAAGCCGGAGTCTTGGATGGGCATAGTTTTCCCTCTGGTCGCTTTGGAGGGGATATATGTGAACTGCTCCCCAGCTGGAGCTCAGTTCCTTCCTTCAGTGGCAGCAGTGATTGATGACAGTGAGATCCAATGAGATTGGTGGCAAGATCAGATACAGCATGTTCAGCGGTGGTGGCTCAGTCAGTGGTGGCGGCTGAAGCAATAGCAGTGGTGGTGGCAGCTGAAGTGGCAGCAGCAGCTGAGTCATCAGTGGTGATCGAGTCAGTGGCAGTAGCTGAATAGGTGGTGGTGACTGTAGTGGCAGCAGTGGCTGAAGCAGCAGTGATAGAAGCAGCGGCTGCGGCAGAAGTGGCAGCAGCAAGCGGAGCGCAGAGTCAGAGCAGAGAAGTGGAGAACAGTGTAGCAAGACAAGCAGGCTTTTTTGTGTGGCTTTGGAGTGGCTGCTGTGTCTGTGTGGGACCAAGCAAGCCAAACTGTGCCAGGTGACGGGTCCTTTCATTGGCCAACAGGCAGATTGGTTGATGCTTGGATCCGGACCCATGCACAAATCAACCCTGTCTCAGCTTTGAACAATAAAGTTTGTGGCCTTATTTCTCCCAAATCTTTGTGTATGCATGATTATTCCAGTTCACTCTTGCTGCTGAGCACACAAAAGATGATGGAGAGTGCAGCTGTACTGTATGCAGGCAAACAAACAAACAAACCTGGCCTAAAACTGAGCTGTGGTAACCACAGCACCCTTTATCCACGTGCTAAGTTGTCAACATCTTGGTAATCTCTACTGTGATCACCCTCTTCTTCTCAGCACCTTCCTCAAATGGGTAGCTCAGTACTTCAGGAAATGCTGATCAACCTTATCATGGAAACAAGTTTTTATTTTTGTAAAACAAGGTAAATAAAATTGAACGTTTTTCCAGAAAAAACTTAGAAAACATTGAAAACATTTTGTTATGAGTTATCCATACTCTATATTCATGAGTAGTGTAGAGTCAGCATAGAGTGGGTATAGTTAGAGTTTTGGACCTAGGCTAAAATCCCTGTGCAGCCATGAAACTCACTGTGTGACCTTGGGCCAATCACTGTCTCTCACCATAACCCACTTCATAAGAGTGGTGTGAAGATCAAGATGGCATACATAGTCCTCTTCTACATTTTTAATGCCTTGGAAGAGAGCTGAAATATAAATGTACACAATAAAAAGTAACCTGCAGCAGGACCAACCTTAACTGTTTGGTAAAGTGAGGCAGTTACTTAACAGCAGATCTGGCACGTTACAAAAGGATGGTGAAGTCCTAGTTATTTCAATGATTTTTTAAAACTAAATTTTATTAATATTTTCCAAGACAAACATTACAAATAGATAAGTACATAGAAGGAGGTGGAAAAACAGTATGGGAACAACATTTCAACTCACAAAGATACCTATGGATTAACATATGAATTAAAAAGTAACAGAAAAAAAGAGACAGGTAGAAAGAAAAAAGAATAAAGAGAGAGAGAAAAAAACAGAGATTAACCTCCCCCTTCCTTTGGATGGAATGTAACCTACCTCCTTCTTTCAGCACTGGCTATTGGCACTGCAGGAAATGATCTTTGTTTCCTTTGCCACCCACTGTCTTGTACTTGGTATTTGTGTCCTAGCTGTGGCTATTACACCTTCATGTTAGGACCTCTGGATTATGAACAGCTGCTGCAGTTGATAATTTCAGTCCTTGACAAAGGTATTCTGTAAAACCCAAGCCTCTCCACAACTGCAAGTCCCATTTATTCCAGTGAGGCTTGTGCTGGCACAATACTTTAAGGTTTTGACTATGTTATGTTTTTTTTTTTTCCCCAGAGAAAAGACATATTACTGCAGCAACAGACACATCTGTGCTGTATTCCTATAGCAACAGACACATCTATCTTGAAAACTTATTGAAATTCTATATTCTGTTGTGTAAATATGTGATTTACTTACCTCATATAGAGAAGGTAGACTGGGGATAGCTGGAAAACAACTTCAGCAATGAATTCTTTAACTTCATGCCTAACTTGTAATCTTATTATATGGTGTAGCTCTCATTCACTTCTCAAAGACCATAGAACCTTCAGATGTTAACATTTATTTATAATGCTATGGCAAATAGATAAGACTGCAGAATGTCAAATTCTAGGATATTTGACAATATAACTATGGAACAGATATAATTTTGAAACTTTTTTCTTTTTTCTTTTGGTACTAAAAAAAAAACTCTGTTCATTAACACCCTGTCAAGAATGCATATCACTTCCATCTACTGGAAATCATTGTGAAAGACCACAATATTTGGTCTCAGAGGTTTTAGATCTATTAACATTCTAGTAAGATGCTGACAGTCTTCTTTACTGGAAAGAGCTTGATAGAATTTGACCTTTTTATAATATGAAAATCAGATCTTCACATTCAGGATTTTATAATGCTGTAAAAATAGGATGGGGCATGGCAGGTGCAATGAGCATTTCAGACAGTTTCCTGTAAGTATATTTGCACCTGGGTTCTGTTTGATTATTTAATGAAGCCTATATTCACTGCTGAATATAATGTACACCCATATCTTCTTACTCTGTCTTTGGGAAGTATTATTGGCAGGTACATATTCACACGGTCCTTTCATCTTGCAGAAGATAAATGGATGATCATTTTGTTCAGAGAAACATTAGAACTAATTTAAGATCATTTTCAAATGCTTTACTCTGTTCCTCCATCTTGATGACTACGGCTGGGCTGTCTTAACTTGAGTCCACTGCATTGCATTCTAATCTCATGTTTACAAAGTCAGCATGCCTGCGGGCCCACCTACATCAACAAGGGAATAGAAGGATCAGGATCAGTGGGTCAGAATCTATTGGTAAATCTCTGGATGACATTCTATCAATTGACATGGGATTCTGCCTTTCCAATTGTCTAAAAATAACCAAAAATTTAAGAGTCTTTCTAGGCAAATTGTTGATAAAAAGATATCTGGGGGAAAATCAGAGAGAAAGCAGATTTTTGTGTAAATGTACTTGCAAACTTAGTTCTTCTGCTGGTTACAAATCTCTGGGGTATGGATGTGATTAGAAGCTCAGCGTAGGTCCCACATGCCTGAGTCACTATTTTGTACAGATTATGTTGGAGCTTTTAAAGACTGAACTAGAACCCATGTGACTGCATTCTGCCTATCCCTGATATATATCACAACTCTCTGTGTGTGGCTATTTTGAGTTGGATTCCAATGGGGAAGTGGAAATCATATGGTGATGAATAGGCTGGTGAACTAGTCTTTGGAGCTGCTGCTTTTTCACTAGTTACCTTCCAGAAAGCATTAAGACACATCTTGGAGAGTGGAAGGAAATAATGGTACTCCACTCTGCTTTTTCTATGCTTATATCTGGTAGATTCTAGTCTACTTCTGAGTAAGTTTCATAAAGCATACTGTATATCATATGATATAATGGTTTTAGTATTGGACCAGGAGGCCAGGATTTGAATCTCTGCTCAACTGTGGAAACCCACTGGGTGATCTGGGACCTGTCACACTCTTTGTCTCAGAGAAAGGCAACAGCAAACTTCTACTGAATAAATCTTGCCAAGAAAACCCTGTGATAGGGTCACCATAAGCTGGAGCTGACTTGAAAGTGCATAACAACAACAAATCTGGCTACATGTCTAATTTCTATGGGAAGGAAACTCTATATTAATGATCATGCTCTTGCTGTCACTTCAGAGATCTTGACAGGGTTAGCAAAGTGACCTTGCATGGAGTCAGAAGAGAGCAGAAGCTGTATCAGACAAAATGTGAGTATATGAATAAAGAGAAGGCTTCAGCTGTGGAGCACCCTTCTTAAGTTTTTAGAAGCTTCAGACAGCATTGACAGTGTGTGAGTTATTTTCCAAAATGTGGAGAGTCAAAGCTTTCCAACTTTCCCATAGAAAATGAGAGGCTCTTACATACCAAGGACTCTTAGAGGCTCTCTTTTTTAAATTAACTTAAAAAAAAAAACCTAAGACAAAAAAAAAAAAGAATAAACAACATTATAACTGAAATTGCAAAATATAGAAACAAAGAGAAAAAAAAGAAAAAGTTTTGATCTGCATATCGATGGTTATATGTAACAACCTTACCTCAGTCTCTCTAATTTCCTTATTAGATTACCCACTTCTTTCTATTATTACTAAATTGATAATAATCAAATCCAACAATGATCAAATCATCTTGATTGTTCCCCAAAAGATCCATAAGCATTTCCACTCTTCAAGGAATCTTCCTGAAGACCCTTATTGAATTAAAATAGTCAATTTATGAATCTCAGCTAAGTCTATCCCTTTTGCCATTCACTCATCTATAGTATTGCCCAATTTTTCCATTTCTATTATTATGTCAATCTCACTGCAATGACCATGTATTGCAATAACCTTCCATGATCTTTTTCTAATGGTACATTCATAAGTCCCTCAAACAAGAGGGCTCTTATAGACCCTCTTCATCTTCTTCCTCTATTAGAGAAATTAGGTAAAGGAGACTGTTGGTGGCTCATTTGATTATTTATGACTTTTGTCTCAAAGTCTGGCCTTGATGGCACCAATGAATTGGCATGATTCTAACATGGAAGCATTGGGAGGCACAGATGACCAATGTTCGGGAGAAGTGCTTGAATAGAATCAATGAATATGTCAGATCACAATGCCTCCCTGTCATAATATGGAACATATACAGGGGAATCTGGTTTCATGTATATGCTTATATTACATATTGCGTATCATATATCCAGTTAAATATTATTCTTGTTGTCATGTAGGAGTATCTACCTATAAAACCTGTATGTGGTTAATTGCTATAATGTCACCAGGCAAGTAGAGGTGGACTGGAGAGTAAAAGCAGGAAAATAAGTATGGAGTGTGTCATGAGAATGAAGTGTGTTGACATAACAGAAAGGTCTAAGGAAGTGAGTTAACAACTGCTCAAGGTCAAGAAAGTCTGTAAAAAGCACCAGCCTGGTAAAAACAAGGCAATGGTTTACTAATCACTGAAATCTTAGCACACACAAATTTATAATGGATTGCTTATAAGGAAATGTATGATTGCAGTACAATTCAGTTTTGGTAATTTCTTTGGAAGTGTGAAGATGTTACCCATGACTATCCTTTGAAATAAACTACTGATGACTTCAGAGGGTGCTCTTTAGAGCAAAGGATTATCCTGTAAATGACAGAATAGGATGTAGTGAACCAACACTGTATTGTACAGGAACAATTTGTGTATGTGGCCACTTCCCTTGCATTATAGGAATGTTAAGCATGTGTGTCTCATGCGTAGCTCCACTGCATATACACATGAAAACATAAATCACAGAATGACATTTAATCACTGAGATATCAGTGCTCTGATACTTATCCTCATTCAGGGAGATGACTGCATTGATAACAATCCACTCGGGTGCTTCTCAAAGTGTCCTTCTCACTCAAAAATACATTAAAGTTTCAGGAAAGCAAAAAAGGACCTCCATTTACCTCACCCTCTCTCTTTTCCCTCTTCTTGTCTTTAGTTGTCAGAGGGTGAGGCTGATGTGCTCATAGGGTCATTGCAGATTGATTTTGTGTAGCACACTAAAAAGAACTGAGGGAGATTTTCAGAGGTTTTGTCTTAGTATGACTTGCTCTTAAAGATTTCCATTTGTACTATTGATTTTTTATTTTTTTCATCTTTCCTTTACAGAGAAGGGCTTGTCATTTAAGGAACAAATGACAAAAAAATCTGTAAGGCAAAATAGACTGCCCAACATTCCTTTAGGGACCTTCTGGCACTGCCCGTCTGTGTCCAGAAAATGCCATCTTCGCATAATTCTAATTGGTCTGCTCCTTTGTAAGTTATAGTCTTTGGTTTACCAAGTAACGTCTTGGGATTGTAGGGCTAATGATGTGATTAATAGGAATGTTATATAAATATGGAATGGATTGATCATATTTCTGGCAGCTGTTTAATTTGGAAGCAGATGAGAATCCTTGCTAGACCAGGATTTTCAAAATAAGATTTGCCTAAGGGAATCTTCTTTGTAGCCCTGACTGCATTTGATAAAATGCAATACTCCTTCAAGTTCACCTGGGCAGCCTTCTGTTTTGTTGCTTAATATGGATAATCCTATGTTCACTTAATTGTGAACTTTGAGACTTTTTCCAATCTTAACTTTTTTCTGAATGTTGATTTTTTTTTTTGGCAGGGGAGATTTCCAATAAATATGCACCCATTTTTCTATGTACTTCCAAATACAAGGTTTTGTATGCTGTTTTACCTTGTATAATGTTTCTTGCGAGCTATTTGACTAACTCAATGCATTTTGCAAAATATACTCATGAGTATTAGCCATTTTCTTGTCATTTTTTTCTGTGATACACATTTTTAGATGGATTATTTGACTGGGCAGCTCCATCGCCAAATTTGGAGAGGTTCAAATTTTGAAGAATAGGTGACTTTTGAGGTTCTTGTATGGGTTCAAATAAGCAAAATTAGGTGAAGGCACATAAATACTGGTTTCACGGAAAGATAGAGACTGGACCTGGCTGAGTCAAATAAAGGCCTTTCTTGTGGATCTGTTGTCCATTTTGAGCAAAAATAGCAGGAGAAAGTTACCTAAAAATGAACAGCCTCAAAGGCATAATGTGTTCGGGAAGAAAAGAATTGGCTTTGGGTCATCACAGCTAGCTCAGAAATGTTTGCCTGTAAGACTTTTTTTCTTGTCCATATGAGCAAATACTGCTTAGCAAACACTCAGTGTGTTGTGTCTGAAGGAGAGGTAGCCAGTGGGTTACTAGTAACCGACACTAAGCACTTCCTTTTCAATTGCCCAAGTGCTGAAGGGATTATTCTTGCTTGCTTCCACATCTTTGTTTACAAACTGCACTAGTTCATTATAGCTGTATCAGTGAAGTACCATTTATGCTTGGTGAGTTGGCTATTCAGATAGGATAAGCTCCATTTTTGGATGGGGCATACGTGAAAGGGTATCAGATGCTGGAGCCATTTCCCATGGTCCCTAACATTTCTCCATGCACTTGTATTGCAATAGTTTTGTAGCAATATCGCTAATTCTTATCACTTCCAGTAAGCTATACAAACTGCCTGCCTGTGCTTTCCCAGATATTCCTCTTATATAAGAGTGGTCTGGGCTGCATAAAAACATCTCTGCACCTAGCAAGAACCTGCAGAAGAGGCTGCAGAGCCAAATGGTTAGCTTTGTTTCTTGTCATAGCCATGTATCGCTTTTTCAGACATCCACACATTTGACATATGTTAGAAAGAGTTTGTTCGGCATACAGCATTGTGCACATAGAACTGGTCTCTATATGGCAGGGGTGTGATTGGGCAGACAAAGAAAGTGCTATGCTTACTGCTCTTTTTTTTCAATGTGCTTTGACTGTGCAGATGTTGTGGGAGGGAGGTTACATGTAGTAGGAGAAAGGCAAGTTGTTCCAGGGAGCCTTGTAACCTATTCCTTATGTTCTTTCAATGTGTGGATTAGTTTATGCATCCCTTTGAGTGTTCATATAGTTAGAATATTATGAAAGCGGTCTGAAGATACAACCATTGAGAAGCAGAACCAGTCACTCCACAGCAAGTATGCACTGGCATATTGTTTAGGACTAAGTCGGACTGAGCCACAGTGTTTCAGTAATACTGAAAAGCAAGTGCCTCCACACCTTTTTTTTTGGGCAATTAAAAATATATCAAAAAGCAAAAAGAAATGAAACAATGAGCACCCCTCCTCTTCCATAACAGAAGCAACAGTATCTTTACTCTTTGGCCCATTTATTTTGAATGCTTACTGAACCCTTTCAATTGCACATAGCTTGTAAACATGGAGCAGTGAGTGAGATTGTATCCACTTGGCTGCTCTCTTCACTTCTGTGTATTCAGATGAAGCACTGAATGGATTTATCTTGGTTCTTCATATGATTGACATCATGTAGAACCAGTGGTTCACGAACTGATGAAGGGCTTACACAGATGCATGTATATGTGCACTAAAGGTCTTTCAATTCAATGTTTGAATGCACAGAGGCTGGTGGATACAGTCCTAGGCAGAGCTTAGAGAAGTTATCTTTTGGACTACAACTCCCAGAGACCCATAGGCTGAAAAAACAGATGGGAGGGCTTTAATACTGTCTTCTAAGGTGGTTGCCTCCCTCTGCATGATAATAGTGTGAGTTTTGTCTTCCTGTTTCATCCAAACAACTGATGTTGCAGATCTTGTCTCTCCATGGTTCATACTACAGCAAATGCAGAGAATGAAAAGAGGAATGGTGATGAAGCCTTATCAGCACTGACCCACTTCTCTCTGGGGGTAGCTTACAAGAGAGAGGAGTGGGATGATACCTCTGCTGGTGGCTACTCCTCTTTAATAAGAGTTGGCATAGTCCATGCTAGGCTTTCTCACAGCTACCTGTCCAAACCAACCATGACAATGTTTGTTGCTTTTCTTTGCCCTTCTTTTCCCACCCCTTAGCCACTTTTTTTCTTTGCCTTCAAAGTTCACAGCCTTGCTTGCTCTCACTACCTTTTCATTTAGCTATGGCGCACCCCCTGAGGTTAGCATTTGATAGGATGAAGCCATGGGCGGCCATAAACACAATCACCTACTTGCCACAACCAATCAGATTAATTGGCAGGGACAGAAGATTGAAGCTGAGGGCAAAGGAGAAAAATGGAACAGAAAAGAAAACAGCTCCCAGGGAAATAAAGACAACAAATAGCTTAGAAGCAAGCACAAGTGTTCAGTGATGTTTCCCCTTCTTTTTGCTAATTTGTTCAGCTCTGAATATATAGCAGTTTGGAATCAAATATCAAAAGAAGAAAATATTTGGTGAAATCGTAGTATGAAGCGGTGTGTGTGTGTGTGTGTGTTGACAACTTGTGTCTAGTTCAGCCATTAGTTACATGTCTTAGCAATCAACTGATTTATTAGGCCTGCTGTTTCTTTATAATTCTGCCAGATAACAATCTGGAGAGAGACTTTGTCTGACCATTTTTTTAAAAAAAATTATAATGCAAAGGCAATATGTCTCCCACTATGGTTTTTGCCACCATTGTAGAGCATGGAAGGAACGCTTGAAAATGGAAACATGAAAGAAAACAAAGGAAATGTTCACTAGGTTATAAAGGGAGTGATACAAATTATGAAGGGGAGATATTTTTTTAACAAAGGTTTTGTTGATGAAATGACTTTTCCTCACCACATGAAAATTAAAGAATCCCTGGACCCAAACCCTTTTAATACCCCAAACAAGGCTTCTGCCACTGCAGGAAGTCAATTATCTCCATGGCAACCAAAACAAATAGTGAACATTGCTGTAGCAGCCACAAAGGATAAAAGGTGCATCTAAAATTAATTTATGTCTTGGGATCAGACACTTCAGATGAGAGAACTGGTCCATAAAGCACCCAAGAGAAGCTATTAAAAAGAAAAACAAAACAAACCCACTAGCTTTGCTCTCGGGGGAGTGATGCTGGGAGCCTGTACATTTGTTTTGATTCTGCCTTTAAGCAGGGTGGGGGGAACGCTGAATTGCCTGTCCCTATTTTCATCTTTCCTTCCCTATGGCTCCCATTTACTTCCAAAACATGCCACAGAACGATTAGTACAACATACTTGATCTGTTGACCTCTTAATGTGATTTATTTGGGATTTTTGTATTTGCAAAAGATAGTCACTTTAAAAGTGGTAGAGTTGGAATGGCACTTTATGTGTGAGTGCAGGTGTTATGTGTGTATTGTAAGATAATAGGATTTGCCAAATGGCATTGTATATTTTTTAAAAAAAGAAATAATGATAAATTATATGTTGACAAATGAGAACATTCTCAAATAATTTCTTCTTGTTATTTGCCCTCAAGTCAACTTTGACTTATGACAATATTTTATTTTATTTTATTTTATTTATATACCACCCTTCCCCAGAGTGGGACCCAATGCAGCTTCCAAAAAGTTAAAAACATCAATAAAGCATTTAAAACAATTAAAAACATTAAAAGACATATAAAATTATAAAAATCTACATTTTTTTTGATAATTTAAAAGCCTACCTACTTACATATTAAAAGTCTCCTTAAATAAGAATTTTTTGTCTGCCATTGAAAGGAGAGCAAGGAGGGGGCCTAACTTCTTGAGGAAGGGAGTTCCAGATGACAGGAGCAGCCACTGAGAAGGCTCTTTCTCATATCCTTACCAGGTGAGCCTGGGATGGTAGTGAGACCAAAAGAAAGCCTTCTCCTACAGATCTTAAAGCTCTGGAAGGTTTGTATAGGGAGATATAGTTTTTCAAATAGTCTGGACCTAAGCCATAAAGGGCTTTATGGGTCATAACCAGCACTTTGAAATGAACAAGGTAGGCAGGGAATTATGTGCTCCCCGTATCTGGCCCTGTAAGTATTTTTGAACCGCTGAAGTTTCCAAATAGTTTCCAAAGGCAGCTCCACATAGAATGTGTTACAGTAGCCCAACCAAGATGTAATTAAGGTGTGTTCACTGTAGCCACATCTGATGTCTCAAGAAACAGGTGCAGCTGGCGCACAAGTTTTATTTGATTTTTCTGGACATTCTTTAGGGGTAGCCCCAAGAAGAGATTGCTCCAATAGTCTAATGTGATTGTTATCAGGGTGTGAGGCATTGAGCATGATCTGAATTTTCTACTTTAGCAGTGGATACAGCAAGGACAGATTCTGGGAGTTGCAGTCAGTGAAAAACTTTCCCAAGCACTGGAAATGTGTACAGTTTACTCATCTAGCAGGGATGGGCAAATGCATGGCCAACACCTCAGCAAGCTGAGTTAAGAAGTATCTCCATAGTATGAATCTAAGTCTTCTAGGCAAGCCCAACTAGATTTAAAACAACTTGGATATATTTCCTAGTTCAACTGTTCTGTTGTTCCCTTGGTAAACTCTGTCCCGGGGTCTACAACTTTGATATAAAATTAATCTAATCCACCAGAGAGGTCACCTGGATGAGCACATAGGCACTGACGGTTGTATGATCGAACGAACCAGGTCAGGCCAGTAAACTCCCCAGTCATGTAGCCACAGGAGACCTCATGTTGTGATAACCCATGGTGGACAAAAGGTCATCAGCCTTTAAGGAGCCAATTTGAAGGGAGTAAGAGTGTTCTCATAAAATTGGGCACTGGAAGCAACAAAATCTTATCAAATCTATCTCCAGAAACTCACACTGCAGTCTCAAAGCGGCAGAAGATCCTGTTACTTGGATGACACCTTGTTATTTTCTGATATCAAAGAAAGTGCCAGGTGTGGAGTTGTTCTCCTTTGCTCTCCCCTTTTGTCGTCCTCGGGAGAGGATTTGCCTTCAAAGTAATTTTTTTCTATAAATAGTCCCTGTTTTTGGACTAATAAGAGAGAGGATGCCTCCCAGTCATACCAACTGACCGGTCCCCCCTCCTGATAACCGTGCGATCTCCTCGGTGTCTCTTCACTGAGTTCCATTTTCTTTTGCTGCTTCCCGGACCAAGGACTTCAGGAAAAGGTGCAGTATTGCCCAAACTACGAATTCTTCAACAATCCCTCTATCTTATTTCCACTCTTTCTTTTTTAGCCCTTGGATGCATGTGTGCATGTTTGCGTTGATGAGAGCTATTACTGTTCAATAAAGTCATTCATTGGACCTTTTTGTGTGATTTCTGGCTGAGCCTGACCCTGTAAAAATTAGGTAAAAGATCTCGTTAGGTTACCCTGCCTCTAGCATTGCTGTTGCTTGTGCTTCATTGAGTTTACTTTCCCCATCATTTGGAGCATATTGAGGTGTCCCTCTGGGACCCCCAGATTTTCAGGGTAACAGTTCCATTGACCAGGAAAATATCTCTATCTTGTAGGTTTCAGTCTGTTCACCCTCAATCTAGCAAACTAACAATTCCAGGTATCAGTTCAGAATTACAATTGCTTCCATGTAATCAAATTATTTGAAAGTCTATACCTCCCCATACAAGCCTGCTCAAGTCTTAAAATCTTCAGGAAAAAGGGATCTAGCCCTCTCTATTGTCTTTTCACTAGCAGGCAAAGACCTGCTAGTTTTCAGCATTGGCTGAGCAGGGTGGAGTGACGTGTTAATTGGGTGTGCTGTTTCAATATGTGTAATATATTTTAAGTGCTTTAATTGTTTCAAATTTTAATGTTTTAAAATAGTTCTAATTGAATTGTACTATTTAATACTTTTTAACTTTCGTACTTCAAGTTGTTTTAATTGCTCTTTAATTTATGCTGTAAGCCACTTTGAATCCCATTGGGAGAAAAGCAGGATATAAATAAATAAGCAGTAAGCATATTGATGTCACTGTACTACAACTGTCTAAATGGGCTCCTGCAGTCATTTAAACATTTAAATGCATAAAAACAAAAGATAAAATCTTGCAGGATGCTAGAATATAATGACCAGTATAATGAGTAGCAATCTCTCAGCATCACCTTTGGAAACTGACTTTCCAGGAAATGTTTGAAACACTGTCACCAAATCCCACCTTAGTTAGGCAGTTCAAAAGTAACAATTGTAAGTGTTTCTGCATGTTACTAAGAGATTCAACTGAACAGGATTCAGTCCCCTGCCCATTTCCTGGAATACGTTCTTGACCATAATCACCAAAGCAATGCCCATTGCACAGTCAAAGCCTGAAGCTGGATTAAAATTTGAGTTCAGCCAGCATGGTGAGCTAATCCAGGTTTTCAGTCAAGAAGCCACCATATACTTAAGCACCTTGCAAAAGGATGTAATATTGCACAAGAATATAATATTGGAAAAAGGAACAGAAATTGTACCAAAAAGAGTTTTTTAAAAAAAATCAATATTGTTCTTACTACTACTTGTTTAAGATTACACTGAACAATGCCCTCATGTAGTTGATTTCTTAGTAACATACATGTGCAAAACTCTGCTGACAGGATGGGCGTGGGTCAAACATACATGTGGTGGGCTATTGTCAAGGCTGTTGCCTCCATGGGGAGACTGCAGAGTTACCAACAAGTCACAGATGTTCTTGTGATGATTGCATCATTTGTCTATGTGGTTAAGAGTGACCTCTTACCATTCTTCTCCTTGTTTTAGCTCTCTTCTTTTTCATTTCCCCCCTCTTTGGAAACCTTGTTCCTGGCTTGCACTAGCCTGTTGCCCATTTTCACCCCCCCCCCAGTTTTGAACTTGGCTGAGCCAGCAGCTATCAGTGCAGTACAGAGCAGGGAAAAAGATATGTGTTGTTACCCTAATTTTGGGGATCCCTTGGGGAACACCTCACTGTGCTCCATTTGATGGGGAATGGGAGCTAGCCAGAGCACAAGCAATAGCACTGCAAGAGGCAGGGTAACCTAGCGGGGTCTTTTACACAGTTTTTATGGGGTCAGGCCAAGCCAAAAACCAAACCAAATGTCCAATAAATGATTTTACTAAAAGTAAGTCTCATGCACCAACACACTCTCGCACACATGCACCTAAGAGCTATTAAGAAGTAAAAGAAAGGAAATTGGATAGAGGGAGTATTGAAGGGGTGTTGCTGGAGTAATACTGCACCTTGTCCTGAAGTCCTGGGTCTGAGAAGGCAGCAAAGAAGTGGGGCTCAGCACAGAGAGGGCTGAGGGGATTGCTCGGCAGATGGAGCGACGGTCAGCTGGGGTGACCGGGAGCGATCGAAGAAACACTCAAAAGTTGAGACTATTTGTAGGAAAAAAAGTACCTGGAGGACTAATCCTTTCCCGGGGAGAACAATGGGTGTTGCAGTGGGCATGAAGTCTCACATTGGTAATTTCCTTGGCGTGATGGGATTATTAGGTGTTGCCAAAGTCTCCGGAATTTTGGAGGTGTTGTGGTGTGAATTCTGGTCCCCACCTGATGAAATATTTGCTCAACCTGAGCTGTACAAGCTAATCCTCTCAAGTCAGCATCTCGGGGCTGAGGACCCTTTGTTTATTGTGTCTTTACACATCTTGAGGTTTCCTGGGGCTATGTGATGGGGATTTTACTGGCCTGACCTGGTTGTCGGTCTTCCGACCGTGCCTGCCTACGTGCCTTTTTGGGGGACCTCTCTGGGATACGGAGCTATATTTTAATATTAAAATTGTAGACCCCAGAATAGGGTTTCTCCCTTGAAGTAACAGTGTTCTTAACCATACCTGGCCCTGCTTGCAAGTTTTGTCTTTGATCTCCTGCTAAGGAGACATTTGGAAGGGATTTGCAGATCAATAGAAGCAATGGCCATTCAACTTTCTCTTTTTGGTGATGTCCCTTTTCTATGAATATGCACACACACACCACCATTTTCACACTAAGTCTTTGAGGCCCCTCCCTATCTTGCAAACCCTCAGATTCCATAGCATGTTGAAAGTCGAACAATAGCACAATAACAATCTACTGCGGGAATGGCTACACACACACACACACACACACACACATATCTCTGCTTCTTCCGTCTCCTGGTGACCAGATGCCACTGAAAAATTCTCAGCCGTAAGTATTACTATATTATGTTATATTTACTTATTTATTTACTGAATTTTTACACTGCCTTTTCTCCCGAAGGGGCACCCAAGGCAGCTTCCAAAAAGTTAAAAAAAACATTAAAAACATATAAACAATTAAAACAGTAAAAGACATAAAAATTATAAAACTAACAATATATTTTTTTTAAAAAAGCTAATAAATAAATAAAAGGTTTCCAGCTTACCCATTAAATGCCTGCTTAAAAAGAAATGTCTTTGCCTACCTATGAAAGAAAAGCAGGGAGGGGCCAGCCTAGCCTCCTGTGGAAGAGTGTTCCACAGGGCGGGAGCAGCCACTGGGAGGGATTTCTTGCCTGTCCTCACCAGATGAGCCTGGGATGGTGGTGGCACAGAGAGAAAGCCTTTCTCTGGAGATCTTAGACCTCTAGCAGGTTTATATAGGGGGATGCAGTTTTTTAAATGGTCTGGACCTAAGCCATAAAGGGCTTTATACGTCATTACCAGACTTTGAATTGTGCCTGGAAATAAACAGGTAGCCAGTGAAACTGCTTTAACAAAAGAATTATGTGCTCCCTGTATCTTGCCCCGGTCAGCATTCTAGCTGCTGTGTTTTGAACCTGCTGAAATTTCCAGACAGTTCCCAAAGGCAGCCCCACATGGAGTACATTACAATAGTCCAGCCAAGATGTAATTAAGGCATGAGTCACTGTAACCACATCTGATGTCTCAAGAATTAGGCATAGTTTTAACTATGCAAATGAACTCCTAGCCACTGCTGAAACCTGGGCCTCCAGGCTCAGATTGACTCCAGGAGAACACCAAGACTGCGAGCCTGAGATTTCAGGAGGAATGCAACTCCATCCAGCACAGGCAAAGTTCCTATTCTCTTATCTGCCTTTTTATTGACTAGGAGCATCTCTGTCTTGTCTGAAGTAAACTTCAATTTGTCTGCCTTCATTCATTCCGTTACTAACAACAGGCATTGGCTCAGCACTGAAACAGCTTCTTTGGAATCAAATGGAAAGGAGAGACAGAGTTGGTTTTCATAAGCATATTGGTGACACCAAACCCCCAAGCTCTCCCAGCAGTTTCATGTAAATGTTGAACAGCATGGGGACAAAATAGAACCTTGAGGGACCCCACAGGCAAATGACCAGGGAGTCAAACAGGAATCCCCCAGCACCACCTTTTGAGTTCTCTCCCCCAGGAATGACTGGAACCACTGCATGACAGTGCCCCCAAGTCCCATCCCAGGTAGTCGGCCTAAAAGCATACCACCGTTGATGGTATTGAAAGCCACCGAGAGGTCCAGCAGAACCAACAGGGATACACTCCCCTATCTAGTTCCCAGCGTAGGTCATCCAGCAAGGTGACCAAAGTTGTCTCTGTCTCATAACAAGGCCTGAAGCCAGATTGAAATGAATCTAAATAATCAGTTTCATCCAGAAACCCTTGTAGCTGGGGGGCTATCACACACTTCAGAACTTTGCCCAAAAATGGAATATTGGAGACTGGCTGATAATTATTAAAATGGTGGGATCCAGGGAGGGCTTTTTTAGTAGTGGCCTCACCACAGCTTCTTTTAGGCATTCTGGAAACTTTCCTTGCTAAAGTGAGGCATTCACCACTCCCGTTACTCAGTCAGCCAACCCCCCCTCTAGCAGCTTTCAAAAGCCGGGGGGGGGCAAGGATGAAGTATATTATGTTATCTTTTAAAATCTTTTTAAGCTGGTCACTTCACTATGAATCACATTAATTGTCTGATTTTTCCATCAGATCATCTCTGCATAGTTCATTGTTTTATGATCTCTCATTGATTTTTAATCTCAAGCACCGTGTAATTTTGCAAAACAAAACAAAACAAAAAACCCAAACCCAGACATCAGCTCTAAAACAAATTGCACTAAATATATTTATGGTTAAAAACCCAAAACCAGACATCAGCTCTAAAACAAACTGCACTACATATCTTTATGGTTAAATACAGGTGCATTGTATGTTTGAGGTTTAGAAATGTACATTTCTCATGGTATGTTTCTCTTGATTCCCCTTCTGCAATTGAATGGATAAAAGATCATACCCAAATGAAGATCAATTTCAGGTAAACTCATCAACAGCAATATTAAACAAGCAAGACACTATAATGATACTGTATTGTTTGGAATTCTCAGATTTCTGGAAACTCCAAGGCTGACAAGCTTATGTAAGCTATGGCAGGCACTCATTTTCTCTTTCATGGGGATGTGCTAATTATACATGCTGGTCTTCACAAAATTGTCTGAAATATCTGTGCCTATCAGAATAACCATTGTGAATTTATTCCTTAAGAAAAACTATGCCACTGACTTAATTGCTTCTACACTGAAATAGGATGTCTGTTGATAGCAGAATAGCTTGATAAAACAAGGCAAAGAGTCAAATTAGTAAAGTTAACCACACATCTACAAATCAGACAAAATCAACTTATCCAGATTTTTTGTTTTTTGTCTTGTTTTTGATGTGAAATATGTCACATTGCAACAAATTTGTTTAAAATTCATCTAGCTTTGTGCAGTCCCCTTATATCTTTTTTTAATGTGCTAACAAAGCTTCTTTTATGTTATCCTGTGAACTCTCTGATCTTAATTTTTATTTGTAAAAGTTATTCTTTTTTCAGTTAATTTACAAATAGCAAATCGGAGCCACAAGCCTATGCATGTACCTGCTGGCTTAGGCTACTGTCCTGTGCAAACTTACCTGGGATTAAATAGAACTGAATGTAGCAGGGCTTATTTATAAGTGGACACACACAGCAGAATTACAATTCTATGGCTCTGTTGTAGAGTGCAGCCCTTACAGGTGCAGATAAGGAAGTTGACAGAGAGTGATTTCCCCATGCTAGGGGCAGATGACATATGGTCTGTGGGTTGGATATAATACCCATCAGACATTTTGGTGTCCCATATATGTAGCCAGTCTCAGCAATGCTTCCTACACTGGTGATTTAACAGTGCTGCAGAAATTTCACATGGCTTCACTTCCCCCACCCTTTTTGGACCTTTTTTCTGTATTTACTTCTGAAATGAGAGGAAATATTCTACTAGGGTTACCATATGGCCTCCATGTCCAGAACATGTCCTTCTTTTAAGAGCTAAAATTCCAACACTCCAATTTTGTAGATATGTCCTTTTTTTCCCAGAGCTAAAATTTCTGTTCAGGAAGACTTTTAATATGCCTGGGTTTTCTTACAAAGTTCAGACTGAAGGAAGTGAGCAATTGGGAAGTAGAGTTCTAAGAAGAAGGAAAAGAGACATATCAGGTTAAAGCAGGATGAGGGACACCCCCACCCCCAAATAGCCAATCTAGCCCTGTGGGGGTTACAGAGTAACTCTCTGGTTTCCAGCTGGGTTGGGGCTACTATCGCCATCCTCCTGCAGCCTAAAAAGAAGGCATACCGGGAAGAAAGATGGTCTCTCAGAGAGTGTATTAGGCCAGCCTACATGGACAATGATTTTCAACTCAGAACTTGGAATAATGACTTTTTGGGACAGGAAATGTTGGTGCTGCCAGGGGGATACAGAGAATAGCAGTCTTTAAAAGTCATTTCCCCAAGCTCTTCTTAAATTTCCTGAATATGTAGCATGCTTCTCATCCAAAGAATCAGTGCTCTTTGCATAATACATTGCAAATTACAACTCTCAGCATGTCCATTTTTCAAATTTTGATGGATGTAGATCTTCATAGGTTTTCTTCTTTTTTCCCCCATGTGCGTGGTATTAGCGATTCATTGTATATCCCATTTGAGACCCTTTCCTATTCAATGAGAGGCCAAGCCATGTCTAAGTGGCTGGAAAAGTAATTCTTCATCTTCAGACATGCTCCTAAGTACAAAATGAGACCAAGAGTTTCTTTCCCACCCTTCTTTGTGTTCTGCACAAATGATGGCCTGTTTGTAAGATGGCAGTTTCTTTTTATCTACTCTATGGGATGAACCCTATAAATTTCTCTTCACTGTGAAGTCTCAACAGATATCTGAATACAGTGTTCTTCAGACTGATATAGTCAGTAAGCATTTTTTCCCTGGGCTATGGTGCACAAGAAGGTGCCAAAACATTGAACTATCTATTCCAGGGATCCAATTCTGTTTGTATTCTTCAGTGACTTGAAGGCAGCCCATATGGTGGGCATGAGTCTACAAGAAGGGTGGGGGAATCTTCAAACCTCCAGATATTGTCAAAATATTACACTGATCATGTTTCAATATTGACCAGACTACTTTGGACTTTGGAGAACTAGAGCTCAATGAAATCTAGAAGGGCACAGGTTCCCAAGGTCTGACATATAAATATTGGGTAAGTAGCAAACATTGGCCAGAATTCATTTAGGGACATGCACACATTGTGACTTATATCAAAAAGTCACCATTGCACAATGGATCTATTCTGCTAATAGAAAAGGAGGTGAAGTTGCACAGACAGCACGTTCATCTGTGCCTTGTCTTTTCAAGTTGTGGATTGTGCACTGTGATTGTGCATCTTATGCTTTGCATTGCAGTTGTTCATGCTATACTTTCCGTTGTTGTGCATTCTATGCTTTATTTTGTGCTTATGCATTTTGGTTGTACATTCTATACTTTGCTTTTTGGTCATGCATTCAGTCTTGTGCATTGCACAAAATCATCATGTTGATGTGTTGAGGATTGTTGCTGTTCTGATGCAGGTTGTTTAACACTGACGTGGCATATGTCTACATACAGGTTATATGTGCTATGCTCAGAAGGGACTAGTAAACCACCTCTGAATATTCCTTGTCTATGAAAATCCTATGAAATTAAGTCTTGTGCTGGCAGCCTGCCAAGGCCTCCAGCTGTATAATCAGGATGTTAGCAGGAGCTAGCAGGGAAATTTTGCCTCTGTCAGTCTGAGTTCTTAGCAAGTTTAGAGACACTGAATCTGAATTTACTGTGAATTCAAACAGAGGGTATACAAGGGCAGAATGCATGGTCCAGGTGAAGGTAAAAGGTTTGAGGAATGTGAGCAAGGCTGTTACAACTGATGGAATCAGTAGGCTCCAACAGCTTCCTCCCACTCTGGCCTCTTGTTATATAGTCTCAGTGTCCTATGCAGCTGTGGCCTAATTAACAAGTCTTTCTTTTATAAACACTGCCAGAAACCTGGGCTCTCTCCTTTCTACCTGCACTGGCTGTTGTAAGTACTGTTCCTCCATGTCTTCAGGATGTGGCTGTTGGGAAGGGTCCTATCTGCATCCTGGGATAGGGGCATGACATGGGGTCACCATAAGTTGACAGGTGACTTGACTCTATGCATTTTCCTATCACAGGCACGTTCCACCATTTCTCCAATAGCCCACACACATGGAGTGGCAGAAGCACAGTCAAAGAGAGCAGACTTTGGGTTCAATCTTAAAGTCCTAAGAAGTAATATTGGCATCTTCAGACAATGTTCCTTCTTTTATGAGGATAAAGAAATCTGTTCTGTTCTTTTTCTCTTCCACTGCTTGTGTGTCTGTGAAATCCACTAAGGCCTATATACTTGTGAGTGATAAATGTACTGCAATTGTTTGAAAGGTTGGTCTGTAGGACAATCTTTGTTCTTTATGCTAATAGCACTCTTGTCATGCTTGCTAATCCTTTGTTTTGTGCCCTGGGATTCTTTCATATGCAAATCAAACCACAGGGGCACTTTAACATGTAAATCACATAATCAAGTTCACATGTGTCACACTGATTCCTACTTGTCTTTGGGGAGACAATAAGTAGTGCTTATTCGACGCATCATATTATACTGGGCACCTCTGCTGCATTCAGAGTAAAGTGAGGTGGGAAACAGCAGACTAACTCTAAGGCTATTTCTGCACGAGAAGGGAGGAGCGGTTCACCGTGTGTCAAGAGCGGTGTTTTATACTCCGATTCAGAAACAGTGCTGTCTGCACACACACACACACCATTTACATCATACTAACTGTGGAGAACAACAGTTGCTGCAAGCACAACAGCAAGTCCCTGGCCACCCTGATTCCCCTTCCTCACCCTGCCCTGCCATCATTGATTGGTCTGTCTTTTAAAAAAAACACACACATACTTTAAACACATCTGTGTTGCTACGTTTGTGCATAGGTATGTATGTTCATTGCTACATGGAAAAAAAAACAGTCTTAACAGTCCATTACCAGATCCACTCTCTTCCCACTGTCTGTTTAATGCATGAAGACAATAATGACTGCAGCCTGTCCTTTGATGGGTGGAGAGAGATAGGGATGGAAATGATGGAAGGGACAGCCTGGGAATGCCCATAGCTGGCCACTTCTGGGACGTGAATTGATTCTGTGCTTCTCCATGTAGGTGAAAACTGAAGCAGAACTGCTTTGGGAAATTTACACTGGAGTTTTTCCAGTTTTCACATACAGCGGTTTTGCATTGCAGTGAACCATTCTAGGAGATGAAAATGTTCAGAACCACAAGGAAAACTACAACACTGAAACAGTTCAATGTGCAGACGTGAGGGTGAGGATTCAACACTACTATGATGTATCAACCTCATGTGGCCTAAATCACCGGATTTGTAGAATGGACTGCTAATATCAGATAGTTGGTTTTTGTGTTTTAATAAAAATAAACATTGATTGCCCCTTGACATCTACAGTACTACCTGGCTACTAAGATGTAGTTGAGGCAATGTCTATATATAATATTATACTCAGAGAACATGAAATGGTGATGCTGGTTGAGGGATTCTGGGACTTGCAGTCCAAATAATTTTATTCTCTGATCTTTGCCTGTACTTCTTCTTGGGAGAACAGCCCCTACAACTCTGTTTTCCCCCACCTGCTATTTTCGCTACATACTTATGAAGCAAGAAACTCCTCTAAGCTTTTGTTTCTCTTTGGATGCAAAGTCAATGGAGACTTGGTGTGACTTCTTTGCTGATGCATTTTAAAAGATTCAGAGCTGGGTTAAGATCTTTTATAAAGGCCACTGAAATTTTATAGAAGAGGTACAAAGACGGTAGGTTCTTTGTGTTCTCCAGAATTCCTCATGAAGCATGATGGCACAAAAATTAGGTGGTAATGGGAGACAGAAACAGTTGAAACATCAGCCTTTGTACATTGGCTGTTATCTGTCTTTCTGTGTCCCTCTATACTTCCACACTGACTGCAGGTGAGTATTATGCATCCCTCTGGATAATGTTGGACCACAACTCTTAGCAATTTTTGGCTATGGAAACTTGCAGTCCAGTAGCATCTGGAGGGCCACATGAAGTCCACTGGTGATACAGAATGCACAAGTTTCATAGAACTGGAAATCAAGAAGGATATGAAGATCAATTGTGCTGTTTTATATTGATTTTTTTTCTTAAACTCCTCAAGTTCATTTGCAAAGTATTTTTCTTTTAACATTTTGGCAAGTTCTTCATAAGAACAAACTGGATTGCATTCCCCACCCCTTTCACTGGCCAAATTCAATAAATATTTGTTGTTAATTGTTGCCAAGTCATCTTTGACTTAACAGTGAAATGAGATACATTTAAGGTGACCTGTTATTAACAGCTCTACTCAAGTCTTGCAAAGTCAGGGCTTGATTGAGTCAATCTATCTATAATGTGATCTGTCATTTTTCCTATTTTGGCAAGTTTTATAATCTTTTCCAAACAGTTGTCATCTCAGGATATGTCCAAAATACACTAGCCTTAATTCAGTCACTTCACTATCCCCATTATGGAGAAGATATATTAAACCCGCCAGCCATGTACAGTAGCTGTTAAAAATGAGAAGCTTTTTAGGAGAAAAGAAGTCACAACCATAATTCAGCAAGGCAAACATGATTGAATAAACAGGCCTTCAAAGCCAGACTCTTTACAGTCAAACAAGCATTCAAAGCCTTTTGCATGGATGGGTGGATCTGTCACTTTTGTTTTTCCTACCCCCATTTTAATGATTTTAATCTTAAGGTCTTTCTGTTGGCTATATGAAAAATTTTGTAGATTTTGGAATTTTCTTAAAAATAGAAAACTAAATAATTTTTTCAGACATCCACATGTTGATGGAAGCACCCAGATATCTGTAATGCAGCACTGGTTCCCCAAAGCAAATATCTGCTTGGAACCCACCAAGGTTCCTTCTTCTGTTAGGCTAAAAACATCAGGCTTATATTTCTTCCCCTTGCCCTGCCAATTTGCAGTTCCAGACTGTGTTCTTTCCCTTTTCTTTTCTCTGCCCCAAAGACTTATCGGCAGAATACTGATCTCAGCTGTGACCCGCTTGGTAATAGCCTTGAACCATCAGGTCTCATTTTAGAAACATCAGCTACCCTTAGCGAGCAATCAAGTACAAAAGGTGGTCATTTGATAGATAGTGCAAGGGTTCCCCCCCTTTTTTTGTTTAATGATTTGGCCTGGCCTTGAGTCCCAAAAATCCAGCCACAAAAGAAAATAGAGGAGAAAAAAAAAATCAATCTGAGCTGCTACAATTGGTCTAGCAAAAGATAGCTCATTATCTATTCTATAGGTGTACAATTGCAGTGCTGCTCTCATACAAAAGCATTTAGCAGTATAAGGTCAAAGGATACCTGCCTCCAAGCATTCAGTGCATCAAGGTCTATCAGGGCCAATCACATATCCTTTCTAAAGTCTTCCTAAAGATACACGGTAGTGAATTTCTATCATATGATATCAGAAATCAATTTGGGAGCAAAAGAGAATTTGACCTGACATGCTTGGAGGGCCAAGAAAATGAAAATATATATATATACCAATTCCTAGCAATGTCTCATATATAGGACATAGATGGAGAGCAATAGCTGATAAAGCCTGTTGCAGCCTCAATAATACATCCTAAAAAGCAGAAAGTTCTTCTTTTTCAAGTGAATCATGTTATCAGAATTGTTCCAAGTAGAACTAAAACAGCCAGATTGGGAAAATCTCAGGAAAATAATTGAAGATTGCTGTCATCTACTACCCACCCTCCCCCTTGCCATACTTTCTGACAGAAATAAGAAGAAAGGAACAGGTTGTACACTAAACTTACAACTGCCTCACTCTCAGATTAATGACTTCATTTATTCTGAAGTCCTTCTCTCTGAGCCCATCCTATGTTCATCCTTAAAAATGTTCTGATTCTAACAGGATACTAATAGTTCAATATCTCATTCAAGATTGGCTAGTGCTTGGTAAAAATAAACAAATGCTGGGCAGCTATATAAAGTTCCTTCTCTATTTCACTTTAACCAAGAATTCTTAACCATATCTGGAAGCATTATATGGTGTGTGCGTTTTTTCCCACCATCTTCAGTGCAAAATACAGAGCATGTTAATGTGCGTACCAGTTAACACGTTAGTGCCCATTCTGATACGCATCCTGAAAGGAATCATAAGCCTTTTCCCCATGAGGAGCGAGAAGCAGTTCACGCCATTTCATAGCATATTTAAATAACACATTTTTCCTTAGTTGTTTTCTGCACACTCCCCCCCCCAATTTAAAGCATTTTCCTCTGGAGGAGTGCAAGTTTGTGCATCCACACTACCTCCTCACTGGCCACTACCCTGCCCTGGCAGCCGTGATTGTTTTTTTTCCCCTGGGTGGTGGTGGTGGTTCCGTTTGTGCGTACCTACGTAGGTACGTACTTTGTACTACTTACCTGCTTCCAGCCTGAAGATATCAGGTAAATTATACTAGATGCCATGTACAAGTAGAACTTGACATTGGGCTGTTGTGTTTGGCTATAAAAATCAGTTCTTTTCAAGGGATTCTCACTTATTTATTTTTTAAATAAAGAGAATGTAGATATAGATCAAAGATATGAAATCTACCTCTCGTTCTGAGTAAAATTAACATGTTCAGACATTTTCCCTTGACAATCCTAAGCGTTTTGCAATACAAATGTGATAAATAAAACAATGGCCCTTTCCACACGAGGTGAGTGAATCGTTCCGTGCTGTTACTTATTGGTTCTTCTTGGCTCAAAGCAATGAGGACTTTCCCTTAAGCCCTTCCGCAGGGCTCCTCTGTTTGTTCCAGGGCGATGCGGAGCAGTGCGAGGTCTTCAGATCCACACTGGTGAGGCTTACAAAATGGTGGCTTCTGGTTGTTTGTGGGTCCGGACCAACCACTGAAGCTGGCCACACCCACAGACCACCCTCCGCTGATCGCAGGTTCGCATTGGTGCGAATCTGCGCATCTGCACAACTGAGCAGGAACGAAATGGCGCGCTCCAGAAAATTGAAAGACCAGTTTTTCCTGGTCTTCACTTAGCATGCTGGAGGACCACTTGGGGGCATTTTGGATTGGACTTAGGTGTGGAGCTAAGGTAAATAGTCCAATCCTAGTCCGATCCAAGGTGTGGACGACCTCTGTGACAGGATGCCTTGGCCCGTCTTAACTTCTGTGTGCAGAAAGGGCCAATATCTTACTTAAGGCAGGAGCTGGCAAATTTCTGGGTTCCATTTTACAAGGCCTGTACAATTTATAATTCACTAAGCAAAAAAGAACCCACTAGCCGGCTGTAGTGTCTACCAGAGTTCTCTGGTACGTGGGACCACAAGGACTTGGCCAACCAGGACCTAGCTGATATAACTCAAGCTAGAGACATCATAAACTCTGTGGGACTGATGGATAGAAATATAGATCGGTATATATACTACAAGCTTGTTGCAATAGCAGTTTTGCAATTTCAGAATTAAGCCAGGGATACTGTGCGCAACTGCTTTGCTCAACTGCATACACAAAGGTGCAATCCAGCAAAAAGGCACTAAGTGGGGATTTTCACTCCGGTAAAGGTAAGTAGAATTTAGGCCTAAGACTTGAAAAAGATCCTCTGAGATTCTTCCCTTTATACCTCTCCTTATACCTTGTGTGTTATATTCAGGCAGTGAATTAACTTTTGCTGTCCTCATAAGTACATTCAAATCTCTCGATTCCCCACTCTCATGTTTTTTTCTTTTTCTTTTTTTGGAACCAGGAAGAGCCCTACCATTGAGTAGTAAAGTAATAAGCTTTGGAGGAACCTGCAGTAGTCAAAGCTAAAAAAATTAATATCCTGAACAATTCATTCTTATCTCCTCCTCCAGCATTCTAGTTGAAATCCAGCACAGCTGCAACCTTTCTGCTTGCTCATTTGACAAGCATGGTTGCACCTAGTTGTCTCTTATTCCTGCTCATCTTGATCAATCACACCATCAATCACTTAATTAACAGATCCTGGGTGGATCTGCTCCTTTCCCAAGACAGACTCTGGTGGATTCCTGATGAATTTCAAAACTGCTGGACTGACATACAATCTCCTATATGGCTAAACCTACCTTCTGTTCTTTTAAAATAATGACACAGGTCCGTTGTATTGCATATTGCAATATATGCTACTTAGAGGATGGAGGACCTACTTCACAGTTTTCTGTTTCAGGCTGGTTGATCTATGAAATTGATTGTAACTACACAAGCCCAGATATCTCTGCATAATCTCCTTGCCTTCTCTCAAAATGTAAGCTCCAATGTAAACATCAGGGCTTGTTTGGTGTAATGAGTTCAGATTCACTGCACCATTAGACTTCAGGATTATGGGAAAACATGAAGTTAACAATTACTTTTCTGTCTCATAATAAGCCAGCATTGAGAAAGTGCTGAGAGGGCACTGAAAAAGAAAATGAAAAATTGGATGAGTGTGGAAACAGAGATATGACACCCCTTGAAATAAGAGCACAGGAAATAGATCTTATGAGATAAACTGTGCAATATGAGAAGAAAAAAGATCTCATTAATCTCTCATGTATTTCTCCCTTTGGTGATTGAGTGCTAACAGAAAAAGCAACACAGTTGGTTTGTGATCAGCACTTTTAGTTATGGATAGAAGACTGAAGCAACACATCACACTGAACACTGGAGTTGTTGTAGGATAAAGGATGCAGATTCTCCCTTAGCTCAGCTCAGTCTTTTGAAGGAGAATTTTTCTTGGTGTGATTGTTCTTCAGGTTGAGGAGGATAGGATTTGTAACCTAATAAATCATTTGGAGAAGTTACCTATTTTCAAAGGGAAAGGAAGCTTCTCCTAGCAGAAACTAGGATTGCTCTGGCTCATCCTTGATTGATTTCCACCCACCTATCCTCATTTTTGCTTTACTGGAGAAGAAGAGCCAACAGACTGTTTGGGACTTGGCCATTTGATATTTCTGATTTTTTTTAGTACCAAAGTAGAAGACTATGTGTGTGTGTATTTGATTATTTCCAACATGATGTCTTACTGTTGAAATCCTCTGTTTTACTCAAATACTGTTAACACTGGCATTCTTAACTGGTGTTACCGCAGTTGCTAGCCCGGATTTGTGGGATATTAGATGTCACTTTGATATCAATAATTTGGCCTTCTTTACCTATTCCTCTCCACGTGCTGCGAGGCCCCTGGACAAGCTCGCAGACAGGCACAGCTGCTAGTTGCTGTAATATTCCACACAAATACAGGTAGGTCAGAAATAGCCATCCCGCCACTTCAGGAGACTTCAAGGCAAGCACTCTATTATGTATGCACACTACTTACAAAAAACTCTCTGCCCCGAGCAGGCAGCTTGATTAGACGAATACTCATCTGTCGAGCACTCTGTGTTTGCATACTGGCTACTCTATTGACAATTCAGACTTAACCCAATCATGCTAAATTCTGACCTTTCGGAGGCTTTGTCTCCAGCCTGAAACTCATTGTTTTCCCCAAGTACAGACTAGCCTACAGCCACATTTTCCCCTATAAGAACCCCTGACTTTGAGAGCTTCCTTGGATTGCTCCCGACTTCCATCCCGCCTTGCTGCCGCTTTGCTTGGCGAGCCTTCCCCTCAGTCCCACGTACTGAGAAACTTCATCTCTACAAACCTCTGCTGTAGACTACCCAGGCTTCAGGAAAGGTGTAGTATTACCCAAACCAACAACTCCTCTAAAAATCCCTCTATCCCACTCCAACCTTTATTTCTATAGTTATCTGAGTGAGTGTGCTGCATACACTGTTTGATTGTATTTTAATAAAAGCAACAATTATTATTTCACTTCTGTTCGCTCCTTGACTCGGCCTGACCCCATAGATATTGGGTAAAAGATCTTGTTCTGTTGCCCTTCCTCCCGTATTGCTAGCTTGTGCTCTTTGACTAATTTCCCCAACTTGTATAATTTGGAGCCCTCGTGGGACCCCCAGAAATCAGAGTAACACTGGGTTTCCCTGATGCATGTTCCCAGTCCTTCTGAGACTGCTCTCTAAACTGCAAGCCTCAGGATTCCATAGGATATTGAAAGTGGAATAATAGTGCTATAACAGCCTAGTGTGGAAATGGCCTATGATTTATTCATAGAGGGTTGCTTTTGCTTTCTATGGCTGAGAGACTGTGACTTGCTCAAGGTCACCCAGTGGATTTCCATGGCTGATCAGGGAATAATATGACTAGAATAAAATCCAGATGCATTTGAACTGAAGCTGCTTCATGTAGTTAAATAAGTCTTTCCCTTTTCAGTGAAAGAACATTATTGTTTTATGGACATTGTTTTTATTCACACAGATAAATATTCTGCAAGATTCTGGTGCTGGGCAAATAAGATTCTGAAAGGTGTGGTTTGGGGGATTTATTCTTGTAAACAATGTGTAGAAGGTGCAGCTGGGGCAAGCTGTTAATCAAGCTACCTTTAAAACACGTGGTGCTTCTCTTTGGAGAAATCCGGGTGGTAGTATATTCTGCCGCACACATAGCAGTTAATAATAGATTATAAAAAGCTGTGCCCTTTATCATCTAAAACCCAACTCTTCTGAGGCTTGCAAATATACGGCCGTCTGCTCTGTGATTGTAGAGATTTGACGTCAGATGGCAGTTCTGTTTCTCATCTGAAATATCAATGTGTCATTTCACACACACAAAGGGAGGTGTGTGTGCTGGAAGCTGCACCGCTCCACACAGGCTGTATGATTTTGCAGTTATTCAGGCAGCATAATAATGAAATATTTAAGCTTCTGGTAACAAATACCCTGAAAATAAATCCAGGTCACTTAATCATATCATCAAAAAGTATCCTAATTGTAGGGATCCTTTTGTGTTCAGGCTCCCAAGCTATAAATTCATATTGTATTCAGGCTCCCATGCTGCAAACTCTTCCCACTGAGAGTACCAATTCTTATGTTGCCAAAATGGCAATGCACTTGCACAAAAGGTAGTACCAACAAATGGCATTATCAACTGGCTTGGGCAAAAAGAACTTTAGGAGGAAGGGGAAATGTTAGGGGAAACAAAAAAAATCCATCCTCAAATGAGGGTGGAATTCTGGTTTGACTGTGGTAAGAAGGGATAGAAAACAAAGAGGAGGGGAAAGAGGAGGACATGGGATGAAAAAGGCATGAGTAAATTTCACCTTGCAAAATTATTTAGTATGCATTATGATGCTAATGGAGATACTGCATCATTTTGAGGGTACAGAAAGGGCCACCCTCTTGTCTAGCTGCACAATACTTGTTAGTCTCAATGTGGTAGCAGTGTAGTAAAAGCATGTTCATTCAGCAAAAATGTCATGTAAATCTTTGGTGTGGCCACCACCATCTTCAGAGCAGATTTGGGGTTTATCAGAAACATCATATCTGATACACAACCCACACTTTTATGATTATTATTATTTTTTTGGTTGGGGGTGGCAAGTCATTTATTGCTGTTGCAGGTTGGCATGGCAGCTCTTTCTTAGATCTCCCTTGTGCTCTAGTAAACAGATGAAGCACAGAACAAGCGTTAGTTTATGGTGTGTCCATTGGTGAAACATAATGTGCATAAAGATTGCAAGATTTCATTCGGTTGTTGCCATGTCCTGGCGGTGCTCCTCTGTGCTACTATTGACAATCTTTTCCTGAGGAACTATTTGTATTATGCTTGTTAATTTATTCATTTAAGGCCATATATATATATATATATATATATATATTCTATCTCAAATCTAGATCACCTTTATGTCAGGATATATCAAACAAAAGCAAAATGGAAATAATTTCTGCAATTACTTAACTAAGCACAATAGCTTACTACCTTTAAGAACCGCCTCCCAAAATCTGGGCTGCCCTTTATGGCAGCATTTTGCTGTGTGAGATATGAAAATATAGGTGATGGAGCAAAGCAGTGATGTGTTGGCTTCAACCATCTGCACTTTACATGTCTTTCCTGTTCTGCTGCCTTTTTTCAAGACTCTCTGTTCACTAGCTCTTAAAGACAGAGCATATAGTGCAACCAATGTGAAACATTTTGATACCCCGTTGATTTAATGGGAAATTAAGCATGTGCTTAACACCCCCCCATTGAAGCTAGTAGGACCTTAAAAGGTTCAGCTCTTGACAATATCAGACCCAAATTGTGCATACTTGGAAATGCTTTATAAAGGAGAGTGAAGTGATTTTAATGTGTAAATGGCTAATCATAGGTTAATTGTAACATGATGATAGAGCCATCAGTTTTTGCTGACACCCTTTTAATGGCCTCAAATTCATATGCATAATGTGTTTTTAACAGCCCCTGATTAACCAGTCCTTATGACAGACTACTTTCCATAGAAAGGTGCTGATTTCTTTAAAACTGAGATGATTGAAATGTAGGGACTGGTCTGAAAATCATGACTACCTCAACTAAGGCAGGATATCTGAAGAACTGTTTTACAAAGCATGGAAGGTTACTGTGTAATTTGTAAAAGAAATTTGTTAACTGTTATATTTCAAAGTCAGCAGAATAGTTACCATTAAATTTATCAGGTTTTATTTTTACATGAGTAGTAAGTTTATTAAAATTCACTGAAAAATACTTTTACAAAAGTAATGCTTTGTAATATAGTTACTATTTCCTGCTGCAGGAAAGTGGAAGATATGCTACAATTATTACTAGAATAGGTCAAATATCTTTGTTTATCTTACAGTCAGTTGCTGGAGGATATAGCAATGACAAGCATTCATATTTATCAGTTTTAAAATTAGCTATATGCTTTTTTGTTTCTCAAAAGTAAAAGTTATCTCACTTTTTGAGATGATTGAATGCTACAAATCTCCTATGATACGAACATACTCTGTTTATATGCTCATCATGCTCAACACTCATAACAGAACATGAAGTAGAACTTAACAAGTTATAGTAACTTGAACAGTTACAATTACATCACGGTAGAGTGTCATTATCCCTCATCACTGCAATAGTATGATATAGCTCTGTCTTAATTATTAACTAAAAATAACTCACTGGTTGGTATTCTGTATCAGTTGCTTAGTTAAGTTCACTTAACTAACCAACCTCCCTGGCCTGACTTTCTTGTGGTTTATTTTCCTTGTGGCTCTCCTTCTCTAGTGAGGGGAGTTATGATTATGGCAGTAGTGTCACAATTGTGACTAAATAGCAATTGTGAATACAGAACAGTTATTCATCAGTTACCATTTTGTATTCACAATCATTTGTCATCACTGTGTCACTGTTGCCACAATTGTAACTCCACCCTCGCCACCTACTTTACCAGACATCAGCCGCATGGAGAGATGGAGGCTCATTCCACCAGCATTCAGAGCAAGGGTGAATGACATTTCTATCAGGTTTGGAGGTGGGGTCAGGCCAGGAGAGCTAAATCTACTTAAATAAGTAGCTGATACAGAACACTTGCCATAATTTGTAAAAATCAGCTTCCAAGCTCTGATTTTCTGTACATTTTTTGAACAGCTTGATCTTATTTTCGTAATCCCTTTTGTCCTACCAGGTGTCTGCATAAGAACTGTGGACCGTGCCCCACTAGTGTATTGCAGCTTCCAGGGTAATCACTTGGTAAGTGGAGTGGTTAACAAAGCCGTTTTAACTTCTGAAAAGAATAAAGGTTGATTTTTCATAGACACAGCTGGCACATACAGAATGGTGGTGTTTCTTTTTTTAAGCCATCTCTGGAATCTCTGGAGACTTGTGACATGTTGTTAATTGGGAGACTATAAGTCTGACAATGTGTCTAAATGGCTTTTTGTTGGTTTTATTGAATTAAGTAGACAAGTTGCAGTGTTCAGATGCAGGACACAAGGAAGTATTTCTCAGCTTGATCATTAGAGACAAACTATTTGTTAAAAATGACCATGGTATTCGGCAGGGTTCTTGTGACAGAATCCCAGTTCTAACTGATATGTGAGGTAGATCATTCAAAGCGTTTGGTTATACAGCAGGAGGCCTGAAGATAGATTTGGATTCAAATGAATCCTGAATCCAGAACTGAACTGGTCTGAAGCAAACAGATTAGGACGCCTCCAAAATATACTGAATCTATCAGCACCTGCAAATAAGAAATATATCCCTGGAAATCCAGGTTTTTGTTCCTGTACAAACCAATTTTATTTTAAAGATCAACATAAATTTTTGCCTCATCCTTAAGTATTTTCTGGGGGCTCCTGGCATTAGCACAAAATTTTCGTTTACTCTCATGTCAGTTTAAATTAATTCAGTGCTTTCTAAAATGAAGTGTATCTATACTTGCACATGTGTTTTTGCTATCTTGGAAGCAGTAAAGATGTATGGTGTCAGTAAACATAGCAATTGTTTCCCAGCCACAGATTCAACAGAGATCAAGGGAGGAAAAGAGGAATGTTAACACTAAAACCAAATGGTCCTAAAGGTTAGTGAGTGTTATATTTTTAAAGCACTTTAGCGCTTTGACTGTAACTCCTGAATAATAATTTTAAAAGGCTCAATGGAAGTTCATGAAAACTGTTTCTGTAATGTTGCATGGGACTGGATGTGAATGTGATCAGTGGAAAGGGAAAGCGGAGGTACACCAGGGGAAGAAGGAGAGAAATCTGACATATTTAAAGAAAGAGACTGTACATAACTCATGAATTTGCAGTTACAATTAAAACAAAAAGAATTGGAAACACTTGAGTCACTTTTTCCTCCATCTGGAGCAATGCTTCTTAAGATTGTTAACAATTTTGATTAAGAGAGATACAGATACTAGATACTAGACTGTGAGAGTTTCATCCAGAGCTCTTCATGTACAGAAAACAAAAAGGTTAGGAGTGAGAATGGAAGAGGAGTCTTTTCAGTTTAGTGACTTGAAGTCCTGGTGAATAATTTTACGAGGGTTTTCCAATACTCTCTAGTGCTTCAGGGGATGGATGAAAAAGTCATGTAACAGTATCCAGTTAATAAAATCAAGAATGGTTATGGTGTTTAGATGAACCTTGTGCCAGAAGAGCTTGGGTGGTGTAGTGCTTTGAGCATTGGACTACATGATTCTGGAAACCAGGGTTCAAATCCCTGCTTTCACCATGGAAACCCACTGGATAACCTTAGGCAAGTCACATTCTCTCAGCCTCAGAAGACAGCAAAGGCAAACCTCCTCTTAACAAATCTTGCTAAGAAAACTTTGTGGTAGGTTCACTTTAGGTTTGCCATATGAAGGCAACAACACAACAACAAATGTGGCAATACTGAACACTATAATAGAAGTGTGTAAAAAAAGTCTTAGATGTATTACCACACTAATACTACCATCACTTTGGGGAAAATATTTGTAGTAAGTGTGTACCTATGCATGTCTGTTATACATTATGAAATGACTTAAGTTTTCTGGAAATAAGCAGTTAGCAAGATATTGTGAGAACAACAAATATTGTGACATAAATGATACTGTTTAATTTTCTTCCTCACTGTTTACGCATACTCTAATTGTTATTCACACACACACAAGAGAACAGTGCACCCTTCATATATACAGCAATTCTGTTCCAGGAATCCCAGTATAAAATAAAAAGAAATTGAAAGCTTCCAACCTGTTCTTGCAACTTTCATGCAGAGGCAACAGTGCATGCATGTGGATGTCACAACCATATTAATTGTAGGGATGCAAAGCTTTGTGTGAGATGGACTTCTGTGCATATATGATGGTTGCAGTAAGGGGTGGCACACTGTAATGCTGAAAGGTCTCACCTAGGCTATTAAAAGACAGGACATTAGCTAAAATTGTGGAAGTGTGAAAAAGTGGAAACTCAAATTTGGACCTAGTTTAGGGCAAACTTTCAGTTTTCCTGAAATTAGCTACAAATTAAAGTTAGTGCAGAGTACTGACAGAAAAGTCTTCCCTGATATGATAATCCTAAAATGGTTTGGACTACATACTTCAGTTACCATGGGCAGTGGGCAGTGATACAGGTGTTATCATCTAAAACATTTCAAGATCTTAAGATCTATCCATCTGGCTGTCTTCTATCTAAAGATTTCAGGGTAGCATACAGTAAAATTAATTCAACAAATATAAAATAATTTAAGCTAGGGAAAAAAAACCAGACCAAAAGCATATTAAACAATTGACAAGTTTTAAAAGCAGACATAGGGAAGGTCAAGACAATCTGTTTGTTACAGAAATGACGTTGCTCAGCTACTGTACAATTAAGCACTTTGCTCAAAAAGGGCATTCTCACATAGCTTCAGATACATCCACTTTCAAAGTGAAACCCTAAAGAATGAGACATTGATTACACTAACTAGAACTGTCTGTATATTTACTTAGAGGAGAAATGAGGAAATGGTTCAATAATAGCCTTGAAGGAATGACTGTTTGCAGCATACACAAATATTGAGTAAGGAATTATATAAGATAATAAGTAACTTTAGAGACAAGAATTTAAGATTATATAAGATATTATTAAGGGTGAAAGACTCTGTAATATCCTGAAGGATTCCGCAGTATTTTTTTTTTGTAATCTGTATGTATACTTTCTATATTTGTACATGGTTTATTATAAATATTATATGTATTTAACAACAACACAACAACAAGAGTGAAAGAGACATTGATCAGTCCCTGGGTTCCCCTGATCTGTCTGCTTTAAGTAGGTCTTGTCAGCTAAGATGAGGAAAGGTTACGCTTAGAGACTTCTGTCTGATTCAAGTATACTGTCCGAATCATTAGGCTACAACAAATAAAACATTCCAAGAAACTTGACTAATGGCAGTTCCACAACTCTGTATTTGTGGTGATGTCAAGTTCTGTTGGGGATGGATGGGTCAAAAACCGATCCCTTCTGCTTCCTGAATTTTAGACTCAAGATGGAGCCCCGCCTGCTGTTGAAGTTCCCAGGTTTCCCAGCCCAGAAAGAACTCATGTTTGAACAAACTTGGTCCAGATTTGGATTCCATCACTGCCACCTGAGTTGATCCTGAGATGCCCTACAACAGGTGTATTAGGTGAATTCCCAGACTTGTAGCTTGCAGTATGCAGTGCCATGGAACAACTGTGTCAGTGTGCTATGTATGCTCAAGAACATGAGTTTCAACAGTGCTTTAAAATATTTTTGTCTACAGGGTTTATAGAAAGAAGCAGAAGTGTTGTACTCCTTACCTACAGAACCTAGTGGCTCTTGTCTTTTTAATCTATCTATCTATCATCTATCTATCTATCTAATTGGTTTTATACTGTTCCGCTTTAATCCATTTGTTTTATGTCTTTGCTTGCCTTTCTTTTATTCACTTCATTGTTATATCCTTGGATTCCAATTTTGGGAGAGTAGTTGCTAATAAAATAGAATGAAATAAAATAATAAATAAATAAGAAGGAGCAAAAATATTGGAATACTTTGGCCATTCTCCTAATTGTAGCTCAGGAGAGGATCTGCCATCTTTAGATCTCTCTGGACATGTCACGTTCCCAGGTGCAGATAGTGCAAGAAGTTGCCAGCTTCTGATATCTTTATCACCTTCTGATAACTATGTTGCCCTTTGAAAAGTATAAGGATCCCTTGGTTTTACCTTGAGAGTAGGTACTTGCTGTATTACTTACAGGGGGAAATTAGAGTGTAACAAGCTAGCAAAATGCTACAATAAGTGAAGGGTGATATTTTGTCTTAAGGCTGTGCTATCCATTTATCTGAGTTACGAGATTATTAATCAGAACTAATTTCTCTTTTGGACTTCATATTCCAGAATCAACCATGCTTGCTGGCAGATTCTCAGAGCTGTAGGTTATTGTTGTTGTTTTTTTTTTTTTTGAAGCAAGTAATGTTTCCAGGCTCTTGTAATAGTGAAAGGTCCAGGTTGTGGTCAAGGAAAGGAAATTTCTACTAGGAATAGGAAAAAAATAATGAAAATGTTTTTAAAATGGTTGAAAAACATGTTTTTCAAGTGTTGAGAAATCCTGACAAGATTAATCTTGGATGGTTAAAAATCTTCATGGTTTGGGACCTATTCTTCACAGAATGTGCAGGTGATTGATTGATTTTCATAGAAAACTGCACTTGTGTGCAAGAAACCAGTTTTTCTTTTGGCGCAGAAAGTAGTATTTCTGTGTGGAGTTTTGTGCAGAATAAATCCCAAATTGTGTATAGTTTTTGAATACTGTGTGGTATTTGAAGACTTTCTTGCAGCAAGAAGAAAATTGCTAAAATTTCTTATTGCTTTTTTTGAGAAGAAATGTCATCAAAAATTACATCTCTAATCTCTGTTTTGCTACTGCTGGAACCATGGATGAGATTGGTGGGTTGCTGCCTCTCACTAAGATCCCCACAGGTCTGTACCTACAGTCCCAAATCACATGGCAAATATTTTTTCTGTCAGCTTTGTGGGCCGGTGCCATGAAAAAGACAGCGTGATCATAATTAATTGTGCCGTGGACACTCTCATGCTAACACACAGACTAAAAAGACATCTGACATCAGTGAAAAAAATGTGGGCCATTCTTTAGGAAAAACAGCACAATCTGTTTTTGTGTCAGCACTGGCTTTAGTGAGGAACTTGTCATGTTTTATCTGGTCTAAGAGTCACCAAATTGCTTCATCTCCTTGTAAAAAAAGGCCAGGTAGAAGCCTGTGTGTGTAAAAACCAAAAACTGCTGCTGTTTAGTCTCCTTGGGGAAAAAAGAGACTGAATTGCTTTGCTTCAAGTGGAATCTTTAATCTAGGAGTGGAGAACCTGTGGTCTTCCTGATGCTGTTGGATACCATCTCCCATCAGCCTCATCCAGCATGACTGATGATGAAAGATCATGAGAGCTGTAGCTTCAAACAACTTTTGGAAGGCCTGAGGTTCCTCATCCAAACTTGAATGCACTGGATCCATTACTAAATAGAACTGAAAACACCAATACCAAAAAAGACATCAGTTGTTTTTACTTTTACAGCCAGGAAATCCCCCTTGTTCTAGTAGTTTATCCCAGTGACTGGACTGTTGCATTTCATTTTTTTTTGTTCAGGGGTGGCCAATGCCGGCAACCTTCTCTACCATATTCAGTGATGAGGAATGATAGGAGTTACAATCCAGCAACATCTGGCCACACAATTCCCACTCCTGTTTTAGTTTAAGTATTTTTGCAAAGTGCTTATGAGATAAAATATAAAGAGCTTCTCTTCTTGACTGCAAGTCCATTGGTAAGGGCTGTGAGGTACTTAAGAATAATATATCTTGCCATGGCAGGACCATTCAAATTGATCTCCAATTTTGCTTTGGGCAAAATCCAGCGGCAGCTCTGCTTGTCAGCACTGATGAGTAATTCCCATGCTACTTTTCTTGTGGCCCTTTCTTGAGCGTGGGCTTCCATTTGGGCAAAATAGTGTCACATCTAATGGTTTTAGTGTTATGAAGCAGGCAACTCATTTGACACTTAAACCAACTTTTGAAATCCAGAGTCTGGAAATAAAAGGCTGCTGCTTGTTCTCAAGACTGTCATTTGAGCTCGTACACAATGAGCATATTCTGTACCAGAAATACCTTGACAGGTGTTAGCAGCTGGCACTACAATTACAATTAACACAGTGCCTTTATTAGATTTGACATTGACATGTGTATTAATAAATCTTGGACTGGGATAAGAAAATCGCTCAGCTGTACTTTAAAGGTTTAATTACATATGTGCATGCTTGTGTGTGGTGCCTCTCCCACACACATTCAATTTTCTCTGTCTAATCTCTCATGTCACGTTGGTGTTTTTTTTATTTAAACTAAAGCTAATGTTTATTTATAATGTATATCCCCCTCCCTACTAGGCTAGTAAACCAAGCTAAATTTATGTTTCCAAAAGACTGCTTGCCAACGTGACATCCCGCCTCAGGAGATTTCACTAATCTTTTAACATCTCTCAAGATTCCAACATGTTCCTTGCCTTGTCTGGCCAAACACTCTCCAAATTTTTTATGCTCAGTTATTTTTGTAACAGAGTAAATTTAAGTGGGTGAGGTGGAGAGATGGAGAGTCAGTGGTGGAAGTACTGTTGAATCCCAAGCTCATGCTGGCCAAGTCTTTGTTTACTGTCTTTTCTGATGGCACACCATTTTATTTTCCTATCCACTGCTGCTAATGAAAGGGGCGGGGAGATAAGTATAAAGAGCAGCTCCAGAGCTTATGTAATTTTCTCTACTCCTTGTCAGAGCTATGTTGAGGAAAAGGATAACTTTGGATCTAGCAGATCCAAGATATTCTTTAATATGCTCTATATACCCCTAAAACATTGTTTTGTTTTGAAGTCTCCAGTGTTTTGGTAATCCCAAAGATTCTGTCCACAGAAAAGAAGAGCTATATGTTGCCTCCTGGGAAGCCCTTCAAGGGACAGCAGGACTGCATTCTTTGTTTCATATATTTATATCAGGGCTAGGGAACCTTGGTTCTTCAAATATTTTTGTCTATAGTGCCCATAGTCCCTTACTCATGCTTGGCTAGGATTTTTGGGAGCTGAAGTCCAAAATATCTAGAGGACCAAAGGTACTCCAGAGCTAATTTATAATTATAATAAATTTAAATTGATTCCAAAACAGTATTATTGTAGCCAACACTCCTTGCTACTTCTGGTTACAGGCACGCTTCTTGCCCAGAGCTGCAGACTTGTGGAATTTGATGTCTGATGTTCACTCAGATTTTTTAAATTTGTGGTTTTGTTTGCATTCTCTGCTTTCCTGCTGTGAGTGGCAAGAAGTTCTCAAAACAGTACTGGCTTTTTTCTGCCTTTTTTTTTTTTTGGTGAGGAATGAGTTCTAGAGGTTGAATGCCTTTTGTAAGAAATGATTTATCCACAAAAGTACAAACTGAACAGATAGTGTGGGTGAGCAGAAAATATTTAGACTGTTACAGGCCTATGCCAATATTTAACCCGCTATATAGCAACAATTTTTGGGGCTTATAAACATCTCAGCAACTTCTCTCATCCAGTGCAAAACTCCAGTGGACATCTTTCTTTCTTCTATTCATTTATCAATTTTGTTCTTTACTGGTCAAATTAAAACATCCATTCTGGTTTCTTTAGTCCTTCTAACTCAGTTCTGGTTTGCAATGCACTTTTTTTTAAACAGAATAATCATGAGGTGTCAAAAGCCATTAATCAGGGCTGATCATACACTGTGGAATGTAAAACTATACAAAATCTTAGAGTGATCACTTTCCTTTGATACCAAATATCATAGAAGTATGATGAAAAGGCTGTCTGTGAGTATGTTGTGTCACTCAATTTAGGTGCCTGTTTCCTATAAGAAGCCAAGCCAAAATAAGAAAAGGAAATGTGTGTGTGTTGTTTGGAAGATCATGTGATTATGATTCATATAGCTAGTGTGATGCACTATCATTATATGTCACTTACAGAGGGGTGTTACCCGGGAGGGACACCTAAATAACCTTAGAATTACACAAGATGGGGAAATTAGTCAAGAGCACTGGTTGGCACTACGAGAGGCAGGGTAACACAGCAGGATCTTGTAACCCAATGTTTACGGGGTCAGGCCAAATCAAGAAGCAAACCGTGTTGGAAATAAATGAATGATCTTTATTAAATACAGGCACACAATGTAAGCAACACATGCACACAAATAACTAAGGAAAATAAAGGTGTGAGTATGATAGGGGGATTTTCAGAGGGATAGTTGATTTGGGTGATACGAAACCTGTTCCTGAAGCCCAGAAAGAAGATAGAGAGCGAAGCTGGGGTTCGATGTATCTCAGCACGTGGAGCTGAGGGGAAGCTCGCCAAGCAAAGCAGCAGCAAGGCAGTCTGGAACTTGGGAGCGATCCGAGGATGGTCTTGGAATCAGGGGTTTTTATAGGGAGAAATGTAACTGCAGGCTATGAGTTTCGGATGTGGGACAAAGTTTTGGAACGGTCAAAATTTAGCATGATAGAGTTAAGTCCGAATTGACAAAGAGGTAGACAGTATGCAAATGCTCAGTGCTTGGCATTTGAATATTCAGCTTGCCAAGTTGCCTGCTCGGGGCAGGGAGTCCTTTGTAAACAGCATCATACATAATGAGGGTGTTTGCAGAGAGGTCTCCTAACGTGGTGATCTGGCTATTTCTGGCCTGCCTGGGTGGAGAATGTAATGTCCAGAAATTAGTGGCCGAGCCTAGTTCTGTGCTTGTCCGAGGGCCTCACAAACACATGGAGAGGGGTGGTGGAAGAGAGCCAGTTTATTGATATCAAATGATATCTAGGGGTATCTCCAAGGAGGTCTAAACTGCAGTAACAGGGGAATGTTGTTCCTTACAGACATATGCCTCAGATCAATTCAGGCCATTGGTTTAGCTCAGTGCAGCTGACCAATGGCTAGCAGCAATTCAGACTGTAGTCTTTCTTAGCTCTACATGAAGATGTCAGGTGCAGGGATTTCATTTGAGATGTTTAAATGCAATGACTAGCCTCAACCAGTGAGGCTATGGGAAACATCAAGGCTTCTTAGCAGCTGCTGAAAAACCAATTTTGATATCCCTCCCCCCTCTGCAAAATCCTTCCTTCCATGTTCTTTTTACAAATTAACTTCCACATCTCTGTGTTAGCATTTTAACAACTGAAAGGTAAAACTCTTGTAAAAAAGATGGTTAAGGCTGCTCTGATAGATAATTACCTGGTAGGTTTAACTGAACCTCTTGGGATTGTTTGTGAGTGGTCATTCATAGGATTGCGCTATCAGGAGGTCTGAAATGAAACTAGTGTAGGTGAGACCAAAATAAAAAAAAAGGGGGGAGGGGGACCTCTTAAAGACTTCCTAGTCATTTTCACTTCTAACCTCCACTGAAGGTCTGCTGGAAAAGGTTCTCTTGTTACAAAGTGGCTTTTGAAAACAGAAGAAATAAGCTATTCTCCATTTATATCCAGTACAAAGAACTGTAATCCTATATTTAAATTGTGAAGTGGGGAAAGAAAAATGTAAGCACTCCAAGATTAATTTATTTTTATAGCTACATTTAAAAAGAAAATTAAGTTTTCTAATCTTTCCAGAAACAACTTGTATATTTTTAATTTTCTTTCATTGCTTTCTTTCCTACACATTGCCTCTTTTATAAGTGCATTTGTCTGAAGAAAATTACGTATATATATTATTTTTGCTCCTTTGATTGTCAATGATGTCAATAGATTTAAAGAACTGTAGCTGGTTGAATTATATTAAATCAGATTAATTAATACATTGCTTTCACTTAACTTTATTTTGCTTTATTTGTAAACTGGCTTTCAGGATTAAAGTTCTCAGCACAGCTCACAATTTATTACAACCATCTGTAATTACATATAAACATATGGAACACTTCCGCTTAGATCCAGTTTTTTCTACACTGTTCTTGTTTGTGTGTCAGTTGGAAATGTATTTATTTGTAGAAATATTGAGGGTGTATGTGTTTTTTTTTTTTTTTTTTTACTGATGTCTTCATTACATTTTATCATGTATCTTTGATTTTAGAATTATTATTTAAATAGTCTTTGTATGCGATATTCTAAGTAGAAAGGATTTTAGCTGTTTTGGGCTTTTTTTTTTTGAGGAATTATGGTATATAAATACAAAATAAGCAAATATTTAAATCACATTTACCATTTATGTTTTAGCACTATATTTAATGAGCAAATGTTGCTAGACACCATCACAAAGAAAAGCCATATTTCATTTTGTGTTTTCCAAATCTTGGAACACACCAGAACCAAGATAGCCTTCAAACCCCTATCTTGTCTTTGCAACTTAAACTTTCACTCCCATAAATTAATCAACTTAAATATCACAGCCCATTGTGATGTCACTATCAGGGTGACATGGAAGGTTGTGCTTCCACATAATGCAGCCTGTGCTTGTTGTTGCTAAATCTACTGTAGCAATTTTTTACCCAAAAAACTTTTGTAGATGCAATGCACCGTGGGGAACGTGTAAACATATTATCCCTGTAGTGTCCTGTAGGGACCAGTGCATACAGCAGAGTAGCATTAAATGGTAGACTGTATACGGTCAGCCCTTCACATTTCTAGGTTTGACATTCACGGATTTGATTATTTGCGAGTTTCTCTAACCCCTGCCCCCCCACCTCAGGCACCTCTTGGCAGCTTCAATCAGGGTGTGCAGTCCTTTAAAAACCCATCCCTGATCCTCTTCCTTTTCTGCCAGTCACTGCCCAGACAGCTAAGTATGGCTCACAGCCCAACTTCTCAGCCCCACAAACCGCTCTTGATGCCCCCCCCACATACCCAAGGAAGGAGATGGGCAAGAGAGAAGATATATAGGGTCACCATGCAGACCTACCCCCCTTATCTCTCCTCTCCCTGATCTGGTTTGGACCTGGGAGCCTGCTCTCCCCATCATGCCTCAACCCCCTCCCCATAGACACACACATTTTGAGATTTGCAAATTTTCTACTTTTACGAGGGTCCTGTGCCGTTAACCTTAGTAAATATGGAGGGCCAACTGTATTGCACATTTACAACTAGAAATTTACAGCACACTGACTGTGTTAGTCTCTTGCAGCAGAAAACAACAGAGTCCTGGGGCACCTTGAAGACTAAAGCTGAAACTTTCTATGGGCTCCTTTTATGGACTGCAGTCTAACAGTGAGAAGTTTAAAGGCTATCTCCCAAGAAGCTCCATGCAGCTGAGATTGCTTGGGGTGGGAGGGAAGGGGATTTGAATTTTTCTACTGGTTAATATTGGTACTACTAAGATGATTGCTTCACAATCTTAACCCTAATTCCCAGTTGGGGGGCAAGATTTAAATCTTCCTATCCCTGTGTGCTGAGATGTGGATGAGTGGGTGAGAGTTTAAATATGCATAGATGCCAATCATCTGCTATTGCATGTAGCCCCCAGCCAATCATCTGCTATTGCATGTAGCCCCCAAAATGGCCCACTCCTACTCTAAAATATGTTTCAGCAAAAATTGACACTGTGACAAATGCTGTTCTCCACTGAGTTCTACTGAGCTTAATAAACCTTTAGCTCAATAACTACTTATGCCTTTATGCAGACAATAGAAATATTTATAGGCATTCATATCAAGTATCTAGTTGCTTAAATTATTTGTTCACATAGTGGGCTGGAGGACGTGCACTTAAGACAGAGACAATGAGCCAAGGTGGTATGTATTGCCTTGCAAGGGGAAGCAGGCACTTTAAAAAGCAAAGTTTCCTGGTCAACAAACCACAGTTTTAAATAATTATGTAGACTTACCTTTGTTATTTTTGTGACCCAATCCTTATCAGTGCAGGATGTTAAAAATGAATGGGGGAAATATTGTAGCTAGGAAAGAAATACTTAGAATCCTAACAGATTGACTTTTCTAATATTTACCCCGCACCTCACCATATTATGATCCAAATTACTGGTGTAAGTTAGAAGAATATCTATGCGAGTTAGAGTATGAATTCCCTTTAGTTCCATTGGTAATTGTCGGCGACTTTAATGCACGCATAGGTTCATCTAACCAAGATATTGCTAGGGCTTTAGGAGGCCCAACTGAGTTGTGGGAAGGTTTGGAAATTCAAAAGTCTAAAGATTAGAAGATTAATGATTTTGGCCGCATTTTTTTTACTTTACTGACAAAACTAAATCTAGCTTTGATAAATGGTTCCCATCTTGATAATTCTAAGGGAGAGTTTACTTTTATAAATAACTCTAGAGCAAGTACAGTTGACTATGTGTTAATTTCACATGAGCATCGACCCTTGTTCCTCTCTTTTACAGTTGATCCAGTTGCTGGTAGTGATCACCAGCCACTTGCAGTGGTTTAACAGTATTGTTATAAATACTGCTCACCACCTTAATTCTGAACAAGCCCAATTAACCTCTGATAAAAGGATCAAATGGAATCCCCTGTTGCAATCAGATTTACAACAGAGACTATACTCTGAGGAATTTTTGAAATTAAGGAAAGATCTGATTCAAGCATCCAATGTCGAGTCTGCAAATCAGCTGTATACACAATTAACAAACTCCCTCAGACCCCTTTTTATAAAAGAGGTATCCCACTCAGACAATTGTCAAACCAAAAGCAATAATGCTTGGTTTGACAAAGACTGCAGGAATCTAAAAAGGCAAATGGGAAAAGCCATCAAATTATATCGATCCACTAACTCCACTGAAATTCCCTCATATTTCTATGATCTTCGTAAAAAATATAAAAGGTTAATTAGCGAGAAAAAAAGGATATATTACAGGGAACAGTGGAAGGAACTAAGCCTAGCACTCCTGCAAAAGAATCCATCAAAATTCTGGGATACAATTGCAAAGCTCGAAAAAAGGTCATCTCCAATTTTAGAAGGAACTATTTCTAAAAACAACTGGGAAAGCTATTTTGGAAAGTTATTTAATGACCCAGACCATCTTAAGTTTATTCCCCCGGACTATACTGTACCTAGATGGGAACATAGCTGGGAAAATATTTCTACAGATAGGGCTAATTCATTAATACTAAGACTAAAGAAAGGTAAAGCACCTGGTGAAGATGGCCTTCCATCAGACTTTTATATTGCATTTTCAGACTGGTGGGCTCCAATGTTTGCCTCATTATTTTCTTTAATTAATAATGTAGGAGTTACACCACCTAATTGGTCATCTGCTATTGTAGTTCCAATCTATAAAAAGGGTCCTAGAAATGATCCAGGAAATTATAGGCCCATTAGTCTCTTGGATGTTTCTGGGAAAATTTATGCCAGGTCTCTCCTAGATACATTGGAGGATTGGGTGGAAGAGCATGCATTGCTGGCCCCAGAACAGGCTGGCTTCCGTTCAGGCAGATCAACTTTGGATAATTGTTTTATGTTGAAATATGTTATTGATAAATATTTGGCAGGAACTGTAAAGCATATTTTTGTAGCATTCATTGATTTGAAGGCTGCTTTCGACTCTATTTCACGGGAACGTCTTTGAGTTAAATTACAAACTATGGGTATTGATAAGAATCTACTAAAATGTATAATATCCCTGTATTCAAATACATCCCTGAAAGTCAGAGTTGATGGTACACACCTGTCAGACTCGATACCTGTCTCTAAAGGAGTAAGACAAGGGTGTCTGCTTGCTCCCCTTCTTTTCAACTTATTTATAAACAATGTAGTTGAGTTCTTAAAAGGTGACCAATTTTTCCCAGTTAAAATTGGAAATCGGAAATATTCAATCCTATTGTATGCAGATGATGCTATCCTGATTTCCTATACTCAGGTAGGCCTGCGCAGATTGTTGAATCAGTTTAGTTTATACTGTAAGAATGAACAACTTTCCATCAACTACCAAAAAACAAAAGTGATGGTATTCGGCAAATCCAAAAAAACTTATAACTGGCTACTTGACGGGAATAAATTGGAACAAGTCCCCTCCTTTAAATATCTTGGTGTGGTCTTTCACTGGACTGGTAATTGGTCTTCACAGGTTCAATCAAGTACCCTGTTAGCTGAAAGAACATTAAATGGATTATTAAGATTCTATCACACAAAAGGGGGCAATATGATTCAACCCACTTTAGAACTCTACAGGCTCAGAGTCCTGCCTAAACTGCTGTTTGGAGCACCACTGTGGGCTCTGGCCAACTTAGATATATTAGAGAGAGCACAAAATAAATTTCTGCGCAGACTCGTGGCAGTTCCCATTTCCACAAAATTAGTATTGCTCCGTGCAGAGTTAGGTATAATGCCAATTAAAACAGAGGCTCTTAGATTAGCCCTCCTTTTCTGGTTGAAAATTATTTTTAAGCGGGTATCTGAGCTCCTTTTGATGTCCTTCGAAGAGCCTGGTCCAAATTCATGGATGCATAAAATGCAATTGGTTGTGATGAATTTGGGGTTCTCCGTTTCTTTTTTCCTGACTCAAGGGTATGATAAAGCAAAATTACTTATACTCCCAAGACTCAAGGATATAGCAATGCAATCCCAGATGACTGAGATTAAGTCCTGCCAATCCAATACATTTTTTGCTTTTTACATTCCGCTAAACTCACCCCTTCCTCATTATCTGGTTGATCTTCCAACTTTTAAAATGAAGTTAGCCTTTCTGCATGCTAGATTGAATGTTCTCCCACTGGCAATTCGGATGGGCAGGTACAATAATGTTCCTATGAAGGACAGAGTATGTGTTTGCAACTCTGTTTCAATAGAAGATTTAATTCATGTTCTACTTGAGTGCCCTATTTATAATGATCTTAGGAGCAAGTATATTTTTCCTTTATTGAAGTCTTTTAAGGGAAATTCCTCCTTTGCGAAAGTTTGTTTTCTGCTATCTGATACTGTGAAATATGTGTCTTTCAGAACATCTAAATTTCTAGTTAGGGCCTTACAATTACGTGCCATAAAGAACAAGGAGGGGTATGGAAAATGATTTATTTATTGTCGATAATGTATTACATGTAAATTGGCTGGATTATCCTTTTTCATTTTATCTTATCTTATCTTATTTTTTCATTTTTGTGCAATGGCTGGCTGCTAAAATGCAATAAACTTGAACTTGTAACTTCTAATATTTAGAAATGGATTAAGCAAAAAATGAAACCCCAGTTATCTTTTCTCTTTCTCCCTTCTTTTGTTCTACCTACAAAACCACACACTTTTTTGCTTCAGCACTTGTTCAGCTCTCTGTCCTCATAAACTAGGAACAGGAAAAGCAAGACTGAGCCAAGGTGCACCTGAAGCAATCTCTTCAAGTCTTTTTTCATCTGGCGTCTCAGTTATGGAAATGCAAAAGAGCTTGGCAAGAAGAAAATCAAAATTTGCTGAAAATGCTGTCAGTCTAAGGATTACTTTTAGAATTCAGATCCTTCAAAGTTACCATGAGAGAATCTTCTGAGTATTTTTTAAAGAAAAAACAAAACAAAACAAAAAGGACCTACTGTTTTCCCCCTCTGCTGGAATTCATCTTGCATTCCAATTCAGCACTATCAAACTGGGCATATATGCAAACCATGGATGGGCAATATCAGGCCTCAGGTTCTACAGTGCTGTTTTTGTGTCTCTCTGAAGCTGTTTTTGCGGCCCTTGAACACTCCAGATTCTCTGCACTGCCTTTTTTTTCGGAACAAAAAGGGGAAGGAATTAATTGCTTCTCTTTGAAATCTCCAAGAACAGCAATTCACCTTTTAAATAAGTTTCAGCTCCCTGCCTTGTTTAATATCACAAAGCACTCATTTTTCAAAATACTGGGCTTCTGGTGTTTTGGGTGGGTTATTTGTTTTTTTGGGTAGCTTGTCCAGGCCCTAGGCAGTTCCAAGAGCAGATAATTGTCCCCAGACCTGGAACAGTCATCCATCCCTGATATAAATAGACAAGCAGCAAGGAAATCCAATGGCAAATAATTGCTATCAAAAATGGGAAGAGTTTTGAGGAATTTGAAGAAGAAGTTGAAAAGTCAGGAGATTCATATCCTTCCACAGTGCTTGATGATTAACGCAAACCCTCAATTAGGTAAGTTGTCATAGTATGGATATCACAGACATGAAAAGGAGCCAACAGGTCCTACAGAATAGCAATATGGTCAGTGAGAACATTCTAGAAAACTATGAGAGATAAGAAGCTTTCCTTCATAAAATGAACATCTTGTCAAAGGATTGCTAACTTTCACACATATACAGAAAGTAAAAGTGGACAGTTTGAGGACCATGCTACCCTTTTTTCTGGGGGTCCCGGGAGGGACACCTAAATGCGCTCTCAATTATATAAGTTGGGGAAATTAACAAAGAGCACAAGCTAGCAATGCGAGAGGCAGGGCAACGGAGCGGAATATTTTACCCAATGTCTACGGGGTCAGGCCGAGTCAAGGAACAAACAGGACTGAAATAATAATTGTGGTCTTTATTAAAATACAATCAAACTGTGTATGCAGCACACTCACACAGATAACTATAGAAATAAAGGTTGGAGTGGGATAGAGGGATTTTTAGAGGAGTTGTTGGTCTGGGTGATACTACACCTGTCCTGAAGCCCAGGTAGTCTGCAGCAGAAGTTCGGAGGTATGGAGTCTCAGTATGTGGGACTGAGGGGAAGGCTTGCCAAGCAAAGTGACAGCAAGGCTGGATGGAAGTTGGGAGTGATCCAAGCAATCCAAAGAAGCTCTCAAAGTCAAGGGTTTTTATAGGGGAAGATGTGGCCATAGGCTAGTCTGTACTTAGGAAAACAATGAGTTTCAGGCTGGAGACAAAACCTCCAAAAGGTCAGAATTTAGCATGATTGAGTTAAGTCCTAATTGACAATAGAGTAGACAGTATGCAAATGCAGAGTGCTTGACAGATGAGGATTCTTCTAATCAAACTGCCTGCTCGGGGCAGGGAGTTCTTTGTAAGTAGCGTGCATACATAATAGAGTGCTTGCCTTTGAGGTCTCCTGAAGCGGCGGGACGGCTATTTCTGGCCAGCCTATATTGTTTGGAATATTACAGTGATTAGCAGCATGCCTATCTGCAAGCTTGTCCGGGGGACCTCACAGCACGTGAAGAGGAATGGGTGAAGAAGGCCAAATTATTGATATCAAAGTGATATCTAATGTTCCACATGTCCGGGCTAGAAACTACAGTAACAACTATGCCACAAAAATAGTAAGATCAACAATACTGATATATAGATACAGATATTTAAATACATAAGAAGTGAGAAACCAACTCAGCAAGTTGTATCTTACAAAACATAAAGGTGTAGTAAAGATAAGGAGATCATAAAAAATCTGTATGAAGTTGTTATAATTATCTTCACTGGAGGAAATGTAAAGCAGAGACTTGTGCCAGAGCTGAGTTTTTCAGAATAAGGATCTAAAGAATTGAAGGAAATAGTGACAACTGTCAGGGTAGCATGAGGTATCTCCTCAGAGTATGTGCAGGGTCATCCAGCTGCAACCAGGTGACTCCAGGCAAGCCAAAAACAGTTCTGAAGACTCATAAAGATAAACTTGGGGCTATTTATTTAGTTAAGCACACTGAGGTTAAAGTTAGGAGTTCTGGCAGCATGCCAGGAAGCGATAAGTAAGATAATAAATCAGCGTACAAACCAGCAGCATTTCTAGATGCAGTCCATAAATCAGTCAGCAGAGCAACATGACCAACAGGAAGTGACCCAAGTGGTAAAATACATTGGCATACCCAAGCCAGACCCTATAGGGTGATCCAACCATCTTTTCTGCAGGCAATTTTCTCATGTTGAGGAGGCAAGACCTTCTCAGGCTAGCTAGTGAAAACATTCCTGCAGCTGTGCTCAAGGTCGCATCACCTCATTCCTGCCATCCACTTAGAAAACACTTTACGCACTTACATTGAATGCCTCGACAACAACAAGAGATGAGTTCTAAACTTTACTCATAATCTGAAATCAATAAATCACTTCTCTATTTTCTTTTATTATTTATTTACTGCAATCGCACCTTTCTCCCAGTATGATTGGAGGCATATTGGAAATACATTGTTAAACATAAAATTGACAAACATATGCCATTTCCACACTAGACGCCATTAGCATGATATACCATTATAATCCCAGCATTGCCACTCGTGCAATGGTAGCAGATTAGGAATGCTGTTTTCTATACCTTCCTGCCTTCAGCCAATGAGTAGTGGTATTGCCATCATTGTTCCTTCTGCACTACGGTGTCCTTGGCCACTCCCTTTGTGCACCTTCACTCTGTCCCACCACCTCTGATTGGTCAGGGTTCCTCCCCCGCCACTTTAGAAGCTGTACTAAACACGCCAGTACACTATTGCATTTTCAGACTATAATGCTTAAAAATGTATTTAAAAAATTTAAAAAAAAATAACTCAAAGGAGAGCTTTAAAATAAACATAAAGAGATGACAGATTTCGAAGTTACCATGCCATGGGACTCACTGAGGGAGGGACAAGCTGGGCACACCCACAGTCCTCCCACTGCTGGATCCAGGACAACAAGAAGCACTATCAAGCACTATTATGGTCCTGTAGGGAGCTGGCTGATGGGATGGAAGTGCTAAAGGAGGCAATTAACAGATTTTTTCTGAAAATAGAATATGGCAGTTTTGCAGTGCTTGGGGGTGGGATAGGAGCTGAATGGCCACAACATCATGAGGTAGCACAACTACTGACCTGGAAGCAACCCGCTGCTATGGCTGTATAGCAACGTGTGGAAATGGTCACATAGAAGGGCAGATCTTACCCTAAAAGAGTCAACATGGTATCTGCAAAGATGAGTCCTACTTTACTAATAGTATACATTTAGAAAAAATTGTAAGTTCCTTATCAAAGGCCCTTGAGTAAATCTAGCATTCGTGGGATAATAGAATAGATCTACTTTGGGATCTATACCTGGTAACAGGAAACAGAGAGTAGAAACAAATGAACATTTATAGTGAAGGAACATTTTAAGTAGGGTTGCCTGATAGTGAATTGGAGAGAGCACCTTTACCTTTAATGGTTGTGTAGAAAAGGGAATTTCAGCAGGTGTTGTTTGTCGTTTGACATGTTGTGATGGTTTGAGTGTTGGATGATGACTTCAGGAGATGAAGGTTTGAATCCCCACTCAGCCATGGAAACCCACTTGGTGACCTTGGGCAAGTCACCCTCTCTCAGCCTCAGAGGGAAGCAAAGGCACCCCACTCCCCGCCCAACAAATCTTGCCAAGAAATCGCCATGAATTTCATAAGGTCTTCTTAGGGAAGGAATAGTTAAGAAGTGGTGTTGCCAGTTCCTTCCTTTGAATTATAAACTACATCACCTGGTACTCGCTGGTGGTCTCTCATGCCAGTATGAACCAGGACTGACTCTGCTTAGCTTCAAAGTTCAGATGACATATGGTGCCTTACTTCTCACAAGTTCCTTAAGCAAATTGATGTGCATTCAAACTTGTAATTGTTGTGATCATTGTGACTGCAATGGCAACTCTTATAGAGATGGAAAAGAAGCAGAAACTCTAGTTGGAGGACTAGAGTTACTAATCTGTGAAGAAAGGCTTTGTTACTGTAGTTTCTAGCCTGAACTTGAGGTGATATTAGATATCACTTTGATATCAATAATTTGGCCTTCTTTACCTATTCCTCTCCATGTGCTGCGAGGTCCCCCGGACAAGCTCGCAGACAGGCATGGCCACTAATCACTTTCCTTCATAATGTTCAGTTTGCGATTATCCAAGGAATTTCAATTGTGGCGCATTTAGGACAGACAAAATGAAGTATGCTTTTGCACAGCACAGAGTTAAACTGAGAGATTATTTTTTATCCTTTTTTAAAAAATATTTTTTTTATTAACAGTTTATGTAGTGTAATAGTAGATTATCTCCTCCCTGCCACAGACAACAATCCATGATTCAAACTGTAATCAGAGAATTACAATCAGAAACAATGTCCAAAGGTGCTCACCATGATAGTTTCGAGAACATCACGAGGTTCAATGGTGGCCACGTCTAGAACTGATATGCATCATATATCTTATGAGCGGATGCCGTATAGCCTTGAAAGTGTCTTCAGCTATTTCACCTCTAGAAAGCAGGATATGTGTGTCACTTTCTCTAACAATGCAACGGTTCAAAGTCTGTCTAACCAGCAATTAATAGAAAAACCTTGTCAGTTCTTCCATGTTCTTGCTATCTCTCTCCTTTTGCAGTGTACCGCAACCTAGATATAAAATCTTTCTTACTGTGAAAAATAAGATGCTGAGCTAGGTAAACTTTCACACTGATCCAACTCAGAGTAGCTCAGAGTAAATAAACCTTTTGAGCTCTAGAAATTTAGAAATGGAAATTATATTTCATGCAGCACAATAATTTGAACGTTAGACTCTTAATGTGCTTTCCCCTTACACAATTAGGCATCGTTGATATTTGACATGCACATATGGTGTATATAGCTTCATTAACTGCCACTGCATAGCTACCTCTTAATAATTTCTTCTGGAAACTCTTCTCTTCTAAGGTCTCCTACTTTGATTCCTGAACTTCCTACATATGTAGTTTTTAATGCCAGGCCTCACATTTCCACAAGCTTTCTACTAATTACCCGACATAGTGGTTGATCTTGCACATCTCTGTCATTTGGTTATTTAAAAAGGGCTCTGAGGTTTGGACATGAGATTAGGCTATTGCCTCAGATATTGAGGTTCCTTGTCAAAGCCCTGGAGCCAACTGTCATGCAAAAATGTTTGTAATGTATGTGATAATTTCTCTGTTGATGTACACCCCGTTATGGCCTTTAGATAATTAATGGTTCAAATTCCTTTAGGTCTTTATTGGAGACATCATTTTTTGTCCACCTCTCTCCCCTTTCTGCATAGGCTTTATAGATATCACTCCCCCATAGCAACCCTGCTGAGGGAAATAGATATAAACACTTTGAATGTCAAATTCATTTCATTACAAAAATACTTGAAAAGGCTCATTAGCAAGAAACAAAATAGAAACACCCACATCCATTTTGCTTATCTGTGTCATCAGTGACAGTTAGGAAAGACAAATATGCTTCCCTTCTATTACTGCCATCACTGAAGCAGTAAAGCTTAAAGGGAAGAGGGGAAAATGCAAATAAAACTTGTGAACCTATTGATATCTTTAACTACAGTTCCAGATGAATATACATTATACAGTGAGTAATGCCAGGAAACAATTCTAGCAGCAGCCTACCTCTCTCCCATTTCAGGTAGTGACTCTTTGGAATACTAAAATAAAATAACATTAGTTGCTTTATTACTACATGAAATAGTGTCATATCCCTTTCTGTAACTCCAAGGCAGGCAGATGGGACTTATATGAATATTTTTCCTTTGAACTGAACATTAAATGTATATCTGGGTTAGTGCCACACCAGTGTTCATACCTGGAAGGCTTGCCTGCAGTTGCTATGCATTCAAATCATGCAATCCTAAATTACCTATGTAGAAGTGAGGATCACCTGTTGCAGCAGTGATAGAAAGTAGCTCATTGCTAGTCCTTCCAACTACAATGTACCAACATGACACATCGATTTCTCTAGTATGTATTGTGGAACTGGACACCCACTTTTGCCCACAGCTCTTTGCATTATCTAGACCAGCCTAAGACATTTTGCAACCTGAAGCAATGCACAACATTGTGTTATTCTCCATTACTTCAGCACTGATAATGGGTTGCTACTCTGCACACTAAAGGGCAGAAACCTAGGTTAATGGTGCAGCACAGGCCATGTGGCACATATAGCTCTATTCTTTAAGAGAGTGGAATGCCCAGGGGCTCAGGAGGAATGACTGGGGAAGGTTTTACTGCCAGAGATGGTTGTTTCTCTCCAATAAATGATACAACATGCCCCAGCATGGGTAAGAGATTTTGTAGAACATGATTTTACATCTCCTGTTGTGTGACACTATCTTGGTGTGCTCATAGGATTGGAATTTGCAAGTTTGTCACCCTAACCTACCTCTCAACCAAAATAAGAACTATATAGCATTTTGACCTCCGGAAATGATCTAGAAGTCATTTAAGGAAATGCTGCTGCTGACACCAGTGTCTTTTTTTTAAAATACTTTTTTGGTAGGGTTAGAGAAAGAGGAACTGAACACAGATTAAGTATTCAGCAGAATCTTCAAGGAATGAGGATCTGATACCTGGGTGAAAAATTACTGCCACTAGCAGAGGTCTACTCAACTTCTTCATACTCTCTATATTGCAGAACTTAGTATGAAAAAGTGTGTATCAGTCCCTTAGAGAATTAAGAGCAAATATTAGGATATGGACATTTGTGCACTACGGGGCTAAGCTGCTTTTGCAATAAGATGGCAGCGGTAGGCTTCTGCATGACATCATCACCGTCCTGCTGCCATCCCACTGTGAGGCGTTGCACTTCTGCAGTATTTGCAAAATGGAAAAAATCCATTTTGCACCTCCAATAAGATAGTGATTTCATACTTACCATCATGCAGAAGCTGTGGAAGCATGATTGTGATACTTTCTGCCCCAGCACAGCAATGGCAAGTGCCTGGCTGCACTGCAGAAGGAAGAGGCAGTACCATCGTGCTCCCTTCTGAGGAAGAGCGTCATCATACTGAAAAGGTTCAACACGGAAAGAAGAACCATCTCTCGTTAGTTTTACTATTAAACTTGGTGATTTTAATTAGGGGTGCGAAGCCATGGTTGTATTTCATACCAAAAAAAGCAGAGCAGTTACTTTATAAGAGCCCATTCACTCTGCAGAGCTTTAGTACTAATTCCACTTCAACCGCCACAACAATATCCTATGCGTTGCAACTTAGGGAAAGGCATTCAGAATTTTTAGCCAGAAATCACCTCACAAAGAGTTGGTGACTGTTCTTATTAGAAGCTAGAGAAGGCCAGTGAATTCCTGTTGCAACACTGAGTTGAACTAGTGCTTGATCATATGTTACGTGAGGGAATAGTTGCATAATTTTCCATAAAAGGTGGAGACTGACATTTGGGTCAGTCCTTTATCTCAGCGAAAGGTTTCATCACATGTTATGTTTTTAGCTGTACTCCTGAAAATGTAAAAACAGGAGTCCTGTTTGTTAGCAAAGAACTGAGATGGGTTGTGATTCCTGGTCAAATGTAAGCAACAAAACGGGCTTCATGCGCCAGATATGGCATGTCCCCTTAGGTGCTTTTCAGCAAACAGACCAACGTCTGTCAGGCAGGCTGTGCTTGCTGTGTTCATTCTCTTCTTTCTGCCTCCAAAGGCTTATCGTTGTCCTTCATATTCAGCTCAAATCTTCTTTGCAGCCAGATAAGCCTATTAGTTTTTGTTCTGTTCTCATTCGCTAATGAGAATAATTGGTCTCTATCCTCCTCCTTTAAGGCAACCTTCTGTGAATTTGTAGATGGGTCACGTCTCCCTTCAGTCCTCTTGTCTCTAGACAGAACGTGTTCAAATCACTTACCCTTTTCTCACAGATCCTATTTTCCTAAACCTTTTATCATTTTTTCCTTGCTGTCCTCTGAACTTACTCCAATTTGTGTGTCCTTTCAAACATATTTTGCCCCGCAAAGAATGTAGTAATTCAACTGAGGCCTAATCAGTGTCAAAAAGAGCAAAATAATTACCTCACTTGTTTTGCATGCTACACTCCTGTTAATACTTCTCACTGTAATATTTCCTGCATTTATACACAGTGTAGCCTTGCTGAATTGTAATCTGTTGTGTTGTTTGCTATAATCCTATTCTCTGTGGCATTAGTGTTTGGCATTATGATATTATTCTTCAACCCTAAGATTAAACTGCTGTATTCAGTATCTTGTCTATTCAGCATTTCTTCAACAGCATTTCTCTGATCAGATAAGGTTCTGAAAGTGTTTTTTAAATACTTTCATATATTTCTGAGAGAAATTACTTGGCTGGAATAAATCAAATTAAACCAGACCCACTTAAGGTATAATCCATTCCTGCTAGGTTTGCCAGTTCAGGATCATTCATCCCAGACCCTGAGGTGTCTGATCCAAAACCCGAGATCTTGGGACAACTCCTGCCGATGTCACTAAGTTTGTGTATTAAGTACCAAGGAGCCAGCACAGTGCAGTGGATTAAGCATTGGACTTTGATCCTGGAGACTAGGGTTTGATTCCCTGCTTGGCCATGGAAACCCACTGGGTGACCTTGGGTACATCACATTCTCAGCCCCAGAAAATCCCACAATGAGTTCACCTTAAGGTTGCAGAAATGACTTAAAGGCACAAAGCAGTAACAACATTAAGTACCAACAATGCTCTGTTAACCCTGATCTCTGAGGGTCCCAGGATCGACACCTAAATAGCCAAACAACAACAACACTTTGGGGAAAATTAGCTGGAGCACTCACTAAAGCTAGCGAGAGGCAGGGTAACTTAGCAGGATCTTGCAACCCAGCATCTACGGGGTCAGGTCAGTCAAGCAGTCAGACGGTTTAAAATAGCAAAAATGATGTTTTATTAAATACAGACAAATATTAAAGACACCACAGTCACATGGCTAGCTAAAGAATCGGAAATGGGGATTTTTAGAGGGAAACGGGTGATACGACACCTGTCTCTTAGTCCTGGATCTTGAGAGCAGAGTTGGGGTGCAATGGAGAAACTAGGTGCGGAGGACTGGTCCGAGCAATCTGGGGTTGAGCAGTCTCAGTTACTGGAACTGAGGGGAAGGCTCACCAGGCAAAGCGGCAGCAAGGCGGTCTGGAACTCAGGAGCGATCCGAGGAAGGTCTCAGAATCGGGGGCTTTTATAGGGTGGATTGTGACTGCAGGCCATACCTTACTCAGTGAGAACAATGAGTTTTAGGAGCGGGACAAAGCTTTGGAATGGTCAGGTTTTAGCATGATTGAATCAGAGCTGAATTAACAATAGTGTAGCCAGTATGCAAATGTGGAGCACTTAGTATGGCTTTGTCAGGTTACCTGCTCGGGGCAGGGAGCCTTTGTTAGTATTGCGCATATGCAATGAGGTGTATGCCAGAGAGGTCCCTGAAGCAACGAACTGGCTCTGTCTGGCCTGCCTGGGTGGAGAATGGAATGTCCAACAATTATCGGCCGTGCCTGTTTACGTGCTTGTCTGGAGGCCTCGCAAACACGTGGAGCGGGGGGGGGGCAAAGGAAGGCCGAATTATTTGATATCAAAGGAGATATCGAGTGCTATCTCCAGGTAGGCCTGAACCACAGTAACAACTTCCTCATTGCTTGTCATTCAAACACACATACCTAGATTGTATGTTTCTTTCAGAAGTGAAGACAGAAATCTTAAGGTGAAATGTGGGAATTAAACTTCCTTACCTATTTTGGGAGATGGGATAAGGAACCTAGCCTACTTGCTCCTAGGAAAGCAGAGCAGAGGATGCCAAGCAGATTATAGGGTGTGTTCTGGTACTACAACAGCTGGGAGAGAAAGCAACTGAATGAATACATAGACACCCTGAAGAGTGTATTTCAGAAGTTAAGTCTTGCAAATTGTTGCAAGCTGGAGTTGAGCTGGAGATATGCGCACAGTCTTTTTGTCTTGGCAGAAGCTGATTCTATCCTCTCCCCCACCCCCCGCAAAAAACAACAACCCCTGAAGACTTGGGAGCAGGACCTGAGATCTAGCATCTCTAATTCCTACATAATTTCTGTGATATGCTTATAGGGGGTTCAGCATACAGAGATGGCCCTCCCAATAGCCAGGGCAAAGTTCCAAATTCTGGTTGTAGATCAAGCGTGAGAGGCAGTGATTTGCCTGCTGCTAGGATTGCCATATTCCAGCTTCTCAAATCTGGAAAACAGTAATTATAAATTATAGTTTATAATTATTATAAATTAGAAATATTATAATTTTGCTTTTTAATTATGAAAAGTCAACATATTAATTATTGCATTTTTTCTATCAATCTATTTCAGAGTTTGTATTTTTTTTTTAAAAAAATGTAATTATTCTTTTGAGAGAAATAATAGAATGATTAAAGTACTACAGTTGAAACACGGAGACTCAAACCCAAACCCCAAACCCCTGCTTTGTCATGGAATTTACCATGTGGCCATGGTTATTCCCTATCTCTTAGCAAATCTACTTTACAAAGTTTTTGTGAGGACCAATAGAGAGCAGTGAGACATGTAAAGTGGCCATGTACTTTCCTGTTTGTGGTGGTGGCAATAAATAATAACTTCCTCCTCTTTCCCCCACCTCGTTTTCTCATCAAGAGACATTTCTAATAGTATTTCATTTTCATCAGATCACTATCATAATTTTTGTCATCATTTTTTAAAAAACTGATAACAAAAATGTGCAAACTTATGAATATTTCACAGGAAGCCCTGAGAATGGCCATCCCTGCACTACACTGTTATAGTTCTATTAATCCACTTTCAACATCCTGTGGAATTCTGGGGTTTGTAGTTTACTGAGACCCAAGAGCTCTCTGGCTGAGAATTCTGAATGCCCCTCCCTAAACTGCAAACCCCAGGATTCCATAGGAGGTTGAGAGTGGAATAATAGCACCATAACAGTGTAGTGTGGAAACAGCCAATGGCTGCTGTCTGATTCACAGGGAAAATGCAGCAGAAAATGGCACATTTACAAACCACATCATCCACCCTTGTATTTTGCCTTACCTTGAACCTGCTTTTTTTGCCCTTTGCACTCTCTAATCATACCTTACATCTTCTTTCTTCCCTTTCCTGCTCTTGCCTCATCTCATGCCTTCACAGTACTTCCTTCCCTTGTTCTGCAGCTGCAGTGCACTTGCTTTCTTGCCTCACTTTCACCATAGCTCCGCCCTTGTTTCATACACTTTGGTGCTTGCAGCATTCATACTCCCTTCCCTTCTTGCCTTGCCTCCTCCTACCACTCCACCCTTTCTTATGCCTATCTCTCTTGCTCCTTGTACCCTGCCCCTGCCCTTCCCTTGACTCTTCTCACATCTTTGCCACACTTCCCATGACCCCCATGGCTGTGCCACAGAAATGAAAGGAATAAATAGAAATGTAATTCTTAACAATATAGTGGATGTGAGTTAGCTGCTAACGAGGAAATCTGAAGCATGTCATACTCACTAGGTTTGCAAACTACTATTGGCAAATTAGTATTTGCATCTGTAGATGTAAATGCTTATAATTATTCAAACTGTGATCTCTCTCTCTCTCTCTCTCTCCCTCCCCCTCCCTCTCTTTCCTTTCTTCCCTCCTAAGCCAACTAAGACCACTTCCGCACTAGCCTGTTATAGCGCAATGGTTCCCCTTTCAACATCCTCTGGAATCCTGGGGTTTGCAGTTTTGGGAGGGGCCGGCCGAAACTGCAAACCCCAGGATTCCAGAGGATGTTGAAAGTGGAATCATCACGCTATAACAGGCTAGTGCGGAAATGGCCTAAGAGAGAGCCATTCAGCCCCTATAAATGTGTATTTGAACACCTTCCAATATAGATGAAATCAAACAACATTCATGTAGGAATGTGCCTACTTTTAAAGACAAGGTGGTTGGGTGCTTTGCCCCTCAGAAAGGTATCTTCTCAGATGGAAATTAGAGTTTCCAAGGGAGTTAACTCACTTTGGGAACAATATGAAAGCTAAAACTGTTTGGGATCAGCTTTCTTTAGCAGAGGGGCAGATTAAGCACACCTCAATCTCATGTTTCTTTCATGAACTGAAACTGACTCAAAAACAAATAAGGCAGGCAGTTTCAGGTTACAAACTTTAAAAAAGTTTACTAATGGCTTTTACATTTCTATAGGCATAGAGAGCCTACATCCTAACCAGCTAATGAAGAGATTAGGTAAATGTAGTTGTTTCATTCTCATCTTATTAACTTGTTGATAGTGGAGTAAGAGGAGAGGAGGAGAGCAAGAAAAATAAAGCTGGAGTATAGAGAAACTGAGAAGTGGGGAATTATACAACCAATGATCCTAGGAACATTCATGGGTAACGTAGTCTAGTTACCTAGATACACAGAAAGCATTTGGCACCATGCATTTCAGTGGATAAGAAGAGCAGATGAGGAGGCTTTAGATTAGAAAAACAGAAGAGTTTCAGATGCTGGAAGTTCTGCCCTATCTAACCTCCAGTTGCTATAACAGCATGGCAGGGAGAAGAGAATGCTGGAATTTTCCAACATCCTTATTCTTCTCCTTTTCCTTCTGCAAAAAAAAAGTGCTTCCACTTCAGACAAAATCTACACTGGCAGTCTTCTCTTACCTGTTATAATGCCATACAAGGACAATTCATTTTTGCAAAAAACAAGATGGCTACCCACAATGGCAAAGTCAGTGTAGTAATACTGACCTTCAAATTGAGTACGTACCTGCCTCAATTTTAAAAAATAAAGTTTAGTTTTACAACTTCTGTTGTGTTTTGCTAGACTTTATGACTTTGGGATTATAGAGTGATCATTATAATGGCACCAAATGTGCAAATCCACAAGAGAGATGACTAGGAAGAAGGTGTCTGTTCCTGCTACTCAGATGGAAACAATATGAATTAATAGTCTTCCTGCTGACAGTTGGCATAAAATGATTTACAGTTTTCAGCATGGAGCCAAATTTTCATCATTTAGGTGTACTACATTCTTATAGATTATAATTTAGCATAATGATGTGATTATCTGTCTAAAGTACAAAAGGGCTTGTTGTCTGCTGAGGATGTAAAGCAGCTATTTTTCGATGCCTCGAAGCAATCCTTTGAGTTTATTTTCCCCACTTTTAGCATGCTGGTTCAACAGAGGCAAACCCAGCGCTCATGACTAATCTGATTTTTCTTTGTTCAAAAAAGACTTCAGCCCTGATTGGTTCCTAATCACATTGCCCTTTAACACAATCTGTGTTGTAAGAAAGAAAGGAATAGCTAAAAAGGGAATGTTGTGAGAAATGAAAAACAGATGCAGCCCCCGTCACACATTAATTCAGGTTTTGTTTTAAAGTTTTGTTCCGATTACTACCTGGAGTGTGTCTAGTCAGGCGTTGACAATGTTATGAATGTTATTTGCTGGCAATCTAGTGAGTGAAATTCTCGATTTTTCCAAGATAAATTGGAACCATTTAACTAGAATATACAGGCAAAATGAAGTATGTGTGTTTGGATCAGAGACATACCAAGACAGTTTTCTGCCTGGGACAGAGGACAAGATGGTGCCCTCATCCCAGTCAATGGACAGAAATTGACTGGGACAGAGGACAAGATGGTGCCCTCATCCCAGTCAATGGACAGAAATTGACTGGACTAATCAATGGAGCTTATTTCAATAATGAAGATGGGCTGGCACTTCCATACATGAGGTAGCAGACTAATTTAGGAGGCCCAGGAAAGGATAATATCTGTCAAAGATTTGTTTTCTAATGGATGGAAGCCACTGGAAAGTTCATGAGGGACCAATGAGAGGCTGCCATTATTGCCCCCTCACCCAGCATCTGATGCCTGAGCTGTTACCTCTTCCCTCTTATTTTAGGACAAGCCCTCTTTTGGATCCAAAGAAGAATAGGGACTGTTCTGCTCATGCAATCAAGTTTTTTTTCTTTCTGCTTCATAAAGAAATCTCTTGTGTCTTTGAAAAGTTGCTGGCAAAGATAAGGGGAACTAGTAGAACTTGGCATGATATGGCATGATGTACTGTAGATGCAAGTGCAGCAAAATGATGAAAACTGTAATTCCATTCTGTGCAAAAGGAGAGTGTCTAGAGAAAGGGCTTTTCTATTGTTTGCCCCCACTCTCAGTGCCTGCATTAATACGTTTTTAGCAAAAAGCAAGAATTGTATCAAAAAACATAGCCATGTTAGTCTGTTTTAGCATAAAAAAAAATCTTGTAGCAACTTTAGGACTAACTGAGGAACAGAACTTTCTGTCATAAACTTTCACAGACTCCAGTCCACTTCATCAGATTAAAAACTCCCCAAACAGTTTCATTCTCATGGATCTTAAAAATTTTTCTTGCCTTAATATATGTATTATTTTAACTCAGTTCATATTACTGAAGTAGTGTTAAAACATTTCAGACTGTTGTGTATATTAGTCTTCAAGCCCTGTATCAGAGCTTTCCAAATTTTCATGTTGGTGACACACTTTTTAGACATGCATCATTTCGGGACACAGTAATTTCAGTTTTACCAGCAAACCAGAGGTTAAACTAACCCTTTATAAGAGATATAGACATATGTAAATAAATTGTTATAACAAAATGTATGGGGACACAACATATTTCATAAAAGGCTTTCATATATTTTCAATAATATATGATTTATTAATAATAACATATATTTCCAAGTTTGCAGGTGACACACCTACACGCTTCAGGTAACAAACTAATGTGTCACGGCACACCGTTTGGAAGGCCCTGCCCTATATGATTGTTCTTAGGGTGCTTCGACTGTATCTGCTGGCCTGCCTGAGTATATCTATGTGTCTTATATTTACTCATTGATTTTAATGTTTTACTGATTGCTTTTTTTATTTATGTTTTAGTTTCTTAGATTAGCTGCATGTAACACTGAAAACATTTCATTGTAAAATGACTCATGAACATAATAAATAAAATAAAATGAGAGCACAATTCTTACCTCCTGATACGGACAACTGAAGGTTATGGTGGTGTGTTGAAGAACATTCCTCAGTCTCCTCTGGCCACAGGAAGCACCGGTGGAGTGAGGATCTCAACCATAGAAAGTGGTCCTTGCAATTCCCTGCAGGGAGGTGGAAGGATTTGGATCACTAGGGTAGTAGGTAGAAAATCCTCCAAAATAATGATACATGGACACACAAAACTTGAATTGGTGTGACGATTTACAGCTACTTTCTTTGGACTACAGCTCCCTGCATCCCCAGATAGAATTGCCAATAGGGGGTTTAGAGAACAGTTGTTCAGAAAGGAACTTTTACAGGCTCTGCTTTAATAAATAGGAATGAGAAGGAGGTAATTTGAATCTAACTTCTATGGTGGCTGTAAAGCTTGTGTAGCTAATATCTCCCTCCTCTTGTTAGGGAAGGGTTAGGGAGGGGTTCTAAAACAAATGCACTGGGTTGAATAGCCCTACGGAATCCATTTGTTCTTTCTTGAATCAGTAGTGGAGCTTGGAGTGTGTGGAGGGACGGTGGGACTGGGGCAGGGCTACGGCATGAGGGGCATGGCCACTGCATGTGGGGGATGGCTGCGGAGTGCAGGAGTATGGCCAAGGTGCACGGGGGCATGGCTAGGGCACACAGGAGCATGGCTACGGGCTAGGATGACCCAGAAACATTGCCACCTGGGGCAAATGGCCCTCCCACCCCCACATTGCTATGTGACTGTCTTGAATGTAACAAATCCACTGGTCCCTCTCAGGGCTATTCTGCAAAGTTGGAGTTGACATGCTTGAGTAGTCCCAAGTTTCCATCCTGGAACCTGTGAAGGACAATACCAATCCCCTCCCCAAATGAGAGTGGTAAAACTCTACTTCTTGTTTTGTGAATTCCTTTCAGGGGACAAAACAAAGTGCAAGGGAGGCTTTAAATGAGAATCACCATTCCTGGAGGCTGCTAGAAATGGCAATTCTCATTTTGTTTCTTTTCACATTTTCCACATGGGAGTGTCAAGGGAGGAGTTTCTGGTGGGTAGATAGGCCACAAAAATCAGGTCTGGAAGCTGCATGTGATCCATGGGCCCTCTTGACTCTCATGTGCAAAAAAATAAAATACTTAGGACACAATTGAGAGTAATGTCTGTTCCAAATGTGACAATAAACTCACAAATGTATTTAATGTTGTTTTTCAAAAACAAAAACAAAACTTTGAAAAAAAAAATCATGCACCGATGAATGCTTGAGAAGGACTGTGTTTGTCCTTTTCTTCTCTTTCAAGTTCTGGCATAAACTGAGCTGCTGAAGTAGAGTTGCCAGAGTAAAAATTGGACTTAGTTCTTACACTTTTAATGATTGTGTAGAGGAGGGAACTTGAGCAGGCATCGCTTGTCATGCAGCCAGGTAACACGCAATAACTGCTGAAATTCCATCTTCTACACAATTATCAAAGGTACAGGAACTGTGCCCAGTTTCACTCTGGCAATCCTATGCTGAAGTGATTTGCTTCATCACAGAACTGGTCAATATATTTTTAACAAAATGGTATGTGTAAGAAGGGGATTCCAGAGGAAGGTTATAAACAACAACAACAACAACAACAACAACTCTTCTTCTTCTTCTTCTTTCTTCTTCTTCTTCTTCTTCTTCTTCTTCTTCTTCTTCTTCTTCTTCTTCTTCGGGGGTAGGTGTATTTGTGGTGTGTTTAGCAGAACTCACAATGGCTTGTACATTGCAAACAGTGGGTATCAGGTTCATGGATTCCCTAGGCAGAATAATTTTGAAGCTCTCCTGGTATACCTTGGGGGTTCACTTTGGATGTGAGTTGAATCCTTTTTTTAGTATGATAAAGTTTAAAATTTTTTGTGACTGATTCTTGTGCAGGTAGATCATGCCAAAATTTCTATTAAGATGTAGCCCATCTATGTCATATCCTATATTAGAAACTTTCCAATGGAATTTGGGTTTTAGTTTGAGTTAAAGAACACACTCACTTGATGAAACTTTCAAAAAGTTCCTATAGAATGGCTTAACTAATTAATCAACTAAAGAAGATTTTATATCAATTAGCATATTAATAAGCATAATTAATCAATTAACTTAATGTATTAACTTCAGCATAATTTGGTACATAGTTAAGCATTATTTCTTTCTGTAGTTTGTGTGCTTTTTTAAAAAAATACTTTAAATATATTTCATTGATTGTATAATGTACTTGGTAATGTTTCAGCTATCAAAAAAACAAACAAAAAAAAACACCAAAAAAAATCCCAAACCCCTAGGAATTATGAAGTATTTTTCTAAAGAGGAATGCTGGATGTATTTTGGGAAAGAGACCAAAAGGTGGCAGCTCATGTGGATCAAACTTTTGACATGGAAAATTTCTAGAGCAGCAATTTTTTTACTTTCTGTTCCCCAAGTGTTTTGGACTTCAACTCCCAGAAGCCCCTGTGATAATGGGGCTTCCCATTATCTAGACTTAGCTAAAGGGGGACATTTCCCTCTTCAGGTAAACCAAGGGTTAGTAAGGTGTTGGGGATTAGATTACATCATAGGTCATGTGGTCAGCATCAGAGGTCATGTGGTCAGCATCACAGGTCATAGGGTGAGAACTGACCAATCAAAAAGGAAAGAAGTGAGCATCTTCAGGATGCTTCCAGATGCTTCCAAGGAGAAGTTATAAAACTTCTTGGAGGCCATGTGGCTGAGAGATAACAGAGGAATAACAAAGGGATAACAACCAAGGAACCTCCTGGAGGGGGGTTCTGTGCCAGTAGCAGGCTGGAGGCCATAGGCCTCGCCTCCTGGCCCTTCCTTTAGAACATCTAAGCCTAGGAACAACTGTGAGTAATTAGACTAAAGTTATCTAGTCGCGTTAGGGACTTTTCTGTTATTTTGGAGGCTGGCTGATCTAAAGAATGTATCTGTGCTTTCATATCTGTTCTTTTTGTAACTAAGTGTGCCTGGGAAGAGGGAGCTTCCCATGTGTGGTAATTTGCCTTGTTTATTTGCCTACCTTTAATAAATACTTTCTGTAAAAGACCCTGTTTCTCTCCTTCCCACGCCAAGCTAGGTAGACTGGGGGGAAAAGGAAGATCCTTAAGCTTAGGGATGTATGTGGTTGGACAGGGTCCCGCTGTACTGTCCAAGTGTCCAGATCATTCATAATTCAGCGGGTGGTGGCAGCGAAGATGAATTAATAGCTAAAATTCATAAAAGGCTGGAAAATACATCCCAGCAGCACATGGGATCACTTTCCAGCCTCACAGCCCCATTAAGCATTGCTGATGATTGGAGATTCTGGAAGTTGAATTCCAAAGTATCTGGTAGAACAAGAATCACTGTTCTAGAGCAGTACTTCCCAACACATCAGATATGGTGGTCCAGAAATCCTCTCCCACCATAGGTCAGAGACTGGTATCATATTTGTGATGTATTATTAATGTATTTATGGTGCTTGTATTGTTTTTGTGCCTGTATTATTACTCTATTTATTGTGCATTTACTGTCCTGTATTATTATTACTGTATTTATATAATTTTCTGGAAACCCATTTTGAATTGGTAGCTGCAGGCCAGCACCTTAAGTAGCACTGCTCTAGAATATGCTCCAGTGATGATATCTCCTCACCTCTTTTCTTTTAATGTAAGGAACATTTTTTTTGTCAACACCCAGCAGCAGGCAAGTGCAGCAACAATGTCATAGTCAGAAGTATTCATTGGCAATAATGATCTGAAAATCTTTTATTTACAATCACTTAAATCAATTTCTGAGAGCATTTGTATTGTTTCTTCAGCAGCATAAAAACTAAGGCTGGGTGACGAACATACACAATGAAAACCACTTAAACGGCAGGTGTTAAATAATTTACCTCTACTTACTAACATCCAAAATGTCATGTGCTGCTTGTGAAATAAAAGTATATTAAGAAGCCAGTGTTTAAATGATACATTATGAATTCTAAAGTGCAGCCCAATTATTTTTAAGCAGTTCTTCTCTGTGACAGCAGTTACCATGGCCTTCCATACAGTTTGTTCTTGGGCTACTTTCACTTACTTCAACATGTTTAGACATGGCAGCAAGTGTGGGCTTGCCACCCAGTGTGCATGAGAATTAGTGTTTTCTTATAAAAGTCAGCATCCAGATTCTTTTTATATACAAATACATGTTGCTTTGTTGCAGAAAAAAACCCCCTACAGAGATTACTTTGTGATACCCATATGAGTTGTGTGAGTCACAAACTGTGATAATAACACTAATAGTTTAATTGTAACATAAAATATTTATTATTGTTAGGTAAAGTGAAGTGGCCATCTCAGGCTGCAAATATTGGGTGGTGTGTTGGAGAAGAGAGCACTGTGTTACATTGCATCAGGATAAGCTAGACTGCTGCCTCTTGGTGCGATAGCAGATGCCCTTCCATTGGTAATGTTGAAAGAAAGACTGAACTGTCAGTTCAGTTGGTTTTAGTTAATGGAATAGGGGAAATGTGTTTGTTGGCTTGGTCAGCAAAGAACTAACCCTTGCTTTCGCCATTCAGAGTCCATGCCATTAGAGGCATGAATTCTAATTTTAAGTTGGCAGATTTAAATACATATGGCTAGAGAAAGAGGAGGAAGAAAAAAGAGAAAGAGATTTAGAAATGTTAGGTCAGAGAGGAATGAAATCCAAGAAACAAAGGCAGGGATCACTATGTTGAAGTTGTGTCCCATTATGAGATACTTACAGTGAGCATTCACAAATAGTATTGATAAACATGGTGGCCCTGAAAAATTAATTAGCAATAGTGCTATAATAAAAATGTCATCTTATCATTATTACATACATCCTAAGTGATCTCAAGATTGTAATCCTTAAGTCGCCTTTAGTGGCATGTGTGTTTCTTTTTAGACATTTTAGTATCTATGTGGTTTCTCTCGCCTGACTGCTTTCTTATTTGTCAAGATTTCCCTTGAATTGTTGTGTCCCATAGTGAACACAGTTACTCAAAATGAGATTTGATGTGTGCTAAACAGAGAAGGGCCATCATAGAAAACTTGAGCATTGTGCCATTTGTCAATGCAACTTTGAACTAGTTCTTATTCTATTTAGTTTTCTGCCCTGTGAACAATAAATAATTTACAGAAATCCTCAAGAGAATGTGAAGCCTAGCCTTTATCTTAGTTTTATTATAATAAGCAACATGGTGTCCAGCATTCATGCTCATCACTTAATGATGTTCATCAAGAGAACATTTATATGTAGGAGATAGCTTTTTACAGATAATTCATGTGGCCTAATGCTACCTTATTATACAAAATGGATAGTGGAGTAGATGCACATATTCCACTCGTTACTGTCAAATGATGAAAAGTAAAGTAATCTCAGGCATGTGTAAGCCCACATCTAGTATGCATGATCTAGACAATATCATGGTGAAATACATGCGAGCAGGCTCTGATCATAACAGCTGGCTCTTAGGCATCTAATGGCAACATTTTTAAGGATTTGGATTGTCAAAATTGAACTTTGGATGCTTTGGATCATAACGCAGGAGCTAGATCTATCTTTTTTAAAAAAAAAAAAGATCATGGATTGCAGTCTGCTGTATGTGCTTTCAAATGCCTCTTTGCATACTGCAATGCAGGTGTTGTATAATTTTAAAATCAAGATTGTGTGTCTCCTTTTTCTTCTTGCGTGTAATTCACAAGGCAACTTAAACTTTGGACCTGTTTAATGGACCTAATAGCAGACTTTCAAAGCCAACAACTAAATCAAATACAGAGCCATGCATTTGCAGACAAGCCTGATGATTTACAAAATTTAATAAGCTGCTTCCTTATGACTTTCTCCCCAAAGATGCTGTTTCCACAATAGCTGCCAAGAAGTCTGCCAGAGGTGCACAGACTATTGGTATAATGAAAATTTAGCATTTGGTTGGGAAATAACAGCATAAAAAGTTTTTACCACTTGCTAATTCATTAACAGTGACTACATCCTGGAGACTTCCTTTGGCAGGCCCTTTCTTTCTTTCTCTTTCTTTCTTTCTTTCTTTCTTTCTTTCTTTCTTTCTTTCTTTCCTTCCTTCCTTTTTTTCTTAAAATGTCTTGATTTTGTAATATGAATATTAAGACAAACCTACAGGCACTTTGAAAATAGGAGCTGGAACTCAAGGCTTCCCTGCTTACCCATTCTAATATTGCACTATTCACCTGTAAAATTTATTGTACTGTGAACAGGGTGATAGGCAAACAGAGGAAAATATATGCAAAGAGAAACAAAATATCTGAGATGGATCACTTCTCTCTTCTCTTTTTCTCTGTTCATGTGATGAAGAATGGCAGAGGTTTGTCATAACATTTAATGGTTAACATGGTAGAGATATAAAGAAAATGGTAAAGCATTAAAAAAGAAGGATTGATAAACAGTTTTTTCAAGTGTAGGAAAATACTGATGAGGTGAATCCTAGGCTCTTTCTGCAGCTTACCTTGTTTTGGAGAGATTTGGTGCGGGTTCTGGCATTGTCTCTGCCAGAAGGGTAATGCGACAGGAGTGCTCCCCTCTGTACCAGCTGCCTCTGCAAATGAAGGAAGTGCGATGGTGCCACCTCTTTATTCCATAGTACAGCTGGGTACTATCACAGGCTGCACTTGGGCAGGAAGTACAGCCATTGCTCATTCAGGACCTCTTCACACCAGGCAAGCGTGGCCAGGACAGTCAGGGCTGTCCAGCAGTGGAAAATGCTGCCTCGGAGTGTAGTGGAGTCTCCTTCCTTGGAGGTTTTTAAGCAGAGGCTAGATGGCCATCTGTCGGGAGTGCTTTGAGGGTGTTTTTGCATGGCAGGAGGTTGGACTGCATGGCCCCTGTGCTCTCTTCCAACTCTACATTTCTATGATTCTATGATGGGAAAATCCTGTCAATGATTTACAGTGCAATAGCTTCTCCAGGAGAAGGATGGGACCCAGACAACGTCATGCAGAACCGTTGTCTGGGTCCTGTCCTTGTCCTGTCCCCAGTGTGGGACAATGATGTCCTGCAGAAAGGGCCCTAGATAGATGAAAATCTCAACAGTTCAGGACTTATTCTGTGTGAAAAATACATGTGTTGCCTTGCCAAGAAAATAGAATTTTCTCGATGGAAAATATATTTCCTGCATTGAAAAGAGCGCCTTCTGCAAAAGCAACAAAAGTTCTATACATAAATCATGTTTCCTGCACAGAAAATGATATTTGTTATTTTCATAGACAAATTTTCTTTGCAGAAAATACTGTTTTTTCAGCAGAGAAGTTGTAGTTTTAAGCAGGCTCCTCCATGTTGTTGACACAGAAGAAGAACTGAGCTGTGAATAGTCTTTAATCTTTAAACTGTGCAGTTTTAAAGGAGTTTCTCACAGTGAGGATTAAAAATAGTAAAAGTAGTAGTTTTTCTCTGTGAGAACAACATCTCTTGACTGAGATTTGGTAGTCTCTACTAGTGATATAAATCTGTCCCTATTTATTCTTGCATGCAAGAGCAAAACATTTCAGAAGTTTTCTCCTCAGTGGGCAAATTTATGAGAGTACGTGAGCAATGGTATTTTGCATTTCAGACTTTTTTTTACAAAATTTTGTGGACTATTTTCTTTGTTCAGAAAAGCTTTTCCACAAAATGTTTGGAAGTTAAACATTATAGTGTATTTACACAAAAAGTAGTTTACACAGAACAATATTTCTTGTGCAAAACCCTTGTGAAATTTTCTCAAAAGGCTAAAAATATGAAAAAATCTTGCAATAGTTGACTCTTATTTTCTAATGGCATGCCTTAACATACTGAGATTTGTCAGAACACCTTTTCTTATTGATGGAAACAAATGTGCAAACATTATTTACATTTCTAGCTCAGTTATAGATCATTCCAATATGCTATTTAGAAAAAAAAATAGCAATATTCTATAACCTAATTATTCTGAAGCAGCTAAATAATATAGGGGTGCAAATGGATTTTCATATGATTGCATGACCTGATATCCTTTAAACATTAATTTGAACTCAAGGTAGATGCTGACAATATAAAATAAATAATTCCATCTGCTCAATATTGAGATACCCACAACAGAATAAAAAATTCATCCGTTACTGGAATCATTGGTTATTTTGGCTGGAATTAAAACTTCATGCAGGTTGTAGGAGCTCCACATTGTTGGAGATCAAAGCACTGAACAGGAAAGGAAGCTGGAAACTCTAGACAGTTGAATGGGAAAAGAATAATGGGCTTGGAGAGGGAGATCAACAGCAGTCTCACAAATGCATGCAAGAGACTGAAAAGATGGATGAAAGAAAGAACCTGAGGAAAAAGGGACTCAAAAAGGACTCAATGGAGAATTGGGTGAAAGTCTGTTATAAGTCCTGCCGAATGTTGAGTTTTACGTGATACTGGTAGTCAGGAAGGCATAAGAGAGAAAAGTGATCTAAACTTGAAATAGGTTGAATAGAACTACTGAGATCTTTGGGTGCAGGCCTCTGATGTGCTCAAGTATTTCCAAGGAGAATAGTAGTTTAAATTGGAAAATATATAAAAATGTCAGTTATCTAACAAAATGTGTTGATCTTGGGGGAGGAAATTTTTAAGAGGAAGTGGTTAGAATAGTTATACTTCTGCTTATATGACTTTGTTTCTGTCTTCCTAGGGTCAATTGAACCCCTTTACCCTGGTCAAGGTTTAATTTTCCCAAAGCCAAAAAGGACGTGTCTGTCAGTGAAGGTATCTGTGTAACTTAATGGAGTTTGTACATGAAGGAAAGTTGGTCCACTTAAAGATACTGTTTGATACAATATATAGTTACCAGAAACAGCACTGCAGGGAGTGAGACTGAAAGGATCTGTCTGTGAAGGCTTGCAATAAACAAGTAATCTTTTCTGAAGTATCACATTTTCTCATAGATTGGTTTTAAGAGACTCTGTTTTTTGTGAATATCTGTGAAATTTAGTCCAGTATTGCAAAACTAGTCCAGTAACAAAACATTGGGCCAATGCAGATCTAACAGGAGTATATTTTAATCATGGTTAAGATATCAGGAGGGAGCTGTGTGATGTTTGAACCTCTGCCCACATTAATAGGAGTATTGCAGGCACATATATTCACCAAGTATGAATGCTTATGATGTTTCCTCATAGCCAACATCTGCTGAACAGCTTCAAATTATATTTAATAAAATAATTTTTTCTCCATTACACCTAGGTAAGAAAGTAGATTAGACTTCTAAACATTAACAGACTGCCATGGTGTTGTGTTTTTTTTTTTCCAACTCAAGATTCAAAATACATGCTATTGTATATGTTTCTTCAGTGTAGAATGTCGTTTCTGCTTAAATAGCTTTGATTTGGAGCTGGGGAATCACTAATGCTTTCTCAATGACACTTTAGAAATGCTTTCTCATATAAAAATAGCTGTCCTTTCTTAATTCTTAAGTCCATCTTCTGTTTCCTGTTTCCTGTCATTCATTGTTCTTGTGCCTTTACTCGCCACTCTACTCTGAACTTTTTCAGTCGTATTGTTCCTATTCAGTTTTAACTCACTGAGATCAGCCCTGATGGAATACAAACTTTTAAGAACATAAGAAAAGCCTGCAGGATCAGAACAAAGGCCTGTCTAGTCCAGCATCCTGTTTTCCACAGGATGGTCAACCAGATGCTCCTGAGAAGCAAACAAAGCAGACATGACAGAAATAGCTTCCTTCTCCTGCCCTCCCTCCCTGAAACTGGTATTCATCAACACATGTATCTGATTCAGAGATACCATATAGTTAAGATTGAATTAATTTATCTAAGCTCCTTAAAAAACTGTCTAAATTGGTAGCTGTTATTGTATCTGGAAGTAATGAAATATTCAACTTAATGTACATTGTGTGATAATGTCTTATCTATCCTAAATCTTCTACCACTCAGCTCCAGTGCATGACTCCAGTGACTTATGGCCTAGAAGTCTGATGGAAGACAGAGAAAACCTTTTTTGTACTTTGCACTGTGCATAGTTTCATAAACCTCTGTTGAGTTCATTCTTACTCCCTTGCCCCCTACACTTAACTTCTTGAAGTGTTGCAGCTTGAGTTGAGAAATGTGTGGTCCTCCATATATTGTAATACTGTACTTCTCATGATCCCTCAGAATTGACTATTCTGGGTAGGGCTGATGGGAGTTACAGTCCAGAAAGCTCTGGGAGGCCACATATCCTCTACCCCTCTTATAACCATTCCTTGTAGAGTTGCTTTAGTCACCTAATCATTTTGGTTGCCTTTTCCTGCACCATTTCCAGTTGTAAAATATCTACTCATTTTAAAATGTAGAGTTTCTCTAGAGGCATTTGGAGGAAATTGCCTCTAACATAATGATAAAGGTAAGGAAGCAGGCACGTTCTTTTATCAACTGCCTACTATGTTTTATTTTCAGCATGGGGCCTCATGGAGATATGTGGACAAAACAACTTATCATCATATGAATGTTTTCTTACCAATATAGGAATTGTGTTTCTCCTCATTCCTGCCCCCAGAGAAGTACCCTGCAAATATATGTAGAAGTACGGAAAGTACACACATTTGTTGATACATGGGGGGATTTGTTCAGATATACAGGATTTGTGTGGGGTAGCTTCATAAGAATAAATTAGAGATACTTTCACTTCTAAACATCTGTCAGACTGAGAGAAGAGCAAAGAAGGCTGGAATAATTTAATGCATGAAAAAATGATTTCTTTGACATTGTCACAATGTTCTTGAACCTTGTTAGGTGTTCTGTCATATGCATCATATTTCTTCCACACACTTTGTGAATATTTTCCAAAATTGTGGCAGATACATAAGGAAGAGGGTCATATCTTTCATTTAAAATGTTATTGTTGGCTTTTTGATCACAAAGCATAAGATGATATACCTACAGGTGGTAGGAAAAGCATTGCAAGATATTACTGATTTGATGTCAAGTGGATTTCTCATCATTGTGGTCATCTTATTTAACAGAATGTTTAGTGCTTTAGTTACATATCTGTACTGTCTTTCTTCCAGTGAGCAAAAGGCAGGGTGCATAGACTTTTTTCATCTCACATCAGTCTTACAACAATCCTGTGGGGTAGAGTGAAGGACAATCCCACAATAATCTCATGAGTTTCATGGCTCAGTGGCAATTTAAATCTCAATTTTCTTAACTGGATTAAATGGCAACCCCTTACTTATACTGGTGACAGAGTAAGGTATACAGAGCATTGAAGATGGAACTTTACTGAGGATAGAAACAACATTAAACAAAATCGTAAAATGTCTGGAAAACAAGTTTCTCAAAGTCTGGAAAACCCTGACAAGAAGAAACCTGGACTGATGAGAATACTGGCAGTTTGGGATGTATTCTGCACAAAAATCCTCATGTGGTGGAGTTTTTTTTTTTTTTTTGATATAGAAAACTTCATTTTCTGAGCAGAAAATGCTGTGTATTTCAAAGAAAATGCTTTTTTATGTGCAAAAAGCCCCATGTGCCATTTTGTTCAAATAATTCCCCAACTATGGCATTTTTTGTGGAACAGAACATGCTCCTTCAAAAAAATAAAATAAATAAAATAAAAAACTAAATAAAAAAATGCAAATTTTGTACAGACTTGACTTGAAACTGCAAATAGTCTTCAAAAACTGCACAGTTTTCAAAGACTCTTTTGCAGCAGGAAGGCAATTGCTAAGATTACATATTGCTTCTTTTGATAACTTATTTAGGAATAATTGCATCCCTATTTTATACTCACTTCCTTGGAGTGAGCCTCATTAAACTCTGTGAGACCTACTTCTGTGTGAATACATATAGGGTTGTGCTGTAAGGTGATGACACCTACTGCTATAAAACATTACAGTGTACAAAAAGAAAGAAATACTAATCTCCTCTGCAAATTTGGATAATTCTTCAAGAGCCTTCACTCATACCATATGACTCTTTTGATAGACTCACATACTGGACTGCGTTTATACACTGTCTTCTTTGAAGGAGATGAGGTGGGGAGAGAAATGCCCTCCTGATTTAAAAGATATATTAAGAGAGATCAATGGCACAATGGCACTGACAATTGAATTCATGTAAAGCTCCTCAGAGTGTTAGAAAATAAAGTGAAAGCCACACAGTTTCAGTCCTTTTATCTCTTTGATCCCCATGTTCAAGACTAGTGAAGGCCTGCAGCACTACTTAGACTGTTAAGCTATCATGAAAAGAGCTATTATTGACTTTGCCATTATTGAGCACCTAGTGCCAGTTTCCTGATGCTAGGGATCTTGGTATGTATTATTACCTCAACAACAACACTAACAGTAGCAGCAGGAGGAAAAAGCTCAAAGTTTCTATAAAGTTAGAACAGTACCCTTCAACTCTCCCAATCCAGCATGGACATTGCTGATTAAATCTCCGCTGTTACAGTTTTTCAGCTGTTTTTGAGATGTCCTAGTTTTCTCCTCCTCCTTCCACTTACCCTCTTTGTCCTCAGCTTATTTCAAATAACGGAAAGAGAGTTCAAAGTGCAAAATTAAATTGCACTCAATTAACCATGCTGAAGAATGAAGAGGGCAGAGTTTTATCCGTCCCAGTTTGTTCAGGCAAAAGCAAAGTGATGCAGTCTGTCCTAGCATATGTGCTGTTCTTCTTAACTTTTTCCATATTGACTGATGTTGCATGTTATAGTTTTTATCTATGAAATGTGGGAGGGTATGGAGAATTAGTCCTGATGCTACTATTGTCTTGTCTTAAGGAACAGATTTGAGATCTAGATAACATTTCAAAAGGTGTTTTCTTTAATGGTTTAATTAGAATGAATTTGATTTTTTAATCAGTGAAAAGAAGTTGAACTCATAACCTATGGAGGAATAATTTCCTTCAAATATGGAAAAAGATATTATCCATTCTTTGTGTGATTTCATCTCTCTGGAAACAAAATGATATGTTTTAAGGACAATGCAGTTTTCCCCCTTATGTTTCAGATAGTTAACTTGCCTATCAGATCCCACTTCTTCCAAGAGACTAGTCTTGCTAGGGATCTCAAACCACAAACCATAATTTCTGAAGCAATCTTGTGTTTTTGGTGAGCATCAAATGTCAGTAAGAAAAGAACATATCCTGAAAAACATACTTTTCTATCTTAATGTAACCATATCCAAAACCAGGCCTCTGTGCTTTGCTATGAATCTTCTGCTATTCTCCCCCACTTTTCTTCCTGTATCTTCCTCAGTACCCTCCAAACCTGAAATGATGCCCTTGGATGCTGTAAGGGAGAATTTAACTGTTACTGTAGAACACAGGACATTTTAGTAACTCAAATATACTTTGAATTCAACACAGAACAAGAGCTATAAGGTAGGCACTAAGATAGTGTCGTCTGTACCCTATACAGTTTTTTTTTAACAGATAAGGTGGAGGGTACAGTTGTGTGTGCCTTGCAACCTGCCTCTCATCCCTGAGTTCAACATTCTCATCTGGTATAGTGGCTGATTCCTAACAGTCTTGAAGCAATATTCACCTATCATCCTCATCAGGCTTTGCTCATAGAAATGGAGTGCCATCTTGTCTTCCACCACAAGCAGCAAAATTATATCAGCTATCCTTCTGATGGGAAACCTTTTCAAGGTGGTGTCCATAATGCTTTTACATGAAGCTATAAAACTTCATCCTTCCCAAACTTCTGAGTGCCTGGCTCTGCATTTCACCAGCACCTTTCCAAGCTCATTTTTATATCCAGAATTTGTCAGAAATTAAGCTACAACTAGAATTGCCAGCTGGCTGCTGAGCTGCTCGCCTAGCTGTTATTTTGGTTAATTAGGCAGTTGAGTTGACTGCAAGAGCCTCTTATGGGCAATTGTGCTGACTGACATTTGTCTGTTGCTCCTCTTGGTGCCATAACTGGTGGGGTTTCCTGTTGAAAGAAATGCCGTCTGTCTCAAGCTCTAATGGAAAGGCATCCAGAGTAGGTGGTTCTCTTTCCATTCTTTGATGTTGTATGCTTGCCTCATTCTCTCCTCCTGATTCTTCTGTTGTGACATTTGATGGCGTTGGCTGTTCCCCCCACTTCTTTTGGCTTCTTCTTATCAGGAAGCAATTTGCAAAGTCAGTGCCAGAAGAACAGAAGGAAAAGACGGCTGCTGCTGGGACACTGTTGCCAGCCCATACTGTTGCAGCATGAACCCGCAGGCTGGTTTCCTCCACATGCCCAGATGCTCTTTGGTTTTTAGGAGAGGACGGTTAGGCCAAGAGGCAAAAAAAGGTTTCTTTTAAAAGCATGCTTGGAGAATATGAGCCTTTCTCCGAAGACCCTTTCCCTCAGGCTTTGAGGGACTTGTTATACACTGCATTATAATACAGGCAATAGTGGTCTGAATGTTTGTCTGTTTGCATCTCTGCATACTCTTCAATTGTCCCAATTTGGCAGAGACATCTTGATTAATCCTCTCTCATCCCACTTTGTCAACTGTTTCCAAAATGTTCCAGTTTCTCTCCACCTACATTCTCCCTTTGTGCTCAGTTGAGCCCAAAGTTCAAAAATATTTGCACTCAATTCAGCAGGAGGAAGAGAAGAGGAGGGGGCAGAATCTTCCCCTTCCCAAGAAGTTCAGGAAAAAGTAACTGTTGCAGCCTTTCCTAGCTTGTATGTTCTTACCCATTAACAACTTTTGCCAACTTGAGAAAACTCTGATGTTGCCTGGCAACACATGTCCCAGTTTTCATCTCCAAAACATGTCTCTGTACACTTGTGAGTAAGGAATGTAGACTAGGCATCCTTCTTCATTTTCTTTCCTCTAAGTTGTGCCCCTCTCAGCAGCTTTTCTCTCTACAGGACTCCTATCTGATCTTGTGAATGCATATTTAGAATCTCAGAGAAGGGGTGCAGTTGACCAGGGAAATGCCCTTCTTCACTCTTTCAAAGTGCAGACTAGAGTGTAATGAGTTTTTTCTTTTAAATGAAGTACTGGCATGTTTCGAAGCACTTCTTCTGGAATAGATGAAATCCATTAGCCTTTAACTCTCAGAAGCATTTCCTCCTTTGCATTGTTTGCTGCTTTGTATCAGACATGTTCAAGTCTGATTGGTGTTAATTGTATTTTATATCATTTTATTTTATTTATTTTTCATTATTTTATTTATACCCCACCTTTCTCCCAGCACAGGTCCCAAGGCAAAGCCAAAGTTGAGAAGTCCAGCAGAACTAACAAGAACACACTCCCCCTGTCTCAGCAAAAGTCATCCATCAACATGATGAGTTTTTCCTATCCCATATTGAGGTCTAAGATCAGATTGAAATGGTTTTGTCTCATTCATTTCATCCAGGAACACCTAGAAGCCACCACACACTCTAGAACTTTGCCCCAACAAAGGACACTGGAGATTGCCTGGTAGTGGTCTAGTGTGCTTGGGTTCAAGGAAGGCTCCCCCCCCCAGTAAAGTCACTACCACAACCTCTTTTAGGCAGGATGGAACTCTGCCTTGTAGCAGTGAGGCATTCACCATTGCATGTAATCACTCAGCCAGTCACCCTCTGGCTGAAGCCAGGAAGGGCACAGATCCAGTAAGCATGTGGTGGCTCTCTTCTCTCCAAAGACCCTGCCCATGTTCTTAGGCTGCAAGATCTGACAGACAACCTATAACATGGTGTCTAAATCAATTTTGTGTTAAGTTACATTCCTCTTTGACTTTCTGTGTTTTAGCTTCTTCTTCATTGTGGATTTGACCATTCCTGGAATATATGGAAGTCAGTTTCCCCTGAAACTCTTTCCTCTAGACCAATTTGGTTCTCAAACTGTGGTGTGGGACTCTAAGGGGGTGCAATAGTTGCTCAAGAGGGGTGCAAGAAAAAGTCAGCCTACAAGTACATATGGAAAAGAAGGACAAACCTCTGTGTTTCTATGTGTGTGTCATTGAGGATTGACGGGTCTCTGTAAAAGAGCAATACAGAGCATCTTCCACTATTGTGCCTTCTTCCAATGGAGACACTGGAAAAATTGGCTTTCCCTTTTTTTATGTTTTTCTCACTCAGCTTCTCTGAACTTTCCATTATTGGTGCAGCAGGCACATGCCCCTTAGCAACCATGAGGCAGTTTCTCAGGGGGGTGGAAGAGAAGTGAAGAGAGGAGACAGAGCACAGGAATTCAGCCTTATCATGGAGGGTGCATGCAGCATGAGGGGTCCATTTGAGAGAGGGTGAGAGCAGAATAGAATAGGACATGGGGGGCATGACATAGAGCGGGGGGGGGTGGCTCAGTGTCCTTGTGCAGATATAAAGGGAGTCACAGAGGTAAAAAGTTTGAGAACCACTGCTTTAAATAAAATAGTATGCAATTCAAGTAACATGAAATGATCCTTCCTGTTATTTGAGGGTATGAGATGGAAAGTATTAGAAGGGTATTCTCTTCCAATCTCTCTCAATCGTCCTATCTATATCATTTTTCCATTGTCCAGTTAATAGTTAAGCAATACCAAAAACACACCAAGACATCCTTGTCATACATTCTAGAAAATGTATTAAACAACAGCACTTATGATTGCTTGCACAAGACACAAATGATGGCAGCAAAACCATTAAAAATCCACGTTTAGTGACTAAATTGGGATGGGTATGTTCTCATAAAGTCTACTGTGGGCCACACCGCTGCTGGTTTTACCATCATTGTCAACAGTTTCTGCTGAAATTCAACAGTAATAGTGGTTGTTTTCTAATGATCAGGAGAATACCAGAGTACCCTCTTAAACTACAGTGTCATTTTCCTTTCGATTGCTAGAGGAAAAGGAGGGAAAAGGAGAGATTAATGTACTTGTGTTGTTGAAGATTGACTAGTCTCTGCAGAACAACAACACAAAGTTCTTTTGGGAGAGAACATTACGTTGGTGAGATGGTAACAGGAAAAAACCCATAAACCCACTTCTCAGAGCATGATTTTTTTCTGATAAAAAGCTGACTGGAGATCTATGCCCTTAGAGACTGATGTCAATTCTATGCTAATTTTTCTAGGCTCAAATGAATACAGTGGCATTTCCTTTGTAGTAAACATTCAACAAGTATCTGCCTAGCCCAAACAATCAATCTTACTGTTGCATTTTTTAGTCATATTGATGTTTCTAGTAAATATTCCCTGTGGAAACACAATATATAAATGCCCCCTACAGACCTAGAACAAAAATAATGCACAGTAGAAATATTGTGCCTTAAAAATGTACTGTGTCAACTCTTTGTATGAGCTTAATTGGGATATCTTTTTTTTTAACTTCACCACAGGAGGGACTAAAGTTCAGAGCTTTAACAATTACTTCCTTGGTGTCATTCTATGGCCTTGTGAACACTAGTGTGGACAGGCAACGTAGACTCATTGCCCTACTAAACTGTTGCTCGTTACATCACACCAAATTGGTGGAAACTGTTTGCTGGCTAGTGCAGCCAGTGGACGGACAATACTGGAAGGTTGTATATCAGCCATACTGATCTGGGAATCCTGTGTGGCCTACAGGACCAAGGTAGTATTGGTACTGGAAGACTGGAAGACTGCCAGGTACCGTTATCCCAGTGAGAGTTCTCTAGGTTGTCCAAGTGTAACTGTGCCATAAACTTAATGATTTGTGTAGTTTGAACTTTTAAGTACAACCAAGAAGAGTAAAACTGACACCAGCCTTATGTTCATGTAGATCTATTATATTCTGAAGTCAGTCCATGCATGCTAAAGAGAGCACATTTGGAAATCACAAGTCACTTAAAATGTCTTTTGCCTGGAATATGTCTGAATTTCCTGCCAATATGGGGAGTGACGTCAAATAATAGGTGCCATTACTGAAGCATGAAATGATTAGTAAAAGTTCACAGTGCTTGGCTAGATCATTTAGACTCTTACTAGGTGAAAAATAGAAAGCCATTGTGAATGATTTGTGTGTATTCTCTTTAAAAAAAAGAAAAAAAAAGAAATGTAGTCCTCTCTAAGAATGTTGGCTTTACGTTCTTCTGTACTGTACTCTCAATGCAGATAATAAGTACAGGTGAAAGGATGCAAACTTCTAAGTGCCTAGCTAGATGGAAAGTCATGTATGGGTCGTTGTAGAAATGGAAATTATATTTATAATTATTAGTTCACAGGTTGAAAAACAGGTTTCCCAACTGTCAGGAAAACCTGCCAGGAAAAATAATAAACCCTGGAGAATTTTGCAGTTTTCTCCTAGTATTCAAATGTTCTGTAGGGATGCTAAAGAATTATTCTGCAGAGAAAAATATGTTATTTTGTATTTTTTTTAAAAAAAACAACCTTGTTTTCTGCACAAATTTTCTGTGCAAGAAAAAATGTTTCCTGTCTAGAAAATGAGTTTTCTGTGCAGAAATCAGGGCTTTAGGGTTTTCTTTAAACAACACCCATGTATTTTCTCTACTGAATATTTTTTCCACAGACATTCAAATCTGGGGAAATTACTGTGGGAGAAATATTTGTTTTGTTTTTTCTTATTCAACTGCCCCTCCCCTTATTGTCTCTTTACCTCACTCAGGATTTAATACAACCAGGGCGGGGGGCGGGAAGAATAGGTAACCAGGAACTGATTCCTGTTCAAGCTACCTTTCATAGTAATATACATTTTAAACCAATCAGTCATTCCATAATGCAAATTATCTGTTTGTAGGTAGATGCTTTCAGATAGCGTTGTTGGAAAACAATGCTGCCTAAGCCCATGAGAGGGAGATAATTCAGTTAAATTAGGTAACCAATTCTGCTACTCAGTTAAAGTGGATACTGTAGGCCAGATGAAATCTTAATCTGATGTAGTTCTGGTGAGCTATGGTTCAGTCTATCTGCTGGGGTTGGTTGCATACATACAGACGCCATTAACTGTCAATGGGAATGATGGTAGGTCTGGATGTGTAAGCAGGTATCGGGAATGTCTTCTCCATACTTTTCTTCTCCACACAGTCAGTTGGCCCTGAGGCTTTCTAGCTGACTGTGGTTATGAAGGCAAGTGTCTCAATTGCTGTGCATGAGGAAGGTGAGTTTGGGATATACAGCACCACATTCCAGTGATTAGTGCCTGTATATAGTATTTGAATTGACCCAGATCATGAGACTGCCAAACACCAGGTAAGATGGAGTGACAAGTCATCATTCTTTTCATTCTTGCCATTTGTCTAATGATCTGCACCTGAGCTCCGCTCCTGCATTCTGCAGCACTTATTAGAAACCTTGCAAGTTGGAGGCAACTGTTTTTTGCTCCTTATATCTATACCTCAGCTATGATGACTTTAATGAGAAATGACGCAAGGCAGCATCTGGAGCCAGCTGAAGGTCATAAGTAGTTTGTGAAGGAAGACTCGTGCAGAATTTCTCTGACTCTAGGCCCTGCCGATTCAGATTTGTTGAGAGCAGCAGGCTGAGTCATTTCACATCATTAATGCCAAAATGACTGAGGGCATGCTACCTGCATTAGCTTCTCAGTTCCAGGAGTAGAAGTACACTGAGCTATTAGTGCACCTCATTCACATGCTAGATAAGAATGTTGGAATAGTTCCACATGGCAGATGAACAAAAGGAGTCATTAGGTTTATGCTTGTCCATATCTATGCCAGTGGCTGACAGCTTCTGCACTTGCAGTTTTAAATCAAGACTGATTTACTACGTTGCCTTTTTGGTTAGGACTGTGTAAAAACACATCCACATCCACACACCACATGTAGTCCATTAGAGCTGTTAATATGCATTTTCCATTGCAAACAGCTTCTTTAGTGTACAAATAGGTATTCATTATATCCTGTTCTACTAGCAGTGCATGCCTTTGCAGCTTTGATAATTGTAATAATGGTTGGAATGCAGACTACTAGGGTCCTTGAGTGGCAAAAATGACCTTGTGCTGTTTCAGTTCCATCTACAGGATAGGAAAGTAGGAAAGGATTTTTCATTGATATATGCAAAACGGTGGAGACAGAAAGAGAGAGAGAGAGAGAGAGAGAGAGAGAGAGAGATGAAGGACCACTTTGAAATTTTCAGGTTTGAATAAAGGAGCAAGTAGGTACTGTGCACCGGTGTTTTCAGGACTGCTGTGATTTTGTCCAGAACAACTGAATCCTTTTTCTCTGTCTTTTGATTGATCTCTTTCTTGCCTGGGTCAGGGTTCAATATGTTTACCCTCAATCAATCCATTACTCACATTAGACTGTTCAACCTCAACCTGTGCATTATTCATGCCAGACACTTCTTTGGATTTCGATGGAAAGGAGAAATAGAGATAGGTGTCATCAATATTTTGGTAGCAATGAACTCTAGATCTCCATACAACGTCTCTGAGTAATTTCATGTGAATGTTAAACAGCATGGAGGACAAAACAGAGCCAGGAGAGCCAGCACAGGCCACTAGCAAAGAGTCAAACTGATTCCATTTCTACACGGCCTTGTAGTTCTGAGTTAGGGATGTGATGGCAGTGGTCTGCGGGTTGTGCTTTTGCACAACATCCTTGTGATCCCACTGCTATCCCACCCACCCCATTGCAATTACAGGATATTCACTTAATGGAATAAATCCATTAAATACCCACGATTGTGCGACACTCCTGTCCTTCCTGGCCATATGGAAGGGCAGTAGGCATTTCCTTCCTCAGCGTAGCATGAGAAAGAGCGTGGCTGTGCTGTGGAAGGCAGGTGCATGTTGCTCACCCTCCCTTCCACAGGGAGCCAGACAGTTATGGAGGGGAGCATTCTTTTGTGCTTTCTTCCCAGCAAAGGTGCTGCTGAGATCATGACGGGAGGACAATAGGATCAAGTAAGGTGCAGAAATGGCCTGAAATCCCTCAACACCACCTTATAGATTCTGCTCTCCAGAAAAGAACACAGCTACTGAAAAGCAATGTCTGTGAAATTCATTTGAAAGAAGTAGCCCAGAAAGATTCATCTCACTGCTGAAAGATCCAGCAAAATCAATAGGCACATGCTCCCCTATTCAGTACCCAGTGTAGGTTTTCTACAAAGACAACCAAAACTATGTCTTTCCAATAAGCATAAGCTAGGTTGAAGTGGATCCAGCCAATCTGTATCCTCAAGGACCTCTGGATCTGAGGTGCTATTACATACTCTCTAATCTTGGCTTGAAATGGAATACTGGGCAGTAACTAGCTAGTATGGTTGGGCTCTTTTTAAAAACAGTGGACTCACAACTGTCTCTTTTAGGAACAGTTCAAACCTTTTGTTTTGTTTTTCTGTTGCAAGGAGGTATTCCTGAATTCAGTTACTTAACTAGCTTGTTATCCACACAGAAGTGAGAAAAAAATGGACACTGATGTAAAACAGAGAGCGATATTCACACTGGGCAGATTTTCCCATTTCTAGATTAGATAGGCCATCTATCTTATTCATCAGAGTTCCTTATATATGAGCAAAGCCAGAAAAGGATCCATAGACATGGCCACTAGACTATATTTCCCCTTTCTTACCCCACTACATTTTATAAACCTTTCGAATAGTGTTCAAAACACCATAGTGTTTGGGAAAGTTAGTTCCCATATATTTGTTCATCCTCTTCCACTATCCTTGTTGTTAACTGTACTTTGTGCTCTCCTGGCTGTTGTCTTTAGAGGGAGGCAACAGTGCCTCTCATATGTATTGCACAATAGAAATGTTCCCCAGGCTTGTTGGATGTGTTCCATCATGAAGGTATCCTCAATGTTAACTGTATGAGATGAGTGTTTTCCCTGGTAATTTCCACACAGCTGTGATGATGTTCACCTTTTTTTGTTTATTCCAGCTGTGCTGTGGCTGCTCATGAAAAGCACCTCTCACATGAATAGGTTAATTTCCAAATGTTTTTTCACTTTCTGCTTTCTGTTGCTTTTGTCTTCCGTGCTGAGTGGTCCCTTCATTCTCTTGCCAAGTGTATATTGTGCTGGCATTATATTTCTCTGTACTTGTCTAGAGAGAAAAGTTACGTTCCCTGTGGTAGGGGGTTAAAGTTGTGAGTCTGACAATGACAAAAACAAACCTTGCAAGTTGATCTGAAACTTACTTTCCACCACTCAGAAATGTCAGGGATGCTGAATACAGGGACTTTTGTACAAAAGCATCCTGCTTGCAGAATACTTCTGTGAAGAAGTTAAGTGAGTTCCTTCTTTATAACTGGTAAAAACAACATGTTAGTTTAGAGAGATGCCACTCTCTGATTTTATTAGTGCACCTGTTTGGGGTTTATTATAATCTATTTTCCTTGTTTCTATTCGTCAGGATGCTGTCTTTTGTTTTGGTAAGATTAATGTGTTTTATTCTTTTTACTGCATTCAGTTGTGCATTACCTGAAATGTTCACTAAATAAAGAGGTGATCCAAAAACATACTAAATAATAAATAATGGGGGGGGAGGACATTTTAATTATTGAGATTTGGGGCATGTTGGGAAACTAATACAGAACAGGTCAAAGTGCTAAGGACTTTTTTTCCCCAAAAGAAATAGGCTCTTTATCACTTAAAGTAAATGGATTATCTGCCTTTTAACTGATTAGTCACTTGATTGGAAATTTAAATAATTTGTATCTTATTAAAACTCATGTGTTTTTGAAACATCAATGGAAGTGCAAAGTAGTTTCAAATCTAATGAGCAGAATCTATCTCTCATGGTTAGAAGGAAAGACCATTTTTAATATATTTCTATTCCCTAATAGAAGACTAAACCAGAAACAAAATAGCCTTAAAAATGAGCAAGTGCTTCTTAGCTGGCAGCCCCACAAACCAAAACGGACACTATCATTAATCTACTAAAGTTTAATTTGATTAATCTACCAGTAAACTTACTAAAACCTACAGCCCTAGGAGAAAATACCGAGAGGTAATATTATGGTACAGATTTCTAAAATTTAAAATATTGTGAAGAATAGATAACATCAGAGCTTGAGATGAAATGAATGTTGATTTGTGGGATGTCCATTTCCATCAGCAAAAGTAAGAACTTTAAGCAACATGGAACAAACTTGAAAAAATGTAACAAACTTATGTTTGTTCCATAGTACACAAAGGTGGAAAATATCCATTGTCTAGGTCAGATATTTAAGAATGACTGGATACATTCAAGGAGAACATGCATATTTCTGGCTATGAGCCATGAAGGCTACATTGAGACTCCTTGTACAGAGGCAATGCAAGGGAGAGTTGTGAATTTTCAGAAGCATCTGACTGGCTGCCATGAATGATGTGTGGAATATGACTTTGTAGCAGCAAGACAAATCATGTGGGCTGTGGAGCTGAATTCTTGCATTCAAAGTAGCAAAAGGCAAAAATATAACTGAGAATTAAAACATCTGTATGACTTTCTGACTTATCAGTAAAGGCAAATCAGGACTTAAGAGATGTAAAGGATGTTTGCAAATTTTCTTGTCCTCAGCAATGAGAGGTGTCATAACACACATTTTGTGAAATTTCTTACACCATACATCAGAATAAAGCAATGAGCATCTCCCCTCATCATGTTCTTCATAGTTGGTGCAAATAACCTCTGCACATATGTTAAGAAAAGTACCCACCCACCTGCCTACACACTCAACCAGCACAAAAGGACAGGATTAGTAATAGAAAATACACAGAATCCCAATCCAGTGATTCTTCTTTTAACTAAGCCATGCAGGATGACAACAGTAATAGTATCTTGTACAAAAAGCCATCTCTTCGATATTAATAATTATCTGCAAAATACACAGAAAACCTTTTCATCTCAGCCAGTGGGGAAAGAAAAACAATACATGCATGCATTTATTTGTGATTTTGTTTTTGTGCACAAGAACAAAATAAGTGAAGATTTACAGCCCTGTATTGTGTATAACTTTTCCTTCTTTTTCTCCTCCTCCCCCTGTTTTTCATCTTTGTCCTGTTCTTCTCCTTCCCCTTCTTCATAGATTTAGAATGATGGAAGGCACTTTTGCTGGTGGAAACGGACATTCCACAAATCAACTTTCATTTCATCTCAAGCTTTTAATATTTGCAGCGGGATCTTCACATTTACAAAATGTGTACCTTGAAAATAAATCCAGTCAAGACATAATTACATAATACTGATTAATGCCTATATAAGCACCTTTAAGTCACATATCAAGTGGTGTTCCATTTGGCTTAACCACTCTCATAATCATCACTGTTCCTTTTTGTTTGGGTTTGCTCGCTGGTGTTTAGAACCAACTTCCAGTGCAAGTTGCAATATATCCTGCATACAGTAATGGGCAATAAGTGTGAAGAAGCAACACTGTCACAGGCTTATAAGCAAAGCAACAAGGAAGCTGCTTGTATTCATTCTCCTGTAAACAAAAAAAACACAATAGGAAATGAAATATATTACATGCTCTTACATTAGATGGGACCACAGAGTGAAGCATTCACTGAATTATTTCTCTGATCTGTGAAGGGAAAACAGCTCCTAGCAAATTAGAATCCTGGAAAAAAGCCATGGAAACTAAATGGTTGAAGAAGAATGAAAACAAGAAAAAATATGTGAAAGCTGTCCTATAAAATACAGAGTTTTTTCAACACCTGCATTCCTATTTCTGATAGTTAATTTCTGTTTCCATGGCAATGTATTATCAAAATGTTCTTCTTCACTCTCAGTGACCTAATCAGACTACTTACCAGGCTGTGAAAGGTGAAATTTGGGCTTCTTTTTAAAAAAAAGAAAAAGAAAAAGAAGAAAACAAAGGAAATGTTAGGTAGCCGCTAAATAAATAAATAAATAAATAGAATTTTTGTTGTTGCATTTCTGAGTGTTTATCACATTTTTTTCCCCAAAGGCTTCCTTATGCCCTAGCCAGAAGCATCTCAGATCCCTCACTAACAAGCTCATGTCAGAGATATTTATGATGATAGTGCCCTTTTCTATGCCATCTTGCCTTGTTTTGTTGCTTCTCTGTGAAAGCATTTTGCCATATCTCTTTCATTTACCTCACACATTCTTCACAGCATTTTGCTTTGCCTGAGGATGCCAAAATCCTTCAGAAATCACCAATAACATGTTTCCATTTTCTTGATAATGGCTAGGATCTCTTGTCAAAGGGAAGCAGAAAATGGCTGCAACACACTGTCAACTGTAAATCCCTGGAATTCCCAGCATGGTCATCCCTGCTGGGAAACTGGGCAGGGACATTTTTCACTGATTATTATTTGTATTGGGCTAGAAAACTCTCTCTGTCACACGCAGGCACGTGTGCGCATACACACACACATGCACGCACACATTTTAAAAAGGATTTTATAGTCTTGGCAATGCCACTGGATTCAGTCAAGGTTGATCTTGATTTTTACATTGGCAATTAGTGACTTGTTGTCATGACAACCACTCTTCACATAGTTCCTGAAATTAAACAGCTGAACATGATCAGTTCTTCTTTTTTTATTCTTTTAGCTTTCCTGGGTAAAGGCACATTTTTCCATGTGAGAGAATTTGATTACAGATTCCCATAAAATATCTATAAACATGCACAATAACAGAAGAGCTCCATCAATTAAAACTAAGTATTCAATAATTCATTCTTTAATTAAAGTGCCTCACTCGTCCTATTGCTCTAACCTTTCAAGTATTAAAGGAGACATAAGAGCTAATCATTTTGCAAGGAGTACATTTTTAAAAATTAACAAATTAAGAGACAAGAGTAAAAAAAAAAAGAGAGAACTTTTCAAAATGCATTACTTATCTGCATTTAATGAGCAGAACAAAACTCTCTTTTTTCAGGCAAATAGCCACAGTTCATTAGTTTCTTCCCTTAAGGCTAGTCTATGTGCAAGGTAGAAGTGGTGTGGAACTTTCCATTTACCTCTACACATGAACAGATGATGTGAGTCACAATGTAAATTTTTATGTAGGAGATACCAACCATGCATGGATTTGGAACATATCCACAGACATGGAATTTTGGCATGACAGTGGCTGTGAATGATGCTGGTTCATTAAAAATATATGCAGTAGTAGAAGTGAGAGTTATTGGAGGTTTTCTTATATGTGAAGAAATGCTGTGTTCTTTTCTGGTTTCAGACCTTAACCACAGTAATCAAACTAGACCTAATTCTCACAAGTAGCAACCCACATGGATGGCCATTTCTAGCCTAGTAGTGTGGGTGATGCATGATACACGAAGGGCTGCATTCTTCTTCCTTCCCTGTGGATAAACCATGATAATTGGGCTAATAAGGCAGAAATTAGCTAGGCTGTGTTAGAAGCAAATGTTTTCATGTGCAGCACCCACATGGTTAAAAGTAGTACCTTATGTGGGTCACTGATTGGGGGAACTGGAGCCTGGTCACATTATACAGAGGAATGCATTGCTATATTCCATAACTGAAGATTAATTTGGTATTGTCACACAACATGTGTTAAGGAATAAAAATTTTTTACCCTGATCATTAAAGTCTTGTAATTACTGCAAAAACTAAAACCCAGTGTTCCATGTTCTGGGCAAATTTCTTATTGCCTAACTGATTACTGAAACTAACTTTCAGCTGAAGAATGCAACTGTTCCCTTCTCTAATTCTAATTCTCTAGTTCAGCATTTCCTCCCATATCCTAACTAAGGAGTAGCATGCCAAGACTCAGAAGACACCATTGCTGCATTGATTACTTTTCTGAACCCTCCTGTGTATAAATGTTTGCCAAAGCTGCTTTAATAATACAGTGCCCTGAATGGGGAGTTTCTACAAGGGTTCCAATGTCTGTAAGACAGGGTTAAATCCATACTGTGCCATATTTATGATGGACTCAGTAAATTTAATGAGACTTAAAAGAATACCACACAATAGATTTGTAGCACAAATTTACTAGCTTAGTTCTCTCTCTGACTATTCCTTACAACATGATGATGTGGCTCTCCTGTCATTGTACTGTAGTTACATTGGTGTGGAATCAAATCTTTTCCTTGTTAGGAAAAATCTATTAATGACTCTTAATACTATCTAATTATGGCTCCTGGTGTAAATGTTATGTTTTGCTGCAGTTCCAATATTAGCTTCTCAGGTGATCCCATGTGATGTTGTTACCCCACTGGTACATCCTATCCCAGGGTCTATAATTTTTAATATCAAATATAGTTCATCATGCCAGAGAGGTTGCCTGGATGAGCACATAGGCAGCAACGGTCGAACGTCCGAGAACTAGGTCAGGCCAGTAAAGTCCCCAGTCACGTAGCCCAAGGAGACTTCAAACTATGCAAACTCATGGTAAACAAAGGGTCCTCAGCCACAGCGGAGCCAACTTGAGGGAATTAGTGTGTTTTCCGTAAGTTGAATGCTTATGATTCTGGAAAAATCATCCAAGGCAAGGACCATCTACATAAATTTACACTACAACACCTTGCAACCGAAGATCCTGAAACATTGGCAACACATTATAAAACCATCATGCAAAATGAGTTGCCATTGTGGAGCTTCCTTTCCTTTGCTGTGCCTATTGTTCTCCCCAGAAGAAGATTTGCCCTTGAGGTGCATTTTCCCCTACATGTAGTCCTAGTTTTTGAGAACTTCTCTGGATGACTCCCTACCATGCTAGCAGACCATTTCTCTGTTAGTTGAGTAATCTCCTCAGCTGTTTCTTTGCTGAGTTCTACTTTGCATGCTGCTTCCCAGACCAAGGACTTCAGGAGAGGTGCAGTATCACCCTATCTACAATTCCTCTCTGAATCCTCTATCCAATTTTCCCACTCTTTTGTCTCTTAATAGGTCTTGTGTGGGTGTGTGAGTAATTGCATTGGTGTGTGAGAACATTTTCATTCAATAAAACCATTTATTTGATGCCTTTGACTGGTTTTTGGCTTGGCCTGACCCTGTAAAAACTGGGTAAACAGACCTCGCTAGGTTACCCTGCCTCTCGTATTGCCACCACTTGTGCTCCTTTATGTTCCCCACTTTTTCCTTACGTGGAGCATATTGAGGTGTCCCCCAAGGGACCCCCAGAAACCAGGGTAACAGTGTGGTTCTCCTCCTTTCTTTTCCCCTTTTCCAGAGCAGAGTGAAGTCACCTCACTTCTGGTTCCCAAGCAACAAGGACATCATGGTTCATAGGAGAAACCATTCCAGTCTTTTAGCTCCATTTCCCAGTAAATTTTAAAATATTTTTCTGCCTCAGACTTGTGTGGTGAAATATGCTGTGGGGGAAGGGCCTGTCTTTGAGAGTCTATATAGGAGAGACCATGATATAAATATATGTTGCATTAGGAGTCATGATAAAACATGTAACTTTGCTGGTCTAGTCTGGATTCTTTATAATTAGGCTTTCTTTATGATTAGGCTTCCAGGATGAGGGCTGCAATTAACCTAACCTTTAGAGGGGACAAGATGTATCCACACTTGTGGATGCATCTTATGACTCCTGCATGACAAATTCCTGGGTAGAGGTTGCAAAGTGGTCATATTGTGCAGAAAGCTTTGGCAGCTACTAGCTCTAAGATGCAGACAGTTGCAAGCTCCCAATATAGGTGTAATTTGTGTTGGTAGTTTGCAATTCAAAGTGAATAATAATAATAATAATAATAATAATAATAATAATAATAATAATAATAATAAAATTTATTTCTATCCCGCCTCTCCCAATGGATCGAGGCGGCATTACAAAAATATATAAAAACATTAAAACATTAAAATGCACCCTATCCTCCCCACCCTCCAACCCTTCTATCCCCCTAAAACATATTAGTTAATTAAAACAAATTAAAAACAAGATTAACACAAAAGACAATGATGAGAGGCGGTGGAACACTAATCTGGGAAGGCCTGTCGGAAGAGAACTGTCTTGACTGCTTTTTTAAAGCAGTCAAGACTGGTAATGTGCCGGGTCTCCTCCGGCAGGCCATTCCATAATGTGCACACCAACCATGGAAGTTCTGTGATGATTGTTCTGTCTGTGGGGGCTTGCACTCTTTTTTGAACTGTCAAAAAGGTAAGGGAGTGTACAGAACTAGGGATCAGCACTCAGGCAAGTGAAGATCTGGTGATGCCCCTCTACCTGCAAGAGGATCTCAGCCCAATTAAATTGGACAGATGAAGATTGTTTTGTAGTGTTCTTGGATGAGGTCACTGTGCAGTACTCACAGGAAGGCTGTAGTGATGGCTTTCAGTTTCCATTTTAGAGAAACAAGAAACCTTTTTATTCTAAGAACCTGTGTTCTGTATTGGTCTGGAAAGTGTAGTTAGGGATAAGGTGCATAAGAAAGTAATTTAAGGGAGGATAGTTGGCCCTTTTACTTCCCCTGGTTGCCAACTTGAGGATTTCTCTGCTGGGTATAGTTCTTAAAAAGGCAGTTTTTAATACAGGCTTATTCACCATTTGTTCTTCACCTGGAGGATTCTGTTAATAATGCCATTCCTGCTGAGCTTTGCTCCATCCATTATACATCCTTTGATGCTGTGGTTTGAGAAGTGTGCAGGAAGGCAGTGGGGGCAGAACTGGTGAAATGTAACATTAAGTCTGCATTTCACTTGCTGCCAGTCAATTCTAGGGACTTTGCATTACTGGGTTTTTCTTTTGACAGATGTTACTACATGGACTATGTCCTTCCTATGGGATATGCAGTGTCATTTGTGTCATTTGAAAAGTTCAGTACTTTCCTTAAGATTATGGATGATGATTTTTTTTGTTTATTGAGCAGTCCAGTACAGGGCAGTGTGCTTTTTTGATGAGGAAATTCTGCTCCCTCAGAATTGGATTGGATGTATCCCTGAAGAGGAAGATACAAGGGTCTTCTACCTGTTTAGTCTTTTTGGGTAAAGTTGAGCAGCATTTTAGGATTCTTCCCAAGAAGCTTGAAGCTTTGAGGTCTAGGACATCTGAATTTAGAGGGTGTAGGAAGGCTACATTGAAGGAATTCCAGGAACTCATTCATTGTCTAAACTTTGCTTGTAGGCTAATAGTGCCAGGAAGAACCTTTTTATGGATGCTGTGTGGCTATTTCTGGGGTACTTAAACCCCATCATAGGATTAGAATAACTCAGGGGATTCAGGAGGACTTGGTGTCTGGCAAGATTTCTTTTCCTTGTTTAATGGGATTTCTTTTTGGATGGATGAGTTGAGGATTAAAGATGCCTTAAAGGTGTCTTCAGACCCTGCAAGATCAGGGTTTTGTGTCTATTTTTGTGGTTGCTGGTGCACTCAGGTGTGGCTTGAGGATTGGAAATGGAAAGATTTGTTGTCTGACTTTTTAGATTTTTTTTTCACTGATTGTGGTAGCTGTTTGGATTTGGGCTGAGTTGGCTCAACTCCTTGGTCCACTTCTAGTGTGAAAATATGGCCACTGTTCAGTTCATTAATTCTCCACCTCCAGGTCTCCAAGAGTCATGCAATAGTCAGGGGTTTTAGACTACAGTGTCTTCATCACAATATTTTGTTCATGGTGACCCATGCTGATTCTCTTTCCTGCCAAGAAATGGACACTTCTAACAAGCAGAGGGCTGTCCAGATCTGATGCCTGCAGGCTTACGGAGACTTGGAGACATGAGTTTTTTAGGCCTATTAGCCTTTCCTTAGCCCCTGGCACTAGAGATAATTACAAAATTGCTGGTGAGGAGTTTGAACACTTTAGGCTGGGGAATGGGTTATAGGCCTCAAGGCCTATACTAGTACCCCACATATTGCACTATTGTCTTCATTTTAGAGGTAGGGAGATGGTGTATGGTGTACTGGATAGCATGCTAGGCTTGTAACTATAATTTTGGGGCTCAATTGGAGTTGAGTTTGCCATTGTGGAGTAACTTGGAAGAAGACACCCTCATTGGAATTGTTTGTTGCCCTTTTTTTTTTTTTTTTGAATTGCACACAGGACCTCCACCACATGTTTTAGTTATTCATCTCAGGTGGGAATGATTTGGGTTTACTGAAGGACAAATACCTTATTTTGTGCATGATCCTGTAGAAGTGTTAAAGGGGAAATTTGGAACACTTTGGAGAGGTGGTTGGGCCACTTTCTTCCACATCCAGTTATAATTTTTCTGTGTTCTGAGCTCTGGGTGTGCATTTATCTGACAGGGAGTGAGGCCCTTAATGGCTAGCCTCATAGGGAAAAGAGAAATGTCTGTCCATGGTAGGTGGTGGTGGGAAATCAAGTAAGAGTTTTGGTATACATCTTGACATTCCTTTTGGTGAAGTCTAAGGCTTTGGAATTGCCTCTATAACATCCAGCACCAAAGCACCAAACACTATTATTGTGAAAGTACAAAAGGAATCAGTTCCACAATGGTATGTTTACACTTGCAGAAACAATGCTGTTGGTACAAAATAACAGGCTAGTGTGATATTGTCTTTAATTGCTAACTCAGGGATGGGAATTGCGTAGCAGTCTAGATGTTGTTGAACTGTGTTTCCCAGCATTCCTTGCTATTGGCTGTGCTATCTAGACTACTGGGAGTTACAGTTCAATAAAATCTTGAAAACTACCTCACATTAAATTAGACAACATTGATTTGAATACATCTACTTTAATTATGCATACTTTGGGATCAGACCTATATGGGTTGCCACATGCCTTTTGGATTTTTTTTGAGGTAATATGACCTCTTTGTTTTCATATGAAGAAGATCAGTTGCTTTCTTTTCAATTGTTAAGAAACCTCAGAAGCTGCTGTGTCAGAGGCAACACTTCTCCTTGCAGTTTTGAAGAGGTGAGGTAAGTTGTTATGTTCATTCTACTTCAGATACGAAGGAGCTTTCAAGCAGTCTTTTTTATTTGGCAAAGTATAGACAGTCTAATGAGTCATTGCAAGAAGTAATTAACGATCTTATTGCACCCACAAAAGAACCATGGGTATCTAATCACACAATTTTAATTATTAAAAATTATGGGGAAAGTCCCTATTTGGTAACACTGCATCGAAGTAACAGCAGGTTGGATGCGTAGGTTGCTAGGTTACACTTTGTTTCTGCAAGGGAATATTGATGGAATCCATTAATCAAAGAAGTGAGTAGATAAACTGTGATCTGTAATTCATGTGAAATTTGCTCCTAGCATAGGGGAGGGGGATATCTGTAACATGTTTTTGTTTGTTGTGAACAGAACTCCCAAAATAAAATGAAATGTGCATGAAAATTTATAAATATGTTTGTATCCTAGAAACAAATGCATGAGTATGCCTCTTTCCAGATGTTTAAAAATGTTTGTGCAAAGAGAACTTCATGCAGAGTGAGACCCAGTGGAGTTTCCTGTACCGGCAAAGGACTATTGCTAACTATACCAGCAGGAACTCTTCATTTCACCTGTGCTGGTGAAACTAAATATCTGACTGTAGATCACTCAAGCAGGTCATGTTAGTGTAAACAGCATGGCAACTAGGGGCGAATGGATCAGTCTGATTCCCATTTGCATGTGTTCATTCCTAAGTCCATGCTGTCTCCTTTCTACATTAATCTGGTGCTTTTTAAAATTCTGCACAAAATTTCTGTTTAAATGCATATTTTAGAATGTGTTCTCTTACAATAACCTCTATAAATGCATTCATTCTGTGTATGAATTGCTAAATGTGGCTTACCCTAAAATAAATACATTTTGGCATTTTTTTTATTTTTTATTTGCCTGCTGAATCACAAAATTTGGAGAAGGATTAAATCCACAGTATAGCTGTTCTCCAATTTGCACATTAATCTGGAGGAGTGAACAGGGTCAGATGGTATCAGAATGTAGATAAAAACAAACAAACAAAAAAAACCCCCAACCATCACACAATGGGTAAATCAGAGACTTCCAAGCTGTTCTTCAGCACTAGGTCCCCTCACAACTGACCTTGGTAGGATGTGAATAATTTTTTATTACATTCTTCCATGCTGCTGCATTGAGCCCAGGACCATATCTGTCCCTTTTTTATCTCTTAACTAGATAAGAAGGATCCACCTGGCTGTCCTCAGTGTTGTGTTCTGGGCTTCCAAATATTGCTGTGTTGATGTCGGAGGAGGAACCCAAGGAAGCTATCTCTTGCACTATTATCATGAGAAATTGTGATAGAAAGCTAGTCTGTTGAATGAGTGATTTCATGAAGCTACAAACAAGTCATGTGAATGGAGTGTTAGTGCAGTTTGAATGATTTCCTTTGAAATATTCTGAAATATTAGCCAGTCCTAGGAACATGAGGACATTAGATATATGCATGGATCTCTTGATAACGTCTGCATCTGTTGGGTGATGGGTGGAGTGGGTGGTTGAACTGCCTCTGGAAAATGTTCTGTAAAATAAAACCAAGGTAAGTTATTATCTGGCGTCTAGCTGCCAGATTATTAGGTGTAGGATGGGTAGCAAAATGCAAATTTAGAATATAACTTACTATGTGATAACGTAATTATCTGCCTAATACATGGATCTCTGCATATTCACCTTTCTCTGAGACCTAGGGCAGGAAGTAAATTTAATAAATAAACAATCATATCTTATTATATATAACTTTTCAGTTCTTATATTGTTGGTTTTGAACATGGATGGGATAGACATGGCCCTCCAAATATTGTTGGACTGCTGCAGTACTATCTGAAGACAAATGGCTTTTAAAATTATGAGATTTATTAGAAATGGATAGGTTGACCATATTACTCAGAGATTTCTGCACTTGACTGTTATTCCACTTTCATCTTTCTATGGAATCCTAGGCCCTTTTCTCATGGCATTTGCCATGTGAAAGGGCCCCTCGAGCATCGCATAAATATGAGGAGCGGTCCACATGACTCACTCACAATTGTGCGACGCTCCAGGGTCTGGCAAGCGCAGCTCATGCACTTTTTCATTTTCGGCTTTGAGCCAAAAATGGTGCACGATTGCGCATCACTCCAGGGCCCTGAGTGTACTTGCTGTGCATGCGGAGCTCTGGAGCCATGATGCTCATGCTTCCTGCCTAGTGCTGCCTGGGAGACTCCCAGGCTGCACTGTGGAAGGAAGAGGCGGGGCTCTCATGTGACCGGACGGCAGCTGAGGAGCTGAAGGAACTGGGACGCAAGAGCCTCTCGCTGGAGGCTGCTTGCATGATCCCCACATCCCAGCTCCATGAAAAGGTGCATTGCGGAAAGGGCCCTAGTGTTTGCAGTTTGCAATTTGCCTGAGTCTCCCTAAACTGCAAACCCCAGGATTCCATAGGATGTTGAAAGTGGAATAATAGCACTATAACAGTGTAGTGCAGAAATGGCCTAAGTGAAAGGAATGATAAAACACTAAATAGCTTTAGTAAAGATTGGGGATGTTAAACAAATTATTTGAGAAAAAGGTGGGGAGTTTTTCTGTAATTAGTATAGAAGAATTAGAAGAAGGACAAATATAAAGATGAGAAGCATCTTTTTAAAGAGAATGTTTAAATTAATTTTAGCAGAACAACCAAAGAAGAAACTTCTTTTTTATTTCATTCTATTCGATTTCTGCCTAATATGAAGAAGGAAAACTGGTTGTTACTATATTACAATATTTATGTTTTCCTCTTTTCTTCCTTCCCAAGTTAAAAAAAATCTGTATCATGACTAATAACATTTGGTCCTATAAGTAACATAAATAAAAAAAATATACAAATAAATATTGTTGGACTGCATCCCCCATCAATCTCCACCATTGTCTTTCTTGGCAAGGGCTGGAGTGTGTTTTAGCCCAGAAACATTTGGAGAGCAACAAGCTATACATTCCTGGTTTAGAAGTAAAACATGGGCTTTTGAATCATTTTCATCTCTTTCTTTGTTGCCAATGCTACTTTCTATTAATTAAAGCAAATTTATGGAAACCAGCCCCATTCAATCTAATTGAATTGAGTGTGTGTAAGTGGGAAAACAGTCCTTGTACACGGACTTGAGCATATGTGTCTGAGGTTGAGACATGATGCCTCATAATGAATGCTTCAGTGCATATGGATTTTTTAAAAACTCTCTTTCCAGTGGTTACACTTGTCATCATTTCAGACACCTGAACCTTGATCTCAATTTCTTTCTGATAATTTGTAGTCAGATATGTCCTTGCAGTGGGATTTTCTCATGACCTCTTTCAACACCGTACAAGAAAGTGACACAGAGAAAGACTTTAAAAATTGCAAATCCAATGTTAATCATCGCATCACCATTACAATTGTCACTGTACAATAGAATTTTATTTGCACTTGGCTTTATTGAATGCACTGAATGGTTTCTCCTATATTAGTGCCTCTTATTCATTGTGATATCTAATTTGCAAGTAATTGTTTTCATGAACTTATCAAATTTTATCTAGGAGTTCATTAAAAACATGCTGGGCAAAGAGGATCAATTTACTAATTCAAGTTTATAAAGGAGAAAACATTTGTCCTTGAATTTGTATCATAGTTATAGCTATAGGAGCTCTAGAGATCAAGAATTCTAGAGAAAGAAAGCTCTGATACTGTCTAAATATTAGATTACAAAGCCAAAACCTGCCTTTAAAAACTACAAGAATGGGTCAGGTGGAATTAAATACTTTTAACATCCTATTGATATCAGGGAGAGAGACTAAAGCTTGTACTTTGCTCTCACTGAAATAAAAAGGGATCTAAAATGTGTTAATTTGGGGTCAGGCTGTATGTGGGACCATGAGTCTAAATATAAAGCAATCCAAATGAGATAGATGGGATAGAGAGGTCTAAACCTTTTCTCCCCAACCTGCATTTCAAGCAGTAGAAATGGTAGTGGTGAGGAGTTTCCAATGGAGACTTAAAAGAAGCCAAGGAGGGAAGGACTGAACACATAGAACCCAGAAGAGAACTGGGCTTGGGGCTGTGCAAATTTTGGTACGTTTTGTCTCCCTGTGGCTGGTTGTCTGACATGGTCAGAGGATCTGCTTTTGTTATGCCCAAGATGGGTTTCTTTACCTATGTTCCACCTGTGTATTTGTTAAATAAACAGATATCATAATATGTTATAAACCTCTAGAAACCTTCCAAAGGACAATATAGTTCCACAAACAGCCTGAGCAAATACTAAACTCTTAGACCTTTTCACTGGGTGAAACTGGGTATGGGAAAGTAATGATAGTGTGCAATTTGAATTGGCTGGTTAAATTTTTAAGGATGTAGCATTGCCCTTTGTGAAAAGCATGCAGTATTTGCATGCAGAAAACACCACATTCTCTACTGTAATTTGTGTATAAAGCAAGGGTGGAAATCAGGCACCCTCAGATGTTTCTGAACTGCATCTCCCATCGTCCCTCTCCACTGGCTATGCAGGCTAGGGCTACTGGGAATTGCAGGTCAAGAATATTTGGAGGACCACATAGTTCCCACCTCTAGTGTAAAGGATTCTGGATGCAGAACTGGAAAGTTTCCCTGCCTAAGATATTTGACTGGCAGCTGGTAAAACTGAAAATGTTGAACCTGGTGGACCAACATATTAAGTCATTGTAGAAGGCAGGATCATGCTGGGGATATTGTGCACATGGGACAGGGAACTATAAATAAAGCAAATATATATTCTGTTGTATAATCCCACTTGCTTGAATAGTGGACTTCATTACCAGCCAAATATCCTGTAGACATAAAATGCATTTAGCTTTCTCAATTTTCTGTATTGTAGCCCCCTCTGCTTCTTGCATGCTGTTCTTGCCTGCAAAAAAGAGCAATACCCGTTTACCTTTGGTTCAAAGGCTCACTGGGCCCAGTGAGAGCCATAAAACATTCTCTGGATAACCTAAAAGCTTTTCTATGCCTAAAAATGTCATGACATTAACATCCAGTACCTTGGGACCTTCTTGAAATGGAAGGTGGGAAATCACTGCATTTCATATGATATAAAACTGTCGTCTCTTTGTAGCCGTGGAGGGTTGCAAGACGGTGGACTTTAAACCTCTGACATATTTATGTATAGAAAAGATGTCATGGAGGCTGGGTTAAATATAGGTACTTTTGCATTTTCCAGCAGATTTAATTTGGGGGGCAAATTGCCTCAATTGAAGGAGCAGAAGGCAGGACTTTATTCGATACTTAGAAGTGTATATGGTCATGGCATTTGAGTAGACAGACATCATTTGGCATAGCAGCTTCTGAAGCAAAGGGAAAGGGCAATGTTTGAAATGGCATCATGAAAGGAGCCACACACTTATTTTAAATCAAAGATTTGTTTAATCTGGAATAAATACCAGCTGCTGGTTTTGTTCTACAAATCAGATATACTCCCATTAGGATGGGTTAACAAGAGTATGTGGTTTGAAATCTCACTCTGTACTGTTCACAGAAAGTTACAGATCCTGTATTTAGTGGGGAAGAAGGAATATATGATGAACCCTTAACTGACATAATTATCCCCTCATTTCCAACAAGGGGGAAATGATCGTGTGAAAGGGTATACATGGTTGCTGGAAAACACTCATTATACCTACTATTGTGCACCCATTGTCTACTTATATATACATTGTATACTGTGGTGTGGTAAAAGATGGATTTCTACTAGGGAAACTTGGATGCAAAAAGTGCTAAATTATGATATTCAGTGCGTGGCATTGGCCCAGTTGCTCTTATCTCATCATAACTGCATGTTACAAAATTGTTGTGAGAATGAATTAAGTAATGCCATGTACATTGCTAGACCTGTTTGGAAGAAATGCAGCAAAGTACAAAAAAAAATTATTTAGCTCTTCTTTCACCTTTTGTTTTGCTAACGGTGATGCTTCTGATTTAAATATCTACCTTAGAAGATACTGAGGCTGCTCATGTACTATGGTCTTGATTGTTTTTCCTTTAGCAAAATAATTGTATCATTGGTACCTTTGGGCAGGTCTCATTCTCTCAGCCTCAGAGTAAGGCAAAACAAAACCCCTCTGAATAACTTTGCCAAGAAAACACTGTGACAGTTTTGTCTTATGGTCATCATAAGCTGGAAATGACTTGAAGGCACACAACAACAAAAACGAACAACAAACTTTGACAATGTATGGTTGCTACTGTTCTCAGCCTCACAGGACAATGCATTGCTTCTGTTGGCTGGAAAATCAGTGGTGGCTGGTGCCCATTATGGCTGATGGTACACAGGATGTGCCGGGATGATGGAGCAGAACCAGTATCGAGAGTGCATGCACAGACAGGCAGGTCTCACACATACAGTCGGGCAGCGCGCGCGCGCACACACACACACACACAGCAACCCCCTTTCCATTTATCTCTTTATACAGACACACATCATTTATTCACTGTTACTGAAATATTATTTCACTGTATTATATGTAATTTATTATTCTTTGTTGCTGGCCACAGCAAATAATTCATAATGGTTAATGATATTACCCATAAACATGCAACTCTTTTTATCCACTATTTATATTACTTTTTTGTTTTCATTTTGTGTGTGGATATTTTGGCATTTGGTCCTTTTTAGAAAAACAAAATAATGCGAATCCGTGTGCACCTACGCTCCAAAAGTTCCCTGTCCACACCAAAAACAAACATTCTGTACTGTTACCACAGTTCTGACATGTCAAGTGATAGCACCAGATATCTCTTGATATCAAACTTATCTGGCCTTCACTTGACCTTTCTCTGCCACCCTGCTCCACGTGTTTGCAAGGGCCACCGGACAAGCTCATAAACAGGCGTGGCAGGTAATGGTTGGACATTCCAATCCCCACTTAGGCAGGCAGATTAATGCCACTCTGTTGCTTCAGGGACCATTTCTTGCAGACACACCATGCTTAAGCTCAACTCTACACAAAGACGCACGGCCCTGGGCCGGCAACCTCTCATTGCTGAGCAATTTGCATACTGGCTACACTATTGTTATCCAGCGCTAAGCTAATCATGTAAAACCTGACCTTTTCCAACGCTTTTGTCCCGCTCCAAATTTCCTTTGTTCTCACCGAGCATGGCATGGCCAGTAGGCACAATCCACCCTATAAAAAGTCCCCGATTCTGAACGCTTGGAACGCTTGCCCCTTGGACTTCTCGGAATACTCCAGACTGCTATCCTGCCTTGCTGTCGGTCTGTCCAGCGAGTTGCCCCCTCAGTGAACCGCACTGAGCTTTCTTCCCTGCAATCCTCCACTTTTCTCCAGGACTACGAGAAAAGGTGTCGTATCACCCATTTCCCCCGAAAACTCTTATTTCAAATTTCTAGTTAGCTGTGTGCTTGCAGTGTCTTTTTCCATTGTTTGTCCTTTAATAAAGCTATCATTTTTATTACTTTAAAAACTGTTTGACTGCTCTTCTGACCTGATGCTGTATACATAGGGTTACAAGATCCCAGCTAAAGTTACCCTGCCTCTCGCTAGCTTAAGAGAGTGCTCGAGTTAATTTCCCCATCTTGTGTTTTTATTGGTTATTTGGGCGTCCCTCCCAGGACCCCCAGAATACATGGTAACAGTACCACTACAGTTTACTTTCTCTATTTTTTTTTCCTTTGAGACTCTTTCTTCTTAAACCACACAATCAACTCCTGCGAGCTATCTGGCTTGCTACATAGAAATTTAAGCAAAGCACAAATGGATCTAGTTGCTTCTGAACTGCTTTAGAAGCAGGGCACATTGAGGGAGTCTGTTGCAGAAAGTGGTGGGTCAGGTTGGAAGATTCAGTGAAAGACACAGTAGAGTCACATGCAAGGAAGCAACAAGATGTTACACTATTGTGTGATGAAAGACCGTTTACATTTTAAAAAAGGGGAAAAAGGATCTTTTGTCTACCTTGTGTAGAGAAAGTCTCAATATTCTTTAGCACCATGTTTTGTTTTGTTTTTAAACAGTATTGTTCTGGTGCCTCAACAGTGTTGATATTCCTTTTCCTTGAAAACAAAGTTATACTCCACTGCTCAGAAAAGAAGACGACGACGACAGTGGTGATGGTTGTCATTGCAGTCAATGATTGTTACTGTCATGAATTACTTCCAAGCTTTACTCACTTAAACTTGCTTCTGTTGAAGCAGCTTCTAAAATAGCTGTTGGTTTCCTGCTTCTTGAGTATGCCCAGAAAAAAAAATTGCAATAATAATAATTGGCTGTAGGAAATAATGAAAACAAAAACAAAAACAAGATTGGCTGTGGGCTGTTATGTTCCTATCCATTTTGTAACCTTCATCTCCAGTAACAGGTGTGAGTGGATGTGGGGGTGCAATTACGTAGCACCCATGACAAAGTCCCCATTTCACTGCCTCCTTTTCCATAACTTTGGTGTTCATATGTGAAACACTAAGAAAGTAGAAGACTATGTGAGAAAACTTTCAACATGACTGAGAGATATTGGATGGTAGCTTTGGCTTGTATGAGGTTGCAAGACTCATCATGTCATTTTGTGGCTTAAATTCAGTGACTAGTCCAAACTGGAGTAGACCTACTGAATCAGTAGGATTGACATTAGTGTTGACTTCATATTCAACAGCTGATTCAGTGGAAGTTCACAAGCAGGGAGGACGAGTGGATGAGGTGCTCTGTCTATTTTGTCCTCAGTGACCCCACCACTGCAAAATGTATCTAATTCTTTTCTCTCTCTCTCTCTTTATTTTTATTTTAAATTTTCTCTGCTGTCAACTGTTGCCTAGTTTTAATGTGTATCTTTCATGGGGAGGGGGGAGGGATGAAGGTAAAATCTTCCATCATTTTCATGAAGCAGAACATTCCCTGTGATAATCTGAAATGTGAACCAGCAAATTTGAGTGAATGCATGTTAGCTAGCATGAAAGGGCTCCCTTGGCTTTCACTGTGACCACTGCCTAGTTATCTACATTTCTTCCCTGCTGGAGCAAAGCAATGTAATGGACATGGCCTCAGAGCATTCATAAAGATGGTGTCCCATAATGAGTGGGTGACTATTGAAAATTACCACTCCCTCATTGGATAAGCTATTGTTTCTAGAAATGCTGGGATAAGTTTGTTTTGTTGTGCTGGTCCTCTCCTAGCAAGTCATGTAACTAGTAACAGTGAACCCCAAATATTGGACTTCAACTTCCAAAAGCCTTAGCCAGCTTTGGCTACAGTCAGGAATTCTGAGCGTTGAAGTCCAAAACATCTAGAGGGCCAAAATTTGGGAACTACTTAACTGGAATATGGGATGATGGGATTGGTTTTCCCTCGTTCCATGTGTCTGCCTCGCTGAGAAAGTTCAGTGAAGTGAACATGTTTTTGCATCTCCTACTTTTTATCAAGGATAATGTTATTTTATCAAGGATAATGTTATTTTATTTTATTTTTAAAGTTCTCTATACCAAAGTTCCCAACTATCTATTAAGACAGTTTTACTTTTCCATTTCCTATATATCTAATGTGTAAAAGTCAAAGTTTGTCTGTGTCAGATCTCATACGATTGGCTGCAAATGAAGACCTCATATCATAGAAGCATAGAATCATAAACCATACAGTTGGAAGAGACTCCAGGGGCCATCGAGTCCAGCCTTCTACCATGCAGGAACACACATCAAAGCATTCCCAACAGATGGCCATCCAGTCTCTGCTTAAAAAACCTCCAAAGAAGGAGACTCTACCACACTCCGAAGCAGCATATTCCACTGCCAGACAGCAATGACCATCAGGAAGTTCTTCCTGAGGTTCAACTGGAATCTCCTTTCATGCAGTTTGAATCTGTTGCTTCTTGTCCTAGTCTCTGGAGTGGCAGAGAACAAGCCCGCTCCCTCCTTAACATGACATCCCTTCAAATATTTGAACATGGCTATCATGTCTCCTCTTAACCTTCTCTTCTGCAGACTAAACATACCCAGCTCCCCAAGCCATTCCTCATAGGACATGGCTTCTAGACCCTTCACCATTTTTGTTGCCCTCCTCTGGACGCATTCCATCTTGTTGATATTCTTCTTGAATTCAGGTGCCCAGAACTGGACACAGTATTCCAAATGAGGTCTAATCAATGCAGAATAGAGTGGTACCATTACCTCCTTGATCTAGACACCATGCTCCTATTGATGCAACCAAGAATCATGTTGGCTTTCTTGGCTGCCACATCACACTGCTGATTCATGTTCAGCTTGTGATCTACCAAGACTCCTAGATCCCTTTCACACATTGTGCTATCCAGTCACACGTCCCCCATCCTATATTTGTGCATTCCATTTTTTTCTGCCTAAGTAAGTGCAGGACCTTACATTTCTCTCTGTTGAAATTATTTTGTTAGCTTTGGTCCAGATCTCCAATTTGTCAAGGTCATTTTGAATTTTGATCTTGTCCTCTCGTGTATTAGCAACTCCTACCAATTTGGGATCATCTGAAAATTTGATCAGCATGCTCTCTACTTCTTCATCTGAGTCGTTGATAAAGATGTTGAATAGCACTGGGCCCAGGACAGAACCCTGTGGCACCCCGCTAGTCACTTCTCTCCAGGATGAAAAGCAGTCATTGGTGAACACCCTTTGGGTTCCGTCAGTCAACCAATTACCAATCCACCTAACAGTAGCCTTGTCCAGCTCACATTTTACTAGCTTCTTTGCAAGAATGTCATGGGGAACTTTGTCAAAGGCCTTACTGAGGTCAAGATGTGCTACATCTACAGCATTCCTTTCATCTATCAAGCTTGTAACCCTATCATAAAAAGAGATAGGATTAGTCCGGCATGATTTATTTCTGAGAAGTCCATGCTGGCTTTTAGTGATTATGGCATTGCTTTCTAAGTAATTACAAACTGATTGGCTGTGTCAGGCAAAGACCTCACATGATTGGCTGCCTAAGAACATTCTATGGAATCTTGGGGTTTGCAGTTCAGGGAGGGTCTATGTAAAGTCGAAGGCTTTCACAGCTGGAATCCATGGGCTGTTGTGGGTTTTTCAGGCTATGAGACCACGTTCCAGTAGTATTTGCTCCTGACATTTCACCTGCATCTGTGGCTGTGGATCCTCTGAAAATGCCAGTCACAGATGCAGGAGAAACGTCAAGAGCAAATACTACTAGAACACGGCCTCATAGCCTGAAAAACCCACAACATCTCAGGGAGGGTCCTTTAGAATTCTCATCCAGAAAGCTCTGAATAGGCCAGTTGCTATGGAGATGAGTCCTAGCAGCAAGGTGGAGGACAGTATATTCCCTCGGGAACCCAACCTCTGTATGTTAATAACTCTGAATACACATTGGATTGGGGAATATGGGAAAAAGATACAGGTACTGGACAAGACAGATTGGGAATTAGAGACACAGGATCTCAAATCTTTCTAACAAGTATTACCTGTGAGAAAATAAAATCCCAGGCAACGCTGGGTATACATGCTAGTCTTCTATAAATCTTCATTTCCCCTTAGTTCCTCTTAGTTTTAGTGTTTTGGTGGTCCTCACTTTGTTGTTGTCACATGAAAGTTCTATGGTTTTACCATTTAAATAAGAATGTTATTGCAGTATTTGGACTTCTGAACACTCATTTTAAATGCTCCCTTTTCAGGATGCTTGATTAAAATAAAATAGTGAATGTACTTGTGGAATTTCTTCCCCAGAGAGATCTAACACTTTGGCTTGTTTTTGTCTTTTAGAGAGCCTGACAATAACATTCTTCTTTTAAATGGCTTTTGATTCTAGACCTGAACATGTGATGATAGTGTGGCAAAGAAATTCCTGTAGTAGTGGTGGTGTGGTATGTTTCTAATTATTCTCATAATTTCAGTGTTTTATTTTGACCATCAAAATGTGAGGTTTCAGACTTTATAGTCATGCTTTGTTGTACAATTCTCCCAGAACCAGACCTCCAAGTACTGTTTTATGATATTCTCAACTCACCAGTAGTAAACATTGTCCTCAGATTTCACCCACCTGCCATGTAGAATATTTTATTTTTAATGACAGAATAGTTGGAATGAAAATTGTCTCAACAGATCTATTGTAATTTGTCATTGGGGTACTTTTGTGCTTCACAAAATGTAATAGATCAGAAGCAAAAAGCATTCAATGCCTTTTTGTGGTTGAAATTTGCAGAGAAGATGGTGTGAATGTTTGTGTTAGAAATAACCCTTCCCCGTACTCAGTGGTGGACAGGCAGCAAATGCAAGCTCATGTCCCTGTCCAAGAAGGGACCAAATGGAGATTCTGAGGTCATAAGAGGTAGTGATGCAAGGACTTGGTACAGATATCCATAAATAGTTTGCTAGAGAGCAGCCACAGACATTATTTGGGAATGTCCAGGCCCAAAGAATGAAGCAAAGAAAGAAACAGTGCTGGAATCCTTTGATCTATTCCTCACAGGAAGCTTTCTTTGCTACACGGTCAGTGGCACAATGAAGGAAGGGTGGGAGAGGCAGTGCACCCTGGGCAGCACTTTTGGGGGGGCATTGCAAGGGCAGGGTTCCCTACCTATGTTTATCACATGGCCCAGGGAAGGCTCTTTGCTCAGGGTGCAGTGGGAGGTGGAGGTTAATGTTGCCAGCTACAATATGCTGTGCCCTGCCTTTGGAAGATGTGCTTCTTTTGTTCCCGGGTGGTTGGAGATGCAGCCACTCACCTACTTCTGCTCCTAAGCCAGGCTGCTGTTTCTGGATAGGGATGGCTCCAGCCTAGCCTGACCTGGGGAAGGCAACACTCTTCTGCTGTGGGTCTGGGTAGAGATGTTGACATTGAGGCCTAAGGCTCTGGAATTAAGGCCAACATAGTGAGTGGGTGGTATAAACAATGCTGAGGGAGCGGCCTGCTGCTCTGTTGCATTTGACTTCTGAGTAGAACATGAAATGGAGGCCAGGCAGCAGCTGTCGGCTTGGATGGCAGCCATTGCCAGGAGATAAGTGCAAGCTGCAGTAGTTGGGAGAATGGGGCCATGTAGGGTGGGAAACTGTGCCTTCAGAAGCTCTGGGTTTTTCCTTCTGCAAATCCTGTTGCAGGGGAAGGGAAACGTTGCCACAGACACCATGGTAGGTAGGGATGAACAAAGGGAGCTGAGATAAAATGTTTTAGTTAGAGATGGATGAAGATGAAGGCAAGAATGCCCACTGAGGGCAATGTGAGTTCTCTACATGTTTATAAGGAATAATGGGAGGCATGAATGACAATTCTCACATTTGGGCTCACTTTGCAATCTGGGGTAGCTGCAAATAAAACAAAGAATTGGTGGGGTTGGTGGGGGGAAGAATGGTAAGTGCCACAGGACTAATAAAAGAAAGAAATGGGTCCTGTTCTTTATTTTACTAATATAAATCTTGTTTTGTTGCAAGATAATTGTACTGTATTTTGAAAGATAACTTTGAAGTCTGTGTGTGTGCATGTGTGTATTAAGCACTTTGGTGGAGAGGTATGGAAGACAGCAGCAGTCAAAGACTGGAGTGACACTGAGTTCCCATTGCTCCTAAGGGGCATTTTTGTAATTTCTTTGAGTAAATTATTTATACTTTGAGAAAGATTCAAAGCATTTACTGATAGTTTTCTGTATTGCCTTAGAATGAGATAGAAAAAGGTTATAGGACCCTCTCAAATTGTGGAGAACTGTTCGTTTTAGAATGTTGGAACTAAAGTTTTGCTTCAAAAATAAACATAGTGTTTTAATTTATTTCCCTATACATCCTTTTGACTTTTTGTAGTATTTTCGGTGTGTATTGAGGGAGTGGCAAATGCAGAGACCGTTCCTGTGTGGCAAAAGCTTTAGCTTCATCACTGCACATACTTCATGAAACAAATAAGCAAAGAGTGCACTGAGTGAGGGAATGAGAGGAACCTTACCAAAGTCAAAATCTGGAAGCTTTAACAATTACTGAACTCAGTGCTGGAAATCTGAACAGATTCTGAAAGGAAGCTTCTAGTCACACATGCTGCAATGTCAGAGGAACAATGAACTGGAAGATATTTTGTAATTTCCCTGAGGCACCTAAAGTATGACAACAGAGAAACAAAGGCAATGCATAAAGCCACTGCTAAACTGCCTGCCTTGAGGACATGTGGACTATATTTCTCTATCTATCTATCTATCTATCTATCTATCTATCTATCTATCTAGGACAACCGTGTTGGCCAATAGAAGGTAGGAGCCCTCAATCCCCAGGCCTGCCAACACCAACAAGTGCCCTACCTGTATCACAGCCCCGTGATCACTCGGAATTATCACAATCAATTATCACTGTATCTGGCCTTACAGCCAGTGACTGGGGAGCAGCCCAAATGCACCGCAAACCAGCAACAGCCCTTTGAAGACCCCCCGCTTCCCTCCATGTAGGAAGGAGGGCAGAGGAAAGGGTAGGTACGCATGCAGCCTGGACAAGTGGCAGTTACAGGCAACTGACTATCCAGGCCAAGGCAGAAGAGCAAGGCAGTAGATGGGCAGGCTGAGCGAGCAAGTAGCAGCCACGGTGAACGAGCATGTATGTGGTGAGCCAAGCATCCAGTGTGGGCCGGCTCCCAACAGTACCGCATAAACCAAGAATTCCCCCAAAACCCAGCACGACTGGCCAGCTGTAAGATGAGGGCCTCACTCCACTCCACCTTTGTTTTTTTCTTTTCCCCAAACACAATGCCCGGAAAATGAAGGCTAAAGGAAAAAAGGAGGGGAGGAACGAAAACAATCCCAACTAAATACACCAACTGAACAACTCCCAATGGCAACCAACCAACCCCACACCACTCCCATTGGTTCCCCAGACTCGTCCAAGCAGCCCCCCAAAAACAAACTGTTCTGCCAGCTTTTCAGTCATCTGTCCAGCTTGTCTGTCCACCGTTTGTGCTGCTGATTCAAAGAGACTGCATGTGAGGTGAGCCGGGGAATAAATAGGCCTCTGTCCCACCCCATCATGTGGTGCAGACTGGCGCCACCCGCTCCATCTGCTATTGGTGGCCTTTTCCGAGGAGGGCATCAAGTTCCTCCCTTTCAAACAGCACAAGCTGTGCATGTTCAGGGAGGTCATGCATAAAGCCACTGCTAAACTGCCTATTTTGAGGACATGTGGACTATATCACTGAGCAGCATTTAACATGACAAATGCCAGAGCTGGATCTAACTTTTGATGAATAGCTGGCTGGGTTAGAAGCAAATGCCCATTCTGGATGCATATGCCAGAAAAACCAGGAAAAAAAAAAAGACACATAGGTGTAGTGGTACTGAAGTGCTAAAACGTCATATCAGTCAAAGAAGACATTTACCAGAGCAGACAGACTGGGAAATCACAGGATGCTTAGCTTGATTACAATGTAGTAACAACAGTACTTGGACCATAATTCCACAATATATTAACTATTGTAGGGGCTGGTTTTTTTCCTCACCACCATAGAACTGACAGAATTTCTGCTGACCAAAGGCCCAGCATATATGACACAGTTGGACTGAATATGCTTCACACTATGTTATTGCTACAGTTGAACTACAGATAAGCAATCAGATAGTTTGCAACATACTGTCCTTTTTACCAAGGGATGAGGCTTGCTTTAATTACACCTATTATGCAAAACATTCCAGACAGAACAGAAGCATTTTATCTGTCTTATCTCCTCACTGACCAGGACCCACAAGTTACAAACAAGGTTGCCAGATTTTGTGCATCTACCATCATGACCCGCAGGCAGATGACAAATCAACAGTAAAGAACAATAACAAAGAACCAACTAGCCATGCAAGTTACACAGGAGTTGGGTTCAAATATGGACTGAGATAATATGCTCTGATTCATGGATTGGGCTACTCATAATTAGTTTAGCACTATTATTACCAAAAAGGAATTTTAAGTATTTATTGTATTTTATTGTATTGTATTTTAAGGCACTTTTATCCATATATTTTAACTATCTTATGGTAAAAACTTGTTTTCTTTGTTCACAATGGTCTGTGACTATAATAAACAATAAATGAAAGGATTGTTTGCAACATGTGAGGAATGTGCTTGCAGAGACCAGTGTGGCTGCACTACCTTTCTGTGGTGGTGGGATCATGTACTCCTGAGAGGCAAGAGGCTATGCTGATGTTAGCAGTGCTCCTAGTAGTGTCAGGATTCTCTTCCTGCTGAGCCTCAGCCAGCAAGGGAGGAGGGAAGTCAGGAATACTTTCAGGGAGAGTCCAAATACACCAAACACAAGGAAAACACAAGCTGAGCAAGGTCAGGGGCCAGTCCTAAGGCTCAGGAGGCAGAGATCCATCCAGAGGATTTCAGGGAGCAAGAGACATGAAGGTCATGAGAGCTTGCTAGTAATTTGCTACAAGCAAAGAGCAGCAAGCTGGCAGACTTAAATAGCTGCTGTGAACAGGTGCTGCTTGTTACTGTTTCTTCAACCTTGTCCATGCAGCCTCCCTCTGAGCAGTCTGTTTCAGCCTTCTTCGTGATTGAGGGCTGATGGGCACAGGTGGCTGTAACTCCTCTGAATTCACTGCTGGTTCCCTCTACATCATGAGCTGGCTGGGGCAACTCTGTTTCTGCTTGACCTTCCAGTGTGGGGGATATTTGCAAGTTGATTTGCTCACTCACTGGCTCAGTTCCTGGCACAATCAGTTGCTCCTCAATCTCAGAGGCATCATCTATCACAAGTAGGGTCTCTCCTGATAGGCAGGCTTTCTCTGGGAAGCCAGACTAAATATGTCAAACAGCTACTGGGTAGTGGGAAGTGACACTGGCAGAGGATTCCTCAGAGACAGTGGCAGTAGCACCACAGCTAGCACTTGCTAGAACTGTGCAGCATGATACATGATAAATTCCTTCTTGATATCTTTTCCAATGAAAATCCTATAGTTAAACAATCCAAAATGGAATAAGAGATAATACCAGAAGGCACTCAACAAACTACTGGGGTTCAGCAGAGGACAACTATGACTAGCATTGTGGCTAATGATGTAACGGGATTCAAGCCAAAAGATGTTCAGTTCTTGATGTGATCAGAGGTGAGAGAAGGCCTGAAGATGTATAAAACATTTTATAGAAGCATGGAATGTGAGAAGCATGAATCAGGGGAAGCTAGACATAGTAAAATAATAAATGGAAAATGTAAACATTCAAATGATATAATAAAAAGTCTGACTGAATAATATAAAAAAAGACTTCAGAGAAAACTTATTGGTATAATCATAATCAAAGTTTATGCTACAAATACAACAGGGAGAAGAAGAAAAAATAGAAAGATTCTGTGTTGGAGTCCAGCAGGAAATTGACCACACACCAAAACAGGACTTCTGGTTAATCATAGGCAATTGAAAAGCAAAAGCAGGAAGGAGAGCAGAAACAAAGACTGTAGGAAAAATTGGCCTAGGATCAAGAAATGAAGCAAGAGAGTGACAGACTGAATTTTGTAAAACATTCTTCAAGCAACTAAAGAGGCAACTGAATACATGGACGTCACCTGATGGCCAATGTAGAAATCCAATAGACTACATAATTGGAAGGAGAAGATAGAGAAACTCCATTCTCTCTGCAAAAATAACATCAGGAACAGATTACAGCTTGGACCATGAACTGCTGATATCAAAAATTAGAGTAAAACCTAAATAAGAACACTAAACCAACCATCAGGCCAAAATGCAACCTGAAGAACATCCCTGTAGAATTTAAGGATTTTTTAAAATTGCACTATTAAGCCTAATTGAGAAAAATAGAGAAACAGAATATTCAGACAATGAAAACAAAAGAACAAGAGACCTCTTCCACAAGATCAAAGAAATAAAAGGAAAATTCAACCAAGAGTGGAGATGCTCTATGAGCAGCTGGGGAACAAACCACAACATATGTTTTACATAACTTTAACACAGAAGATGAAGACTTTGAAATAGTTAAGGATTTTCCATATCTTTGCCCAGTCATTTATCAGAATGGAGACCACAGTGAAGAGAGACTGCAGAAGAAAACTAGCTTTTGGAAAGGTAGCTATGAAAGAACTAGACAAGATCTTGAAGTGTAAAGATATACAAGTTAGGATTGTCCATGCCATTGTACTTCCAATTTCTATATATAGTTGTGAAGGCTGGACAGTGAAGAAAGCTGATAGGAATATAATCAACTCATTTGAAATGTGGTACTGGAGAAGAGTTCTACAAATACCCTGAACAAAAGAATGTGTCCTATAGCAAATCAAGCCCTAGAACTCTCCCTAGAAGCCAAGATGACTAAATTGAGGGTGTCACACTTTGGACGTATCATGACAAAATGTGACTCACTACAAAAGACAATAATGATTTGTAAGGTAGAAGGCAAAAGCCCCCATGGTCTAGTGGTTTAAGTGTTGGTCTATTACTTTGGAGACCAGGGTTTGAATCCCCAAGTTGCCATGGAAACTCACTGGGTGACCAAGTCATACTCTTTCAGCCTCAGATGTCTTTCTGCCACAAAGAAATTTTGCCAAGTAAACCTTAAGATGGGTTAACCTTAGGGTTCCCATAAGTCATAAATGACTTTAAGGCACATGACAACTAGGTAGAATTTGGTAGGAAAAGAGGCAGACCACATTGCAGATGGATATATGCAATCAATGATGGCACATTCCTGAGTTTGCAAGACCTGAACAGGGCTGTTGATTGTAGGGTGATATGGGTCTCCATAAGTCAAGCTGGAACTGTAGGGAAGGTGAAAACTCACCACTGCTGTTGATGACATTAAGAATAGGAAAGCACGTTAAAAAGAAGCCTTATTCTGGCTTTTCATTTCTATTGTTTTGTACAGTGGATGTTAGCTTTTCCACAAGCACAACCTCTCTTAATTCTTTTATATAAGGCTTCAGTGTAAAGGTGCCCCAAAATTTTCTAGTTCTGAACAACAGTTCAAAAAAAAAAGTATTCTTTTAAAAATGAATTTGCAAGACCTGAAAAGGGCTGTTGATGGTAGGGTGACTTGTGGTCTAGCATTCATACGGTCTCTATAAGGCAAAGTTGACTTGATGGCAGTTAATAACAGCAAGCACTGCAGCATCCAAGTGATATACTCTGCTTGTCTGAAGACTAGATGGTATAAAGAAAAGCTTTTCATTGAAAGACATTTCACTCAGCAGGGTTTTTTTTTATTGGACTAGAAAATTATCATACAATGTCATTAGTGCTAGATCTTGTTGAAACAAACTCTTTTGCTTTAGGGTTTATCTTTGCTATTCATTTTCAGGTTCCACAACAAGTGTTTATTTTGTTTGTCTTTTTTCCAGTTGAAATTGACAATGCAGAATTTTTTCACACACATAAATTGTGTTTCTTCCATTCCCTGCCCTCCAGAAAAGAAGATATTCAGCTTTTCAAAATAAATGTTGTGCCCCATGTGAACGTGTGTTTGCTAGATCTGAGTGGTTTGGAGATTGTAGTTGTCTTTTCAGTTTACATCCACAAAGTGATACATTATATTTTTTATCCCCTGAAATATATTGGTATTGCCATGTTGTTAGAAAATATCTCAAAATTCACACTGTGTGTGAGTGTGTTTACCCATCTGGATGAGGGTTAAGATTTCAAACTGCTCTGTTTTTGTGGGATGGGTTTTTCCACCTGTTCTATGGATTGTAAGTCACCTTGAGGTTCCAGAAGGATATGGACTGAATTAAAAAATGCTGATGTGGGGACAAGACATTAAACTGGTCTGAGGCTTAGAACAGGGTCTCCATAAGTCAAAGGAACAGGTGGGGGCAAGGAATTGTGTGCATGTATGTGAGCATGTGCATGCGTATAGGAGAAAGGAAGAGAGAAAAATGGTTTGGAAACTTCCTTAGAGTCCTAATTAATTGTAACTTTTGAGATGAGGGTGAAAAAAAATCTTGCCCCTTTCAAGTTTGGCATTGAGGTGTTGGCATAAGTCAACATGCTGTCCATTCCATATTTAAAGCAGCCCACTTAAGTGAAGGTGCAATGAATCTGCTCCAGGGTCTCACTGTCCTGTGTAGAAGAGCAGAAGTATGATAATTTGAAAGGAGAAGATATCTCTTCTTTACAAATTTTAGGTTTGCTCTGTTCTCTTTTTTTGCATTTATCAATGAGAATTTACAATGAGGTGTAAGTCTTTTGAGAGGTCAGTCTGGGGTGGCCTGTGCATTACAAATGACACAGAGCTTCTGCCAACAAATGACATTCCTGATTTAGAAACTGTATATCCTGTTATTCAAGCTGTGGATTCCCAGAATACATTTTAAAGAAAAAGAAAAATGCAAGCAATAGACCAGAGAGACTGAGTTCCATGTTTATTTTTGCAACATTTCTCCCAGAGAATGGAGTGAGTCAGTGACCAAGATGTGACATGTTGATAGTTGGATGTTTGTCTCATAGGCTGGCTGGGACCTATAAATATAGTACTGCACTACTGTATTTTGATAAAGAAAAGTGGGAGGAAGGAATGAAAAGAAAATATTACTGTGTTGGTCAGTACTATATTGCATGTTTGTTGATGAACACTGGATTCCCCCCCCCAAATGATTAAAAGGAAGTTATTTTCAAATAATTAAGACTATTTTAAAAGGAAGATGACCATAACAAAACAACAACACATAACTGGATGAAATACACAGTATGAAATAGGAGCAGCAAAGAAATTACAGGAGTTAAGAAAGTACACATTGAACAGCCTCAAAGTCCTGGGAGAAAATTTCTCCTCCTCCTTCCTTGAAAGAAAAAAAACCCAAAGTCCCTTCTCCTGCTACTAGGTGGGGGAGAGATTTCCCTTTTCTTTTTCACTCTCCTGAAATCTCCACTTAGACACTGGTATTTAACCTCATTGTGCATTGTTTTTCTCACTCTCATAGTCTCTGCAATATAAGAGATTAAGCTGCCTTCTTCCTCCTTCCAAATGATGCTTGATTGCCTTCAGAGTTCCATGGATCCTCGAGGCCACCAAATAAATGTGCATTGGTGGGAAAAGTTAAAAGCATTTCAGAGCCAGAGATTTCATGGTCTGATATGTAGGGACTTCCCCTGATGATGTCACCAGGGGATGGTGGTCGTGATGCTTTTAAGCATGATGTACATTAGGTATTGACCACAGTTATCAGAACATGTCATTCAAATTAACACACACGCATACACAGACACACACAGAGCAACAAATAAGAAAACCTTTCTTTGGTTGGAAATTAAATTTTCCAATTGCTGCACTGAATAGTAATAATAAGAATAAGAATATTTTATTTCCTGCCCACCTCTCCCCAAAGCTCAAGGCAGGGTACAACATAGATTAAAAAACAATACATAACTAAAAATACTTAAAACCATTTAAACACATGAATCTAGATTGAAATACACCCAGGGCACATTAATATCTACTCTTAAGAAAATATTAATTTAAACTGCATACTTTAAAATTGATTGGATAGAACTGTCAGAAGAAATGAGTCTTTAATACTTTTTTAAAATTCAGACAGAATGTTTAACTATCAAATCTCTTCTGGCAGGTCATTCCACAGTCTAGGGGTAACTGACACAAAAGTCCTCTGGGTGACTGTTGCCAATCTAAACCTGGCTGGCTTAAGTAAATGACTCGCAGAGGACCTAAGTGGATTGTATGGGAGGAGGCAATCCTGCAGGTAATTTGGACCCAAACGATGTAGAGTTTTAAAGGTAATAATCAACATTTTTTACTTTGCTGGGAAACTAATTGGTAGCCAGTAGAGTGATTTAAATATTGGTGCAATATGTTCACACTTTGCTGTATCTATAATCAATCTGGTTGCCGTATTTTGGACCAGCTGGAGTTTCTAAACTTAGTACAAACGTAGCCCAATGTAAAGCGCATTGCAGAAGTCCAGCCCTGAGGTAACCAGTGCATGCACTACCATCTTTAGGTCTTCTAATTCTAGGAAGAAGTGCAGTTGGCATAACAGCCAAAAGTGATGATAAGCACTTCTGATTATCACATCTATCTGGACTCACATTTGGAGACATGGAACCAGAAGCATTCTCAAGATGCAAACCTAGTCTTTCAGGGGGAGTGTGACCCCATCCAGAACTGGTTGACACATCTCCAATCCCAGATTAGGACCCTTAATAGTAAGCACCTTTGTCTTGTATGGATTCAGTTTCAGTTTGTTTTCCTTCATCCAGCCCATTATCTCTTCCAGGTAGTGAGGGGACTTACTATCTTTAGCTAACACAAAACAAACTCTTCCTAGATCTCATTTTAATATTTTTGCAAACACTAATTTTAAACACACACTGAAGTCCAACAAAAAGCAACTTATACAAGTAAACTTGTTTCCAAAACTCTGCTTTCAATGGATTATCCCATAAATCAGTGTCCTTTGGTGGTCACTTAAAAAAAAAAATCAAATTATGGAACATTCTTTGACCCATCTTTATAAACATCATCATCATCATCATCATCATCATCATCATCATCATCATCATCAAGTTGCTAATAATCACCAGGTATCTGGGGGAGGATGAGATGATGGTAATATTAATGATGACAGAACAACAGAAAACAATTGAGCAATTCCATCTGTGTTCCTCGACTCAGAAGCAAACCCTATTTAGTTTAATTAAACTTATAGTTTTAAAATGCCGAGAAAAAAAATGAATACAAAAAGTCTGTGTGAATTTTGGTCCCAGGCTGATACTGGATGACTTTTTTAAAAAAAGAAAGAAAGAATAAGTACAGATCTACAATAGGGGTGAAAATAATGTTTGAAAACAATTGTTAAAAAACATGTTTTTTCTTTGCGGTTCAGTACTTATTCTGCTCAAAATGCACACAAGGCTTATTTGTGTAGAGAATAGTATTTTCTGCATATCAAACATCATCCTTTACATGGAAAGGGATATTTCTATACAAAAACATTATTTCTTGTGCAGAAAATTCTGTAATTAGTGGTTTTTTTTGTCCACAGAAAACACATAGTTGATTTGCTTTAGACAACAGCAAAACAATCACATGTGAATTTTGTTCAGAATAAATGTTGAATTTTGAATAAACTTTGAAAACTGATCTCTTCTCCAATTGAGCTATATAGTGCTACCAGACTTGGTCTAGCTGCGAGTCCCAGATTTCAGCATTTACATTTTCACTCTGGAGAGTGCTATATATGCTATATATTGCTATATTCTGCCTGAAATGTCCCCACCAAGCAGAAGAAGTGAGTTATTTATTTATAGTTGGCATCCTCTTCAAACTGCACTCTCCACATCTAGTATACATACTATAGTATTGACCATGTCAATGTTTATTGCCTTACCTACCATTTTTGCCCCCAGTTCCATTCCTCAACTGACATCTCAATCATAGACCATCTTGGCAAAGTTACAAAGTCTGCTGTTTAAATCATCCAACTTTATCTGGGATTATAAAGCAGTATCCTTCATTGGATTCCTCTCCTCTATAATGTTTAATCCATACCATAATGCTCAGTTTTCTTTATTCCTGCCAGTGACAGATAATGACACAGTTTCCTCATCTATGCTCCACAATAGCACAATATCACAGCAAACAATAAATATATTGTATTATGCATGATACATTATGGGCGAGAATTGTCCCAAATTTAGTTTCAGCTTGGCAGCTAGATGTAGTTCAAAGTTTCTCTGATCAACAACAAAATAGTATAATATAGTATTATATTTATGGAAGACTATACAGAAAGATCTACTGAATAATGAGAATAAAACAACCACTTCAGTGCCTATTTGAGCCACTATTGGCTCTTCATCTTTAGAAGTATCAAGCAGAGAAATAATAAATCACAGGGGATCAATGTATAATTTATATATCACAAGTATATTATATATTACAAATGTATCTTTATACAAACTGTACTCATTTTTTGTTCTGTCCTCTTTTTTAAAAAAAAATTCCTTGTTGGATTGTTATGAACTAAATTTGCAACATCTGCTCATTAGCTAGGGCCAAACTAGATAATATGTGACATGCATGACTGCATTTCATTTATTTATATTTCTGCTTTCAGGACCACGGTTCCTATGACTGTTTTTCTTCCAGGATGAACAGCAGCTTCATGGCAAGATGTTGGTGGTTTTCATTGGGACCCCTGTATGTCATGTAATGACCAACCTCCCTTTGAGTTTTAATTTCAGTCCACATCAGTGCATGTGTCTATTGTTGTAAAACAACAATGAAAATGAAGTGAGGTACAGTTGCACACTTACTGCTGCATGGTGATGGTGTGGATTACTTAAATCTGTGAAGAAGCAAGTCTAATCCATTTAGCAGTGTGCACTGCAATTCTGTATCACAACCAACAGTACAGATGGCTTCATTCATATGTAAATAATGCTTCTGTTCTACACTTATGTAGAACTTCTAGCAGTTTGCCTGTGTCAGTGAAGAACTAAGAAAAGAAACAGAATATAGGTGAAGGTCTATACAGACTCCATAGATTTATAAATAAGCCTAAGAATTCCTGTAGTCAGAGTGGTACAGAGGTTTGACTGGTGGACTGGGTTTCTGGGAGACCAGGTTCAACTCCCCACTCATGCATGGAAAGTCACACTCTCTCAGTCTAAGAGGAAGGGAGTAGCAATACTTCTGTGAATAATTCTTGCCAAGAAAACCTTGCCATAGGGTTGCCATATGTGGGAATAGACTTGAAGGCACATAACAACATCAAAACAGGAAAACAGAGTCAGAAGTTACGATTGCATATGATGTGGAGGGATGGTGGATGATGGGAGCTATGCAAAAAACCGCGATAGCACTTCCCTCCTGTACTGAGCTCTGGCAAAAACAGCTTACCAGAGTCAAGTGTTTCAAAAACCACCATATAGCAGAGACTGTACACACAGCTTAGAAGCATGCCCAGCAGAGTTTAATCACTAGCAGTGTTGCTCTGAAGCCACAAAAATATACCCACACAATATTATCGTTCAACACGGAGACTTTTACTTTCCAGTTACAATACGTACATATATACAGTACTCCAACGGAGTTTTAGCATTCCACAGCATGTGAAGATATGCAACCAACATAGTCTCTGGCCACTCTATAAGACAATTGAGAGGGCACAATTGGCTAGAACACCCCCCTTATATACATACATTTCTAATGCAACTCTAGTCAACTTTGCATGTTCCCATGTGTGATGCAACCCTCTGCCCTGGTTACATATTACAATGTCTCAGCAAGAGTTACATGGGATTACATCATTCACTGTCATTCCCAGGTGCACACCTCAATGTACATCATATATATTTTATTGGACAACAAGTCATGTCCAACCTTTCCTCACATATGATACCAAAAGTGGCATTCTTGAGTTGAATTCTCCTCCAAGTCTGGTTACCCTCTGGATGACAATCTAGAAACATGTCAAGAATTAACAAGTACACAGCTAGCTCAAAAAGGGAATTATTCAAAGCCACACCCATGTGGAATAGCTAGAATGGTGCATGTGTGAACTCACTTTCACATGGCTATTCTTCTTAGGAGAACTGAAGCAAATATATGAGGATTGTCAGGCATTAGATCAATTATCTTGCATTGTAGTGGTCGTCATGTAACCCCATGTATGTATTATAAAAACACCTAGTACCTGAACACGAAAAAGGAGAAGAACAGAAATGAGAATGCTAGCTCTCTCTCCATCACAGTGGCATACTTGTCACAATCTATGGTTAGAAAGCAACTATCCATACAGTGGGGGAGTCTGTTCTTTTCTTGGAGGTTCTGAGTAAATTTTCCTTGGACAGTCAGTGTTCTAAATCATTCAGAATGTCTCTACATGTGATGGGGGAGGAGAATGTGATGGGGTGGTGCTGTTATGCTTCTCCATCCGGTCCCTTCTTACATATGTGTGGATAACATAAGGCTTATGGGCCACAGGTGTCCCCCAAGGGTGTCTTTGTATCCCTTCAACTGCAGTGACAGAAACTGGCAACAAATCACACAGCTGAATTTCACTAGCAAACCAAAATTGTTAGGCAGCTATATGTTTAGCATGTCTTAAGAGGACTATATTTTAATGTCTGCCACGAACTATCACCAACTGATACATCATATTCTTCACAATGGGCACCAGAGTGAAATGATGACAAGCCTAATATAGTATGGTGACAATGGCAGAAGTTAGTCCATTTGAAGTTAAAATGTTCTCCATACCAGAGTCTTATAACCTTGTGTTTCACAAATGGAGTAGAGACAAAACTGGATTTGCCTTGATTTAATCTGAGATTTCGGAAGGGTCAAACAAGTTTAAATTGTGTTTATTTGCTTCAATTTGTTTCATGCAATCAGCTTGAAAGTACTTGTGCAAAACGTATTAGACAGCAGAAAATATAAACAGAGTGCTTGACACCACTGGGACTTACTTTCAAGTAATTGCTTAAGGTCAGTGCTTGTAATGTTACTCAGTAATGTGGCTCACCAATTGAGATACGTGAGCATCTTTTTAACAGGCTGAGAATGAAATTTCCAAATACTTAGGCAATTTATGTGATCACTACCCGAAAGGACACAGTTAGCTGAAAGGTTCTTCTTAAATGTCAAAGTGATAGGTAGATACCTACATCTGATGGATTACTATATCAATTGCATGCTTAAGGGTAATTTTTCCATGGGAAATTCTTCTCTTTACAAAGCTCATGTGCTTTGGGCATGTCCACTATTTGTCATTACTTCTCTGAGGCTGTCTGCCCTGGGTTTAAAAATAAAAATAAATCATTCCTTTATTTAACGGAATGCCTTATATTTGTAATGTTTTAACAAAGATCTTTTAGGTGTTTTTTTTCCCTACAAAAAAAAAAGTCTCATGGTCAGTTTTACAGTTGTACCTTAGTTCAGAAGCTAACAAGGAAAATGTTGGCAACCTCACATATGGCAGTCAGAGATAAGCAGCTGCTTTCACTAGTACCCAAGTACACTATGTAGATACTTATTCCCCTATCCTACCTATCCCACTACCACATCTCCGAAAAATCTAAAACAACTCCCCTTTTTTGCCCACACTTAACATACAATAAAATTGGTTTCCAACTCCCCCAATGTATATAGCATGTCAAAATTATTACATCAACTTCTGTTATGTCAATACAGTATAAAAGAATTACTTCCTTTGCTACTTTTACCATCTGCTAATAATCAAAACCATTAATTGATATATTCCATTTTTGTCCTGTAAAATGCATAAATGGCTCCCAGTCTTTAACAAATGACATTGCTGTATTTTCTCTTTATCAAAAATGTTACTTTGTCCATCTCTTCTAAGTCTATCAGTTTCACCAGCCCATCTTCCTTGATTGGAATCTCATTGCTCTTCCACTTCTGAGGATCTAGTATTATTGCTGCCATCACCATATATTGTAGAATTTGGCCTGGTTTCTCATAGTAAGTCTTCCATCAGTCTCAGCAGGTATAACTCTGGTTCCTTCTAAAAATTTACTTTCAATATCTTTTTCATCATGAAATGAATTTGATTCAAGAATTTTTTGGCCTTCTTATATGTCCATCACATGTGATAAAAAGTACCCACATATTGCTCATATTTCAAACTTTTATTTGATGTATTTTTGTGCATCTTGGCCACTTTTTCCAGAGTCAAACACCATGTAAATACATTGTGCAAAAATTCTCTTTAAGGTCATAATGCAGTGTGAATGTTAATCCTTCTGTTCACTTTTTTTCATATTAGTCTAATGTAATGTTGAGCCCCATATTTTGAGACTATTTTACCATACTGTCTTTAACCACTTCTTGCTCCATCTCTATTTTTTTTATTTTTATAAAAACATTTGTTGTTACAAACATCAATTATCATCTAGTCATCTTCATATTTTACATTGTATAAAAAAACGTATTTCATAAATAGATAAATACATTCTTCAATTTTACATTTATTTCTTATTCCCTTATTGTTATAAGTTAGGATCTCCTATTTTGGTATTCATATTCTTAATCATACCATACATTGCCTATGTTCTCTTACCTTAAATCTTTTTCTTATTCAAGATGAAATACTTTATTATTTCTCAGACTTTTTACATTAAAGTTTCTTAATTAGATCCTAATCCATTTTCCCTGTC